>CM029555.1:525000-977500 GCA_017141385.1 Sogatella furcifera | reverse complement strand
CATGAGCTCTACATTCTAATAGCTCTTATATGATTTCGATTCGTTATATGAATCAATAAATCAATGAATCATCATTTATTCAAAAATATATTCCGGTGAGTGCAATAGGCTTCTTCACCAATTTATACCATGAAGTATAAATTAGATTAATTCAAATATCAGGAATAGAGTTTGAGAGTAGATAGTAGTTCTACATAAGAGCTTTGATGTCCAAATTATCGCCTAGAACTTTATTCTATGATGGATTATTAATGAACCTTGATTCCAACCCTCGATCTATTCCTAGTTTTCCATCCCTGGAAACATTAAAGCAACCCCCTTCAAAAATTCTACTGAAGATGTCGAAGTAGCTACAGTCTGTCCAAGCAAGGAAGACATTCTGGCAAGATGGGAAAATGATTCCAGCTCAATCAATATTGGTTGAAAAATTAAAAATTCTCTTTCAAATTGTAGGATACCTTCCAATCTACAATTTGAGACTAAATTTATAATTGTTGAACCAATATTGTCCTAGATGGAGTCATTTTTCCATCTTGCCAGAATGTCTTCTTCGCTTGGACAGACGGTATCAAAGATTAAAATTCCCAGCAGACACTGTTGGCTAATTTGTAAGTGAGAGCGGTGGACTGTTTTAAGTTTCGTATCACGTTTTTGGTTAGTGTTGAGTAATCAATAATTGCCGGGGAAAAAGGAAAAAGGAGACGAAAAGAACGTATAGAGAAGATGAAGATGATAATAAAGTCTAGTGGATAAGAGACGGAAGAAAGATTGGAGAGCAATAATGATGTCAATGATGATCTCATACATTATTCTATTGAACTAAACTATACATTGAGTATATTGAGATTCAACTGATTCACAAGATTTTAGCTCATTTTGAAATTTTAATACATTATAAGATTAAGATAAGATTCTAGAAACTATGGATCCACTTCTCGAAATATAATCACTTGATCAAAATGATTATAATTATTTCATCTCCATTTTTTCAATGAAGACTTCTGCAACTATGGACATGGATAACTGGATATACTGGTATGATGTGATAATGATTGAATGAAGAATCAATAAAAGATGTAAGAGATAAGGTATCCATTGAACTTATCATATTTTTATCGAAAAAATCGACAAATCGCGCAATCAGATTTAAACTAGTAATTTAATATTGCATCGTAAACGTGGAATTGAAAAGTCACATTCCACATTCCATGGGAGTATGAAAAGTATTGATGAATATTAACTTTATCCTACGCCATTATTACACGGTAATATTTTCTTCTCCATAATAATTAAGTGTAATAATTACGAAATTATGTATTCATCTCTTTTTTTTCATATTTATTAGAAAATATTATCCTGTCATACCGGTCCTATTCGAAATTGCCATCTTATTGAGATAGTAAATTCATGTAAGGTGTAATTTCCATAATTTATTCTTCCACAATTCAATTCCATGATTTCGTATCCTTCTTGTCTCTAAATCCTCTTAAACCTTGTATTCGTCACTCTGAACATAAAATATTTTTTACTGTGAAATAAATAATAATCTCATCGTCACTATTGTGATATTTTCTGATTTTTTCAGATATTTATTTATTTCACATCTTACTATCTCATTCAAATATTGTATTCTTCCTCATTCTTATGATATATTATTCTAGCTTATTTCTCCCTTTTCTTCAAGAAATCACAGCCTAAAAGCTAGGCTTCTCACATTATACATTTCTCCTTCTTTTTCTTCTACTTGTTCTTTTGCTTCTTTCTCTCTCCCTCCTCCTCCTCCTCCACCTCCTGCTCGTCCTCCCTTCCACAAATCTTCTCTCATATTACACAGTCCATTCATTCCAATTGAATTAACTGGAACGACGGGCGGCTCGCGACTGCAAAAAGTTTCTCTTCGCAGAAAAGTTTTAAGGAGCTTCAGAATGACGCAATTTATAGGCTGGCTGGTCGTTCATCACCGCCATTTTGATAGCTGAAAACATGCGCGCGACTTAACGCGCGCGTTCTTAGTTTTTCCAGATTTCCCAGGCACTTTCCTTCCATTTTCCCCTACAACAATGGAATTCGACACAGCCATAGACCGTCCAAGCAAAGAAGACATTCTGGCAAGATGGGGAAATGACTCCAGCTCGATCAATATTTATTGAAAAATTATAAATTTGGACTCAAATTGTAGGAAACATTCTAATCTAAAATTCAAGATCAAATTCATAATTTTTTAATAAAAATTTTAAACAAGCTGGATTCATTTCCCCATCCTGCCAGAATGTCTTCTTTCCTTGGACAGACTATACAAAGCCTCATCAATCATGTGGATGTCATGAGCAAGTTTTCTTCAAATCTTTGTTAGTTGATGGCAATCTTAAGATGAAGTGATTCGGTTGTTTTAGTCTCAAGTGCGGGAGTCTTTTATTCGTGTAGCTTGTCTTTTATCCTAGTCTCCCATTCTAAAGTTGTAATCTATCAAGCAAAATTGAACCTTATATAGTCAGTCCAAGCAAAGAAGACCCTCTGGCAAGATGGGGAAATGACTCCAGCTCGGTCAATAGGCTATTTGTTCAAGAATTATAAATGTGGTCTTAATATTAAGTTGTTTCCTACAATTTGAGGTCGAATTGATAATTTTTTAAGGAAATATTGACAGAGCTTGAGTCATTTTCCCATTTTGCCAGAGGGTCTTCTTTGCTATATTTTATATAGTCTGTCCAGACTATAAATATAGCTGACTTTACAAAGTTAGGCGATTAGCAAATGACTGTTATCAACCATTCTCAGCTTTGTCAGGAGAGTCTGAAGCTCAGTGGCGTAACAGCCGGGGGTCCGAGAGCCGTGGGGGGGGGGGGTTGGTGCGAGCCGGAAATGACACTGTATATGAAGAAGACCTCATCATAGATTTTCTCCATGGAATGCTAAGTTTTAGAAGGACTCTACAATAATTACTAGAAAAATCAAGAAAGGAAACAGTGAAATAAGTTAGTGAACTTTTATCAATTGAGTATTACTCCACTGGCGGCTCGTGCCAGCCAAACAGGTGAAGTGTTCGTATCATCTTTTACTGTACAGCACTTCACCTCTTTCGAGTCTTTCGTGATCACGAACCGCCAGTGGAATTACTCTATTGTTTGTAATGTCCCAGATGCATTCATTTTGTTTTTAACCATACCAGTAACGGAAGCTCTGCTAAAAAGTCATTCTCAAAATTAAAATTGTACAAGGTCCAAGTGTCCAATGTCCAATTGAACAACCTTCCAAGTGTCATGTCACAAAAATACTTGGTGGGCTCAGCTTATTAAGTTTTGGAAGTAAAGTGGCTAGAGAAATTGACTTGAAACAGACCATTCAAGCATGAGCTTCTTCCAACTCAAAAAGATCTTTAAAATTCAAGTAAAGACATTCGTGTCATTTTTGTTTTCTACATTCCTTTTTCTTGTTCTACAGTAGTTTTGTCGTACGGTAATATAAATTTTTTTATCAAAATATTTTCATGCTCTAATGAATGTTTGTTATTCTGCCTAAAGGTTTGAAGTAAACCAATGTCATTTATTTGTAATGTAGGTCAATAATTGAAATTCAACTTACGGAAAGATAAAACTTACAAAAATTCAATATTTCAGTGCATGGTAACTGTACGAAAACCTTCAAATGAAATCTACTTCTAGTGAACAAATTTAATTTAGAAATCAACTACGGTACTGTATATAGCAGCGGATTTAGAACCGGCCAACTCAAGCCGCGCGGCTCTAGCTGCCGCTTGGGGATCGTACATTTAAATTTAATTCTATTGATGGCTGACCTCCTCACACTACTCAATGTAAGCTGAGAAACGCCCCTCTTGGATTCAATTCTATTGGTGGCTGACAACTTCCTCACACTGTCGACCAATCACAAGCCAGTACAAGTTCACGCCCACAACGCCCTCTCATTGGCTGATGCCATTACGTCATCATGGCCTAGAAAAGGCGGAGCTTGAAGGCGTGTCTAATAGGAGTCGAAGCGAATCACCCTATTGCTACTGCCATCTTCTGGCTGAATTTGGAACTAACTTATTTCGAATGTTTTCTCAAGGAAATTGAGGAGAGCAGTGAAAATAGCTACAATCTTCAATTTGCTTGTTATTAATTTTTCAATTTTTGTTAGAACAAGTATATTTCCAATGAAACTCGAGATTTATGATGATTCCCAATATTTTTCTTGTGAAGAATCTATAATTTTTTCACTTATGTGCTTTCAAGCAAATAAATAGAAATAAATCAATTAATAATTGGAAACTGAATAATCGATAAGTCGCTAAAACTTTTTCTGTTTACTAATACAGTACTTAGTACAGTATTTCCATTTCCAACTTATCCCAACCAGAAATATCCAAGCATATTTTTTATGTTCTCTCAATGATAAAGTACGGTACAATGTTAGAGTTTTGGTCAATATAGGTATCCTATACTTATTTATTATTCATTTCTGTTATGCTTTTGCTTATCAAGTATTACATGTCTGAATACATAAAAATATAAAACAGTACATTAGAATAAGAAAGTCCCGATAATCCTTTTTTGCCACATAACAAGCAACATTGCGATTACAAATGAGTAAACTGCGAAAATGGAAGGTAGCTTGAATCATGTTTCATCTTGCACAGGGCGCCAAAACACCACGCGAGGGCCCTGCTGTATAACAATGTATAAAACCAACTAATCCGGTAAATAATTATATGATTTAAAAATTATTTGAAGGCCTATGTAACATCTTATGATTAAAAAGCTTGCTCGTTTCTGGCAAAATTGGAGGGATTTCAAACTACCAAGCTTTAATGTATTGATTGTTAGATGTGACATACGCTAAGCTTTAATCTTCATTGATCAAAATATACGAGGAGTTTTTTGGCATAAAACAATCCAATATACATTAAATAAGGTACATTATTGGTCGAATAATATTATTATTATTATTATTATTATTATTATTATTATTATTATTATTATTATTATTATTATTATTATTATTATTATTATTATTATTATTATTATTATTATTATTATTATTATTATTATTATTATTATTATTATTATTATTGGTCGAAGTAGTAAAAAAATCCATAAATCAAAGTCACTTTGGGGCCCATAAAAATATGTTTGCGGGGAGGGGGCCAAAAAAACTGTTACGCCACTGCTGAAGCTGTCTCAGAAAGCGAATTAAATAGCTGGGGACGCTCTCGTTCCGATGTACTCTCGCAGACAGCTGGCCGACTGTCCTGACAGAGCTGAGAATTGATAACAGTCATCTTAACAAAGTGGCATCTATTGCAACAGTCAGTCTAAGCAGAGAAGACATTCTGGCAAGGTGGGAAATGACTCCAGCTCGGTCAATATTAGTTCAATAATTATTGTTTTGGTATCAAACTCTAGAAAGCATTTTGTTCTACGAGTGGAGACTAAATGAATAAGTTTTGAACCAATGTTGATCCAGCTGGAGTCATTTCTCATCTTGCCAGAATTTCTTCTTTGTTAGGACATTCTTTACGATAAAAAAAATATTATGACTTTCAATGGTGGCGAGACCCTCACGGGTAGTTCCACGTCTCCAATGTGCACTTGGCCAAATACTGGTCACCCATCCAAGAGCAGTCCACAGTGTTTGTGACTTAACATCGCGTTACTGATAGATCACCCTCACCGAGAGACCAATACCCAGTGCTTTACCACCTTGGTCTTGGTCCATATTAATGTAGCTTAGTCTATGTTAACAGTCGAAATGATAGATCTTAATGGAGACAGCTATTGATATATGACTTAATAGTTGAGACGAAGACAGTGATTCAAGATTGTCCCAGAAATTCATCTCAACAGTTGAGATTGAGACAGTGATTTGAGATTGGCATAGTCAAGGCAATGGTATAGTCCGTCCAAGCAAAGAAGACCCTCTATCTAGATGAGAGAATGACTCCAGCTTGGTTAATATTTGTTCAAAAATTTCCAATTTGCCCTCAAATTGTAGACAAGAATGTTTCCTACAATTTGAGACCAAATTGATAATTCTAGAACAAATTTTGACCAAGCTGGAGTCATTTTCCCATCTTGCCAGAGGGTCTTCTTTGCTTGGACAAACTGTACAAGACTTCAGACATGGCTGAGGGCATTCGAATGGTCTTGACATTACTCTATTATCATAGCAATCTGGGTAAGATATAGTCTGTACAAGCAAAGAAGACATTCTGGCAAGATGGGGAAATGACTACTGCTCGATCAATATTGGTTCAAAAATTATCAATTTGTTCTCAAACTGTTTAAAACATTCTTCTGTACAATTTGAAACCAAATTCATAATTTGTGAAACAATATTGACAGAGTTCGAGTCATTTTCCCATCTTGCCAGAATGTCTTCTTGGCTTGGAGACGTAATCAAACATTCAATAATCAAGATGACGTCTTGAGATGCTGCCTCTCGATTTGTAATGATCAAGATTTCTGATTATCAACTCCCTTATCTCACATTCTCTTGTCTCTGACATCTGTCATAATCGTAGCCCTGCCACGATTCTTATCATCCTTCTTCTTTCATCTCCAATTCCTCTTTCCTCCTTTTTCTTTCAACTTCAATTTCTCTTCCTCCTTCTTTCATCCTCGATTCATCTTCCTCCTTTTTGTTTCATTTTCAATTTCTATTTCTCCTTTCACTATCATTTACTTCCTCCTTCACTTGTCAATTCTTCTCTTCCTTCTTCTTATATCTTCAATTTCTCTCTCCTTCTCTATTCTATACAACTGTCGTTGTTAAGCTTGATGTTTGAGAGAAGAGGAACAAGGAGAAAGATAATAATTATCTTTATCTTTATCTATTATGAGTGAATCTTATAACTCTACAAAATTAATTTCACTGAATATGGATTCAACTTTAACTGGTATAAAGATTGTTTGCTCTGTTATTATAAACTAACATGGGTAATAAGTATGGGTATGTGGATATAAATGGGTATAATTGGCTACATGGGTACAATGGGTATAAGTATTTGAACTCAAGTTTAAAAGACAATCTCAATTATTGTTTTAACCACTTTTATTTAAGCATCATAATCACCTTCCCATAAATTCCCTTGATTTCCATCACATCAAAATTGTTCATAGACATAAAAGTCTTAAAAGCATACTTCAATATATTAGACATTATTTATTATAAATACATGATCATAAAATGGTTGGGAAATGAAACGGACTTCACAGCCTCACTATTCATACTGATATTTTTGTGTTTTGAACTCTCTCAAATTAAAAAAAAAAGCTTTTAAACATTTTAATCTCCGTGGATCATTCCAAGAAATACCACAATTTCCTATAGAGGATAATTATTGAGGTTATTTTGCCGGTGGAACATCCTTTTAGGAATCCCCACCGAATATGGCATACGCTAATAATAATTCATACTCTCAATTTTATTTTTCAAATATTGAAATAAGTCAATCTGCTTTGAAGCCCTTGAGTCATTACGGTAGGATGTTACCCGAGAAATTTCTCCAAGTAAAGACAAAATTCACTCGCAATTTTTAGCACTTGCAATGAAAATGTACCATTTCACTTGTTCGTATATTTCAGCAAACATTTCGCGTCACCAAAACACATTTTATTACAACAATGTTTTTTAGCCGAACTTTATCGTTGTACTTAGCCAGTACAGGTGAAATTGTGACTCATAAAAGAAAGAGCATCTAAACTCAGGTGTAACTTTCACTCTTCTTTTTTTCTTCTTCCTTTTCTTCTTCCATTCCTTCTTCTTCTCCTTCTTCTTTTTGCGGTCCAAAAACACCCGAACATAACTTAAACTGAGTTTTATGCCTTGTTTTCTGTTCTGTGATGTTGTCTCGCATAAGCTTTTCCTGTGACGATACTTTTTATGACGTCAACATAAGTTCCCTTTCATTCGATATTCTCATCACCAGTCGCCTATTACCCCTTCTTTTATTATTTTGTCTTTTTGCGATCAGTTCTCCTTTTTTGTAAATCTTCCATCACAACTGCTTTTCTACTTCTTGCTGTGTTCTTTCACTTCTTTTATGTGTTTTCTTGTTATTTCTCTTCTTCTTCTTCTTCTTCTCCTTCTTCTTCTTCTTCTTCTTCCTCTCCTTCTTCTTCTTCTCCTTCTTCTTCTTCTTCTTCTTCTTCTTCTTCTTCTTCTTCTTCTTCTTCCTTCTTCTTCTTTTCTTCTTCTTCTTCTTCTTCTTCTTCTTCTTCTTCTTCTTCTTCTTCTTCTTCTTCTTCTTTTTTCTTCTTCTTCTTCTTCTTCTTCTTCTTCTCTTCTTCTTCTCCTTCTTCTCTTCTTCTTCTTCTTCTTCTTCTTCTTCTTCTTCTTCTTCTTCTTCTTCTTCTTCTTCTTCTTCTTCTTCTTCTTCTTCTTCTTCTTCTTCTTCTTCTTCTTCTTCCTCTTCTTCTTCTTCTTCTTCTTCTTGTTCTTCTTCTTTTTCTTCTTCTTCATCTTCATCTTCTTCTTCTTCTTCTTCTTCTTCTTCTTCTTCTTCTTCTTCTTCTTCTTCTTCTTCTTCTTCTTCTTCTTCTTCTTCTTCTTCTTCTTCTTCTTCTTCTTCTTCTTCTTCTTCTTCTTCTTCCTCTTCTTCTTCTTCTTTTTCTTCGTTCCTAGACCAGGTACCTTCAACCACTCGAAATTCACAATTTTCTGTAGTCCATAATAATTATTATTTACGACAGTGTTATTAATACATACGTACTACATTTATATCCTGCATTTGTTTTATTTTTTTCATGTTTTACGAATTTATAATGAAATGAAATTAAGATTCAAGACCCTTTAAGATTCTACTGATGCTAGCTTTACGTAAAAAGTGCCCCAACAAAATTGAATAAGCCTCTAGTATTTCATAATAATTCAGTTTATTTTACGGATTTTTCAACAGTAATGTTGGTAACAAAAATTCAAGCGCTTTAGTCTGCTCCTTATGTGATTTAACAGCTGATGTTGTCAATTATAGTTGTTATTTGGTTGATGTTTTTAAAATCATAGGAGACAATAGATGCTCTACATAAGCTGATATAAAAGAGATAGAAGCTGGAGATAGGAGCTCCATCCTACACGGGAAGAACATGAGAAAAGCAAGCTCAATAATTCTCCATTGCTTGACCATGGGTAGTCTCATTGAGCAATGAGTGCAAGAACCCGCAGTTGAACAAGCAAAGAAGACATTCTGGCAAGATTGAAAGATTACTCCAGCTCGATCGATATTGATTCAAATATTATAAATTTAATCTCAAATTTTAGTAAACATCTGGATCTACAATTGGAGACTAAATTCATGATTTTTGAAGCTGTATTGACCGAGCTGTAGTCATTTTCCCGTCTTGCCAGAATGTCTTCTTTGCTTGGACAGACTATACGAGTTGGCCAATTTACAACTTCAATTTCACTTGAGTCCAGATTCCTCGGATCGTTTTAACGGGGTTTAATGATAGGGGAGGGGGTGGAAGTCGAGGTTTGGGGGCATTAAGGGATGGGATATGCCATCCCTTTAGAAGATAGAGCAAGAGATCAGATAGATAGATAGGAAGCTAGATAGATAAATAGAAAGAGAAAATACAGAAGCAGATATTGAGAGATAGTTGGAGAGAGAGAGAGATAAAGAAAAAATGAAAAAAGACAGAAAGAGTAGAAGAAATATAGACTGGGAGGAAGAGATAAAATGGAAAAGGAGAGAGTAGAAAGGTATGGAGAGAGAAAAATGGAAAGAGAGAGACAGATAGAATGAAATATGAGAATTAAAGATGAAAATTAGAGGAAGAGGAACAGAAAGAGAGGATTAGACAGAGAAAAACTTGAAAAGAGAGACGAAAAGAGTAAAACATGAAGATTAGAGAGAAACAGTGAAATAGAAAGGAAAGGATAGACAGAGAGAGAACATTAAAAAAAAAGACAGAAATAATGGAAGATAGAGAGAAAATTTGGAAAGAGAAACGAAAAAAGTTAAAGATGAAAATGAAAGAGGAGGAGAAATAGAAAGGGAGGGATAAACAGGGAGAAAATGGAAAGAAAGATACAGAAATAATGAAAGAGAGAGAAAATATAAACAGAGAGGAAAATGGAAAAAGAGAGACGGAAAGAACGAAAGATGAAGATGAGAGAGAGAAATAGAGAGTGAGGGAGTAAGGTACAAACCGAGATAAAAATGGAAAAAGAGAGCCAGAAAGAATAAAATATGAAGATGAAAGATAAAAATGAGAGGAAGAAAAAGAGAAAGAGAGGGATAGACAGGATGGAAGATAGAGAGGAAAAAGAGAGAGAAGAAGAAATGAACAGATATAAAGCGATAGAAATAAGAGAGTGAGGTGGATATAACCATATCCTCCTTTAGCATTGAGGGAAGCCATGATAATACTAAAGAGGGGTGAGGGATGATAGGGTTTAGTGGAAGGGGTTCCATGATACAGTAAAATAAGAGTGGAAAGGGTCAACTGTAATTTTCTTCATTTTCTGCAAACGTTACTCTCCCTGATGTGCGCTTTCAAAT
Source organism: Sogatella furcifera (assembly GCA_017141385.1). Classification (NCBI taxonomy): domain Eukaryota; kingdom Metazoa; phylum Arthropoda; class Insecta; order Hemiptera; family Delphacidae; genus Sogatella; species Sogatella furcifera. The sequence continues at coordinate 966,996 of CM029555.1, read as the reverse complement.
TGCAATTGACTACTGGACCCTTTTAAAATCACTTTTCTTTCAGTACTGTCCCTTAGATTTGGTTGCTTCATTTCTGTCTCTATTTCTCTATAGCTGACGCCAAAAAGGCGGTTTCGTCTGCTCCTTGTGCTCTCCAACAGCTGATATCGATAGTTGTCATTTAGCTATGCCTAGATGATATTTTTAAGCTCAAAAAAAAGGATAGATGCTTCACATCAGCTGGTAGTAGGCTATTATATCACATGCAAGAGACTGACGAAACCGCCTAACGTTTTGAGTTCTGCTCCCTATCTATTTTGTATTCTTTTGTTTCTACTTCAATTTTCTTGTTCTCATTTCCGTCTCTTCCATCTTTCTAGTTTCTCTTTCTCATTGTACTTGATGCAGTTTTATTGATTATATTCATTATAATCTATCATTATAATCTAGCATAATCCTGTGCTACATTCCATAACCTATATTAAAATAGGAGAATGGAATGTTCTAGTCTCTTCATTGGCTTAAGTGGAAGTGGTTGTGGGTTAAGTGGAAGAAGCGGCTCTTGTGCCTCAACTTCGCCCACATCACTTATGTATTGTACAAAGTGGAAAATAAAGACATTCTATCCATCTATCTATCTATCATTCACGAATCACGACTCTATATTCTTTGAAACCTTCTCTACATGGAAAATTGCTAACAGAATGCGACACTGAAGAGATGAAATAGTAAAAATTTCATACTAAAGTCCATCTTGTTTTCAATATGGCTGAACGAGGTCCATTACTGAAGAATGAATGGACACTGTTATTTGGACTCTAGATGGACCGTAAAATAAAAGTACTGTAATAGTCTGTCCAAGCAAAGAAGACATTCTGGCATGATGGGAAAACTACTCCAGCTCGATAAATATTCATTCTAAAATTGTAAATTCGCTCTCAAATTGTAGGAAACATTATGATCTACAATTTGAGACCAAATTTATAATTTTTCAACTAATATCAACCGACCGGAGTCATTTTCCCATCTTGCCAGAATGTCTTCTTTGCTTGGACAGACCTTATTGGATTGCTTTGGTCCAGTGCATTAGATGCATATCTGAATATCTAAGTATACGAAATGGAAGAAAATTGGTGATAACAATTGGAAGCATAACATTCAAAGATATTGGTTTGATTCTCAGGTTCAATAATGGAGGGATCATATTATTTGGGATGTTTTCAAGGAATGAAATAATAGTGTTATTGGAGAAGTGATTTGGAGATTATTGAGAATTGAGAGAAAAATTGGAGGTACGTTTATATTTGGATAAAATAATAACAGACATGTGTGCAGATTTAGTCGCAATAATCTCAAAACTACTTCTTCAATAACACTGGATTACTATTATTCATTCCTCGAAAACATTCTAGAAACGATTCCTTATCCAGAAAGAATCAAACCAATATCATCGAATGTAATGCTAATTATTGTAATTTTTTCGATTCAATTCAATTTAAACACACATAAAAGACACAAAGAATAATATAATACAAGAATTAATAAAAATCATTGGAAATGAATGTTGATCCAATTATTTCTGAACCTATCTGAAAAACAACAACAAGACTATAATAAATTAAAACTTATGAGATGATCACTTTTATTCAAAAAATGTAATGGATGATTCAAAATTCATTCATGCAGTAATATCTCGCTATCTCCATGAATATTGTAATCTTGCCTTATCTATTCCGAGTCTATTATCAGCTTACGACCCTTATACGCTGTATTTGAGTTTCACTTTCACATATAGATAAAGGCAGAAGTTATCCCTGGACCCCTTATACTGTAGACACTTACTCTCACTATCTACATTACTCACTCTCCTTTGCTCTCTCTATCTTTCTCTCTCTTTTAACGCTCTCTCACTCTCTCCTGCGACTTGACACGCATCAGTGTGCGTGCGTATAAGGTCGGCCCTTATGTTGCAAATTTCAACAAGGGCCGTCATCTCATCAAAGGGACTGTTACTGGCCCTACATACAAGTCAAGGTAGTCTGTCGAAGCAGAGAAGACATTCTAGCAAGACGGGAAAATGACTCCTGCTCGGTCAATATTTGTTCAAAAATCATAAATTTGGTCTCAAATTGTAGAGCAGAATGTTTTCTACAATTTGAGACCAAATTGTTAATTTTTGAAACAATATTAACCCAGCTGGAGTAATTTTCCCATCGTCCCAGAATGTCTTCTCTGTTTGGACTGACGATACGTATTATTTATAGTCGGAGGGACACCTTGAAAGGGCCAAGGTAGGTGGGACTATTTCCCTTAGATAGCGTAGGTAAGTTGATAGCCGTACTTTGAGCCTAAGGCTGATACAACATGTATCAATGAATGTATACTCTTATCTTTAGTAAGGGCTAGTGTGTCAATAGAGCATAAACTGATAGGGATCTAAAGGGCAGGCAAAGGGTTGAGAAACCATGCAAGTTTTCCTAGTAGATACTGTACATTGTAAAATGTATTTTCAGTACTAAGGGTACTAAATAAGTATAATAATTGTTGAGTTCTGTGAAATTCGTTAAGTAAACACGTGAAGTCATCTCATGTACGACTTCTCATAGGACTTAAAGGTATAGTCTGTCCAAGCAAAGAAGACCCTCTGGCAAGATGAGAAAATGACTCCAGCTCGGTCAATATTGTTTCAAAAATTATGATTTTGTCTCAATTGTAGGGAAAATTCTGATCTACATTTTGAGACCAAATCAATATTTTTTGAACCAATATTGAACAAGCTGGAGTCATTTTCTCATCTTGCCAGAGGGTCTTCTTTGCTTGGACAGACTATAGGTAGTAAGACTTTGTAATGTGGACCCTATGTCAATATTGTTATAGTTGAATAGATGTACCTATATCTCCGTTTTCTATCTTATACATGTTACTCCAATACGGAAGTGTTATCTCTTTAACTACAGTATACGGTTCACTGGCGGCTCGTGCTCACGAAAAAATGAAGTGCTGTACAGTGAAAGATACGGGCACTGCACCTTTTTGGTGGGTACGAGCCGCCAGTGATACGGTTTCATCTATATCATTCTATAACTTGTATGGTAGGTTAGTGTAATTGTAAGTCATCATTCACATTTGGGATTTTCAAACATTGTGAAAGTCTGAAGAAGTCCTACAAAATCTAATCGACCTCGTACTGAAATGTAAAATTCGAAATGGAATCTATGTTGAAGAATAGAGAAAAAAATCAAGCTTTTCAATTATGGATGGTTAAAGCCTATGTAGTATGTAATCCTGTTTTAAACTGGAGAAAAATGTGGGACAATCAACACTTTGATCCGCTTCACACTTTATTTAAAATACAATAATCTATTTGTATTAAATATACAAATATTTATTTATCAAGAGAACTGGACAATATAGACTAAGCTCTATAGAAACAATTTATACAAACCCGAACAGGATCTCAATCTGCCCCGAAAGAGTTTTATTTACATTTGATACTCACATAATGACAGCCAATCACATGATCAACCTTGTTGTAGTTCGTTTATTGTCCGCTAGGTAACGGTAGTGACCTTATCACTGCAATAATTATTCAAGATCTATCCATACATCCAAGAACTATATCATATATTTATACAATTTCCAATATCTATGTATTGATGATCCAAGGTGCATCATCAGCATTACAATTAGTTAGTCAGTTCAATATTATATATACTGTATCATGAAGAAAGACATGAAAGTGAAATGCTTATGATCATTAATGCCTAGTTTATACGATGCCAATTGGCGAGGCAACTGTCATAAGACAGCTGATGCAGGGCGCAAACAGCTTATATTGTCTATTATGTCCGGTTTTCCAAGCACACTCAAATTTGAGGGACCCTCAAGTTTACTACACTTTACTACATTTCCTATACTTATCATAAGAAAAGTCAGCTGTTCATCAAAATTTGAGGGCCCCTCAACTTTGAGTGTGCTTGGAAAAACCCGGCATTAGAGTTTTCATTAAGTCATCCCTAGCTGATGATTTTAAAATCAGAAGATTCAATAGATACTCTAATCAGCTGTAAATTTCAGGTGACAATTGTCACCCCAATAGGCATAAAGGCGAGTTTATATGATGCCAATTGGCAAGACAATAATTGTCTTCTAAATTGTACAGCTGATGAAAAGTATCTATTGAACCGCCATCTAGGCATTGCTTAGTGAAAACTCTAATCTCAACATCAGCTGACGATTTCAGAAGACAATTATTGCCTGGCCAATTGTCATCGTATAAAGACGGCATAAGCCTCTTTACACCACGACTTTCCTTTTGATACGCAGTAGTGATACGAAAGTTCAAAATTGATACGCAATCTTGCAGTAAGGATGCTCATTGACACAAAATATTCGCAACGTGTAGCAAACATTAAGCAATGCTCTGTATCGGTTTAGTGTTGTTTTGTGTGTATACAGGTATACACGAGTAGTTCAGGTATACAGAAATCGTACTATGTATCTCATGTTCCAAGTTGAATACGATAATTACATACTTATAGCTAGCCTACTGCAATCCTAAATCTATATCTACGCTATGTATTTGCAGTACAAGACCTTAGACTAGACAAGACTATAATAGAGTACCCTTCATACCCAGGATGGCCTGCTCTTATTGTAGTCAAGCTTCCATTGTTTTGGGTGAGAGCTTCTGAATTTGGCCGTCAGGGGTCGCTGAGACAGCTAGTAAAATTTGGGTCTTGATTATCAACCAGTATACCTGTGTTGTGCGAGCTAGTCTTGCGTTGAACTATACCTATGTATAGTGGGGGCAGCAGGTGTACTTTGTCATTAACACGGTTTGATTATACCTATGTAGGGGTGTAAATCATCAACGAGGATTGTCAGAAACAGTTTGAAGGTTGAAGGTGGAGGTTGTTGTATTGTTTGATTATATCTAGATTATGCCGCGACCACATGAGGTCGTTTTTTAGTCAAGTCGACATGATGTACTCGTTTTACACGCCAAAATTACATAATTGAATCGTCTTTTGCGTTCTTGAGTCCAAATTTCATTTGTAAGTCCACTTGATTCCAAGCGAAATACGTTTTTCAGTAACAGGTTCATGTGTGAGTCAACTTTACTCAAACGCGAAATTTTGATAACACAAAAAATGTACTTTTGCAGTCAAACCGACTTGATCAAGGAGACTTTACTCGAAAATGAATTGATACAGTCGTTTTATTAGGAAACAATGTCTACATTCAATAATAATTATCATTATTATGGATAATATTAGGAGTCAGTGATTGTTTTCTCATTATCAAGTTTGATTTTGGAATTAGTATCAATAAAAATTAATACTTATTAATTTTCCTCACATTATCAAGTTAAATGTCCCAATGCTTGACGTTGGTTTCCTTGGGCTTGCAAATGGCTGGAGGTGATATGAGGTGTACACTCCTCATCAGGCTCCACTTTTTGCCATACCATTTCAGCGTTGATGTTTGCAATAAATTGGGATCATCTCCCCCATGCACTGCCCACAGCAAGCAAATTGTGTTGTGCTGAAATCAGAACAATCGAAATTAAATGTGAAAGTTGGAAGAATTGTATTAGATACACTGGCGGCTCGTACCCACGGAACAGGTGAAGTGCCCGTATCTTTTACAGTACAGCACTTCACCTGTTTCGTGGGCACGAGCCGCCAGTGATTAGATATTGCAGTACACCAACTGGTGGTACATCATGATGATAACAATTCATTCGAATCTCCATAGCGATAGCATTTGGTGAAAAATTTCAAAGTGAATCCATAATATTGAAATCCTATGGTTTATCTTGTTCATTTCTGGAACTTGAAAGTGGACTTTTATCGAAATTCAAAATTGTTTGTGATAAAATATTTTTGGAAGTGAGAAATTATAATATTAAGTGAAAGTGGACATTGTGGATAGACATATAACCTACATCTTAAACCTTCATCATCACTCATTCATCCTTTGCTTAAAATACTTGGAAACCAAGTCGCAATTGTGAAGAAAGAATAAAGTCTTGGATAGTAATTCTGTACTCTTGAGATTATATTATAACATTGATGTATTGTAATCGATTTCGCATGGAATCATAAAATCATTATTTTAAGTATAGGCTATGTATATACATACATATTATTTCACTTTGCGAACCTTATAACTCAATATTTCTTTATATTTGAAAAATAAAATTCATGTATATCGCCTGTCTTGGGTCCTCTTGCTCTCCTACAACGGTAAATATCATGGTACACTATATAAACACTACAATCACAATTGTTCACATTCATAACAGATATATGTTATAAAATATTATTTTAATCATCCATTTTCTAATGTAGTATGAATGTGAGAACATAATTTTGAATACTACTGATGGTAGGAACTCGCCCCCATTCACAGTTTTCTTGGGAGACTCCCACGCAACCAATATTGTTAAATTTATATTTTATTATTGAAATTTTTCATTCTTATTCTATTGTTGAAAAAACCTAATGTATAACTTAATGTATTGAAATGCCATGTGGAACAAATAAAATTGAATTGAATTGAATGTGAATGAAATTGAAATATTTCGATTCAGGAACCTTGGAATTAATAGAGGTATGCTTTGAAAAAGGTTACATCCCTTTTACAGTACTTACTCTACATACTATAATTAAACTGTATTTAATCAGTTTAGGGGTATTTAATATAGCGGCCCTCAAGCCATTCTTATCTTAGTCTCTAAATCTAATATACGTTACAAAAATATTGCTTCCTTTGAGTGAAAAATGTATCAAACAATTATCTGCATTCCCAAAACTCCTTCAACCAATATTTCTCACTCCACCAAACACAAATCTCTAGAAAAAAAACCAGTCCGTATTTTCACGCGTCACGTATTTTCTGCATACATCAAAGTTCAGGTATTATAGGTTTTGCTCGACTAGGTTTTGCTCTGCAGCAAGGTAACACAGCTTTGAGATCTTGGGTTCAAATAGTCTGTCCAAGCTAAGAAGACCCTCTGGCAAGATGGAAAAATGACTCCAGCTTAGTCAAAATTTGTTCTAAAATTAAAAATGTAGTCTTAAATTGTAGATCGAATTGTTTCCTACAATTCGAAATCAAATTGATAATTTTTGAATCAATATTGACCGAGCTTGAGTCATTCTCCTATCTTGCCAGAGGGTCTTCTCTGCTTGGCCAGACTACCCGGCTTTCATGCGGATCGTGCACGGTGAGAAGAGACGCCGTTACCACGTAAAGTGTATTTGCAGGAGTGTCTTCTCAGCTTGCTCGAACTATACCTCCTTTTACCTCTCAAGATCCTATTTTCAGAGTAGGCTTTCTGTGAATATATCAGTCAACTGTAAATGATCGCGAATTGAAGCATTCTGCTTTGAGATGTGTGCTTGAAGTTTTAATATGGCTGGTGAAAAAAAATTGGGCCACTGGTGGCTTTTACACACGAAACAGGTGAAGTGTTGTACAGTAAAAGATACGGGCGCTTCACCTTTTTTGTGGGTATGAGCCGCCAGTGATTTGGGCGGTTTCGTCTGTCTCTTGTACGTGATGTAACCTAGAATCAGCTGATGTACAGCGTGACAAAAAACATCATCTAGGCATTGCTAAATGAAAACTCTAGTTGAATGCATCAGCTGTTGGAGCACACAACGAGCAGAATAGAATTTTATTTATTATTGTTACAAGGCTCTCGCTTGGTAACATTAAGTTTACAAAATTAAGATAGAACAAGCAATCAATATTGTTCTGGGAAGCGGTTTGTCCCAGTGGTAGAGAGCGTCTAATCGGTGAGATTAGATAAGCGACGTGCCTCTACCACCACTGCTGTAACGGTGACCGGCTCCTCTGAATTCAATTCATGAGCCTCAAAAATCGCTTCCCGGTGGTTCGGAACCCACCTAAAGCAGTAGGTCCATTCATCTCTCATCATCATCCTTCCCATTATCCACGCACAGGCCCAAGAGCCCATGTGGGCATCACCCTCAAAAAAAAAAAAAAAATTGTTCTAAAAAATGTTTCGATAGTATATAAGTATATTAATATTTTAATCTCATAATACAAGACAAAGCCAGAGCAGACGAAAAATAATGAAAAACAAATAACATTATTATCTTATTCTGTTGTTTTCCCATCTAACGTGGTAATAGTATAGAATAGAATCATTAATACTAGTAACAATAATAGTAGTATAGAATCATTCTATCAATTTCATATGCTATTGTAACTATTTATCAATCCTCAATTATTTTGTTTGCTGCTTGAATCGCCATCTTGTAAGGTTTGTACGAACCGCTAATGGGGGAGGAGCTTGTCTAGGCCAATGGCAGACGTTCACTGTGATTGGTTCACGTCTGCCAATAGCGTTGCTTGACCGTTGGTAGGCCTATAAGCACTGCTGCTCTCTACTTTGAGTTTTAGTTTAGCAGAGATTGATAATGGTGCAGCAACCGAAACTGGTATCTCGAGTTTTATTGAATCAGCGTGTTGAAAAAATCTTGTATTTTCATTTGATATGAATAACTACACAATAACTCAACTAGTTCAGTATATATATATATATATATATATATATATATATATATATATATATATATATATATATATATATATATATATATATAGTTCAGTAATACTAGTAAATGAACGTATACAAATACTTTGTATAAACCCTGCTGCTCTTTATTTTGAGATTAAGTTCTTCATGATGTACCAGCCGGAACAGGTATCACGATTTTCAATGAATCATTGGTTTGACAATATTTTGTATATTTATTTAATATGGATAACTACCACGATATCCCCTCCATAACTACTCAAGCAGCTAATGATAGACCTTTCAATAGAAGAATAATAGTTATTGCAATATTTATAATAGGTTTATAGAAACGAATATTTATATGATATACTTCCATGGAACTCAAAAAACGATAAATTACAAGGGATAAGTACTCAATAGTCAATAACAAGTCGACTTCCCCCTTGGCATAGGATATTTATTTGGTGACTGCGGTAGAAAGAAAGCTGTCAAGCAGAAACCAAGTCTGGCTTCATGTCAAAGGCGGTTGACTTCTTCTTTCCTTCTTTATATTGGCCTGTCAGTTTCTCTCTCTCTTTCTCTCTCTCATCCTCTCTCTCATCCACTCTTTCTCTTCCTCTTAGGTTCTTTCTCTTTATTATCCCTCACACTTTCACTCTATACGCAATTTCACTGCTTTGATGCGTGCTTGTGCCACTGGCGGCTCGTGCCCACGAAATAGGTGAAGTGCTGTACAGTAAAAGATACGGGAACTTCACCTGTTTCGTGGGTACGAGCCGCCAGTGGCTTGTGCTGTCTTGTACGTGATTTTGAGAAAATAAATGAGAGGGTGAATGGAGAACCATCAGGGAGGGAGAAGAAATCACACAAAAACAGAAGAAGAAACGCCAGAAACGTGAAGAAATGAGAAGAGGGAAGAAAACAGGGTATACGATACACAGTGATTACTTTTTCAAGAATATGAAGGAAAGTAAGAAATTGGAAGAGGAAAAGAGGAGAGCGTATAGTGATAGGAGGAAGAAAAAAACAAAAAAATATGAGAATGAAAAGAAGAAGGTGAAGATTCTAAGAAAGAGAAAGAGAAATGCAATAAGAATAATACGATATGAGTTATATAATAATACGATATTATAAGTTATAGAATATAATACGATATATAATTCCCCCTCGTATAAGAAGGAATTTAGTGAAGAGTCAGTGAAATGATTGATGGGAAAAACTCCTGAATGTTGTTCTTCCTATATTTTCACTAATTGATGTTCATGTGAAAAAAACATTGATATTCAATTTATCGATGGTTTGTCTGTTACCCATCCGTAAGAGAAAGAAAATGTGAGGTAGATAAAGAATGAAAAGGATGTAGTAAAGAAAAACTTTAAGGAAGAAGAAGAAAGAAGTTAAAAATTAGAGAACGAAAGAAGGAAAGAATTCAAGAGGAAGGAGAGTGAGATAGGGGGAAATCGTGAAAAACAAGAGGTGGAGGGTAAAACCAGGGAAAAACAAGAGGTAGAGGGGAAAACCAGGGAAAAACAAGAGGTAGAGGGGAAAATCAAGAGGTAGGGGAAAAAACAAGAGGTAGAGAAAGAAAAACTAGGTTATTGGGTGGTTTTCACCTTTCATCTCAGCAGGACAGCGGTTCTCTTTCAAAGTAAACGTGACAGCTCCTTTCAGGCCTCTGCTGAGTGAGAGTGCTATTTACTCAATCTCCATTACAAACATTTCTCCCCTCCCCCCACTTCCTTCTTCAGTAGAGAAAGGGGAAAGAATAAAAAAGATCTCCACTTCGTGGTCGAAAAAAATACAAACATTCTCCTCCCCCACTCCTGGAAAGGAAAAAAGAATAGGAAAAGATCTTCCACTTCGTAGAGGAAGGAGAAAATATTGAAAAAAATATTTTGAAGGATGACAAGAGCTGAATAAAGTTGAGTGGTGAATGAGAGAATGAAGCAAATATAATATGAAGAGCCAAAAAGAGGGAAGTGAGAAAGAGAGAGGGAATAGAGTAGACAGAGCCAAACAAAGGAAGGTGGAGAAGATTCAGATTCATTCACTTCATCTATATAAATTAAAAAATACACCGGCTCAAATCCTTTATCATGTAAATTAGAAATGTTACTTATTGAAGAGAAGAGGAGATAAATAAAGTAGAAAGAGCTAAACAAATAGAGGTGAGGAAGAGAAGGCAAATAGAGTAGAAAGAGCCAAAGAGAGGAAAGTGTGTGTGGAGAAGGAGGAAGTAAAGGAAATTAAGAGAAGAGAGATAATGTTTGAAATGAAAAACGATTGGTTTTTTTTTATATTGGGTGTTGGTCAAAAAAATGGAAAATGATGTGAAAGGTGAGATTGCCTGTCTTTTGTATATAAGTGAAGTAACCTACTAGTAACTAACAGGTGATATAAATATTCCCTTATTTGTTATTAGATCCATCATCTAAGCTTATAGTTTATAGTCATCTAAACTTATTAGTTGCAACTCTTCTTGAGAATATCAGCCACAAGTAGCAGAAAATAAAGTTTCAATCAGCCCATCAAATCGGGTATCGCATAAGTTCGGTACCAAATAAAATGTACCAAATTACTCTTTAAGTAGTTATGAAGTTGATATTGTGGTAGTTATCCATAATAAATGAAAAGACAAGATGCTGTCAAACCACTAATTTATGATACCGGTATCTCAATTTCCTAACAAATCAGTGGTTCGACCACATCTTGTCTTTTTATTTATGGTACCAAATTAGTTCGGACCAAATCGGAGTCTAAGCAATGAAATATTGGAACTACGTAACGAGAAAATGCACAGTTAACATGTGAATATTCTCAAAACAAGGAAAGGTTCACAACAGCATGAATAAACTGAACGTCAATTATTAAGCATTCATACAAACTGTTAAATATGGAAAGAATTGAGAATACCTTCCTCAACCCTACTTTTATGTAAAATTCTGTTCAAACAAATCTCTTCTAAATTCGTTTAAAAGTGCTAACCCCAGTTATCTTCTAATTAATACCGTTGCAAAAACTCAGCTCCCCGAAAGTGATAACGTCAAGTTTCATATACGCGAAAAATGAAACAAAAAAATCTTCAGATATAGTCTGTCCAAGCAAAGAAGACATTCTGGCAAGATGGGAAAATGGCTCCAGCTCGGTCAATATTGATTCAAAAATCATGAAGCTAGTCTCGAATTGTAGGAAAGTTTTTGTTTTACAATTTAAGACCAAATTAATAGTTGTTGAACCAATATTGACCGAGCTAGATTTATTTCCCCATCTTGCCAGAATGTCTTCTCTACTAGCACAGACTATAATATTCTTCCAGCAGAAGTGAAACACGAAACCTCACCGCGGAATTCCTATTAGTGAATGTTTATGCGATTGTCGCAAAGTTAAAACGGGTGGAAAACTGAAAAAATGCCCCGGAAAAACTCCTGGGAAATCGTAAAGGAGCGCCGCGAAAACATCGGAAAAGCAATAAAAGATAAAAGTTGAAATGAAAATCGTCGCTTAACGGAAATTAGGTTTTGTTTTCGAGTTTGCGGTCCTTCTTTTTTATCTTATTTTCGTCTTCTTTTTTCATCTTTCCGTTTTCTATGCATTTTTCGTCCTTGTTATGTCGTTGATGTATGATTTCTGTTTATTGTTTCGCTTTTCCAACATGCTCCCTGTAATCGGGTGTATTCGTTTTTGAAAAAAGTTACCAATCAAGGAGAATAGCTTTTGAAATATTTATGCGGAATTTGTACAAATACTGGAAGAATTCTGTTGTTATAGTATGTTCAAGCAGAGAATACATTCTGGCAAGATAGAAAAACGACTTCAGCCCGGTCAACATTGATTAAAAAATTATAAAATTGTAGAAAAGGTTGTTTCATACATACAATTTGAAACTACATTTATGATTTTTCTATCAATATTGACCGAGTTGGAGTCATTTTTCCATCTTGCCAGAATGTCTTCTTTGCTTGGGCAACTACTTGAATGGGTTTAGTTGCATAAGAGGATTAATGAAGAATTGTATGTGTGATGTAATATGATTCATTGTTTTATTATTTATGGAATCTTTATTCATTTTTCCTGTTTTTCAATCAATAACTTATTCAATTCAACATTATTATGAAATGATGTAAGGTGTTTGAGAACCTCGAACCTCATCAAGTTATGGGTATAATTTGATGGCTAATAAGCAATGAACTACGACTTAGTTGAAATATAATTTACTGTTGATTACCCCTAGAGAAGTTGTAAAGTAGTACTCCTAAGTAGTTGTAAAGGTGATATTGCTTCCGTTATCTATATTAAATTAAAAGACAAGATATTGTCGAATCAAAGAATAATTAGAAAATCGCTTTTGGTATCCGATCCAAAATCAAGAACCGAAACCTTGATTTTTTATAAATATTAGGTATCTTGATTATTGATGAATCTGTGGTTTGACATTATCTTGTACTCTTATATTATTATCTTATATGGATAACTACCACAATATCACCTTCACAACTGCTCAAAATGTGCTCTAGTGTTCTCTATTTTGGCTCGATAAAATCAGGAGAAAGTGTCCAAAATTTTAATCACTGAACATAAAATCAAGAACTATCACTATTTCCTATCATACAAAATAAATTGTGGTAAAGTCGGCTGTGGAACTTCTTCGGGTCCCCCCACTAATAAGCCTCAAGCTAACACTAATAACAATAACTTATCAAAATATTCAAAGTAATCGTCACTTACACGAATGTAATTTTCGGACCAAACCAGAAATGAGAACATTTGGAACCAACCTTTAGTAATAAATTTCATGTGGTAGGTGAATCTAATCAACCCCGCGGTCCATTATAGGCCTGTTATCACCCGTAATAATCACCCGATTCATATAGTCCGATCGAGCAAAGAAGACATTCTGGCAAGATGGGAAAATGACTCCAGCTCAGTGAATATTGGTTCAAAAGTTATGAATTTTGCCTCTAATTGTAGGAAATATTCTGCTCTAGAATTTGATTTTTCATTTCCAATTTTTGAGAAAATATTGACCGAGCTGAAGTGATTCTCCCATCTTGCCAGAATGTCTTCTTCGCTTGGACAGACTGTACCAAAACTCATCCAATCTCCTGCGAATCGAATACAATGCTATAATAGGCTTATATTGTTGTCTTGTGCGACAATAATATAAACAGTGCACCCCGCTAGAGAGCTCATTCGGCATTATAAGTGCTACCTTCCTTCATTTCCCTAGTTGCTTCCTGTATTTTCTCTTCCTCTGTATTTTCTCTTCCTTTGTATTTCTCTCTCTTCTTTTCACCTCCTCTCTTATCTTCATACCTTATCTTCTCACTTCTTCTTATCTTTCTTTTCAATTTTTTTCTCTTCTTATCTTACTCCTCACTTTTTTCTTTTCTTATCCTTTTTTCTTCACTTTTCCATTTTTCTTACCATTCTCTTTACTTTATCTTTCTCTTTACTTCTTCTCACTCCTCAACTGTTCTTCACTTTCTTCCCCGTCTTCTTATTTTTCCTTCACTTTCTCTCACCTCTTTCCACTATCTCTTCACTTACTCTTCCTTTCCACCTTTTTCTTCACTTTCTCTCTCTTCTTTTCACTTATTGATTCGCTCTCTTCTCATCTTCATTGTTCTGACTTCCTCTTTCTTTCCTTCCTTCATTCGCGATATTTTATTTTCTGATTAGAGATATTTTTAACGTTATCATCGATATTTCAAACTTATCGATTTTTACAGTTCGATGTTTTCACTTATCGATTGTTGTATATATGACTCAAAAAAGTTGGACGGTTACGTTTGATTCTTGTGCGTACCAACAGCTGATGTTGTCAATTCTATGTTGTCAAACTTGCGCTCCTTTAGCTATGCCTAGATGATGATTTGAATTCAAAAGAGACAATTATAGACGCTTTATATCAGTTCTTCTTCTTCTTCTTCTTCTTCTTCTTCTTCTTCTTCTTCTTCTTCTTCTTCTTCTTCTTCTTCTTCTTCTTCTTCTTCTTCTTCTTCTTCTTCTTCTTCCTCTCTTCTTTTCTTCTTCTTCTTCTTCTTCTTCTTCTTCTCTTCTTTCTTCTTCTTCTTCTTCTTCTTCTTCTTCTTCTTCTTCTTCTTCTTCTTCTTCTTCTTCTTCTTCTTCTTCTTCTTCTTCTTCTTCTTCTTCTTCTTCTTCTTCTTCTTCTTCTTCTTCTTCTTCTTCTTCTTCTTCTTCTTCTTCTTCTTCTTCTTCTTCTTCTTCTTCTTCTTCTTCTTCTTCTTCTTCTTCTTCTTCTTCTTCTTCTTCTTCTTCTTCTTCTTCTTCTTCTTCTTCTTCTTTCTTCTTCTTCTTCTTCTTCTTCTTCTTCTTCTTCTTCTTCTTCTTCTTCTTCTTCTTCTTCTTTCTTCTTCTTCTTCTTCTTCTTCTTCTTCTTCTTCTTCTTTTTTTTCTTCTTCTTCTTCTTCTTCTTCTTCTTCTTCTTCATCGTGTTCTTCTTCTTCTTTTTCTTCTTCTTCTTCTTCTTCTTCTTCTTCTTCTTCTTCTTCGTCTTCTTCCTCTCATTCATTTTCTTCATCGTGTTCTTCTTCTTTTTCTCCCTTTTCCTCCTTTACTCACTTATTCTCCTGCAGAACAACACAAAATATTCCAGAAAGCAAGTTAAACGTTGACCCTTTACATTCATTTCCGAGCAGAGAACAAAAGATGGCCTCCTTCCTACAAAGCCCCTGCAGCCGGCAGTTCTAAACCTTCCACGTTTGTGTGTGAATGCTCCCTATCATTTTTGTACTTTTCAAAACGCAGTCCGTTTGTTATTCGCGTCCAACTTTACCCCCGGGGCATGTATGCGGTCTTCTATTTGATAATACGGTTCACAAAAAGAAGAAGGACCTGTATGCAGTCTCTCATTTGATAATACGGTTCACAAAAAGAAGAGGACCTGTATGTAGTCTCTCATTTGATAATATGGTTCGCAAAAATAAGTAGCTGTGTGCAGTCTCCCACTTGATAATATGGTTCACATAAAGAAGCCATGTATGCGGTCTCCCGTTTGATAACATGCTGAACATAAGGAAGTAGTTGTGTGCGGTCTCCCACTTAATAACGTAGTTCACATAAAGAAGCCATGTATGCGGTCTCCCGTTTGATAACATGCTGAACATTACGAACAGAGATTCTGATTGTTAATGATTCACCCACGATTGCTTATGAAGTGGTACTTTGTAGGACTTCATTCAACTTTTGTGGTATAGTATGTCCAAGCAGAGAAGACATTCTGGCAAGATGGGAAAATGACTCCAGCTTAATCAATATCACTCAAAAAGTTATCAATTTCGTCTCAAATTGTAGTAAAGATTCTGATATACAATTTGAGACCAAATTTACAATTTTTGAACTAATATTGATTGAGCTGGAGTCATTTTCCCATCTTGTCAGAATGTCTTCTTTGCTTGGACAGACTATGTACCGTTTCTAGTAATATTGACCTTCAGGAAATAGGCTATTGTTGAACCTAACAATACGTAGATATAATGATAACAGTATTGTTCTGAGAAGTCTCTTTAATGAAGTTAGTGGATTAAATGTGATAAAGAATCTCTTTACACGGCGAATTTCTGATACACAGTAGTGATACAGAGTCCAAAATTTATACAGGAAGGAAGCTCTTCGATCAAATGTAGGCGAATTTCTGATACACAGTGGTGATACAGAGTCCAAAATTGATACATGAAGGAAGCTCGTTGATCAAATTGATGTATTTGAAAGCAATCTAAGTTTCATCTGCTCTCATGAATCAGTGTTCAATTTATTAATAGTAAATCAAATTTCATTCATATTACTCCATATTTAAACGTTTCACTCCTGTATTGATATTGAAGTCAATCTGTCTTTTTTCTTCTCAAATACTTCATACACTTATTATAAAAGGTCTATTTACTAGGCAGCTATTTATACACAGGAAAGATAGAATTTTTTTAGTAATTTTAAAGGTGATATTGTGGTAGTTACCCATATTGAAAGGACAAGACGTTGTCAAACCACTGATTTATTAACAAATCGAGAAACTGAGTTTACTGGAGATTGATAATGGCGTAACAACTGAAACCGGTATCTCGATTTTTCAATAAATCAGTGGTTTGACAACGTCTTATCTTTTCATTTGATAATCATGGAATTGGTGGTATGTATGGTCAATAGCCCATGAAGGCATATGTGACAGCAGTCTAACTCCAATGTTATAACTTTCATTAACTTCAATCAAGCTAAACTTTTTGTATGATTTTTGTATTTGTAAGTACTCTATTGAAATACTCTTCATTCCGAATAGGCTTGAAATTGAACGCATTTATATCACTCAAAGAGAGAATAAAATTTTTTCTTCTTTTTGCAAAAAATAATTTTCACTCAGAAAACATTACGAGAACACTCATCATCGAAAACGAACAAGGTATAGCCTGTTCCAGCAAAGAAGACATTCTGGCAAGATGGAAAAATGACAGCAGCTTGGTCAATATTGGTTCGAACATCATGAATTTCATCTCAAATTGTAGAACAAAATGTTTTCTACAATTTGGGAACAAATTTATAATTTTCGAATCAATATCGACCGAGCTGGAGTCATTTTCCTATCTCATCAGAATGTCTTGTTTGCTTGGACAGTCTATAACAGGCTTTTCCACTGGAATTTTCGCAAGCTGAATAATTTTTTCCACCGTGATAACTCAATTCGCACTAATGCTGCTACTGCTTCGACTAAATAAACTGAAAATGGAAAAGTTACCGCCTGAAATTAGCTGAAAAGTTTGAAGTTTTCCGCTGCTTCTTTTTCTGTCGTCAGCTATACCACTGTGCTATCGACTGTGCCTAATAGATAGGAAGAGAGGGAATAAGGAAGTGTAATGAAGAGGAGGAGGAGGAGGAAGAGGAGGAAGAAGAAGACAAAAGCAAAGGAGAAGGATGAACAGCGGAGGTAAAGAATGAAAGGTAAAAAAGAAGAAGAAGAGAAGAAGAAGAAGAAGAAGAAGAAGAAGAAGAAGAGGAAGAATAAGAAGAAGAAGAAGAAGAAGAAGAAGAAGAAGAAGAGAGGAGAAGAAGAAGAAGAAGAAGAAAGATGAAGAACAAGAAACAAAAAAGCTATGAGGTTAAGGAAAAAGGAGAGGAGAAGAATAAAGTCGAAGGACAAGGAGAATAATAGGAAAAGATGGAGAAAGGAAGATCTATAATAAGAACGGAAAGGAGAATAAGAAGAGCTGGAGAGAAGGAAGAAGAAGAAGCAGGAAGAAGGGGAAAATTTGATTCAGGAGGAAAAGAAGATGAAGTAGTAGAAGAAGAAAGAAGAGGAAGAAGATAGCAGCAAAAATGAAGAAGGAGAAAGAGGAGAAGAAGAAGAGAAGAGGGAGAAAAAAAGCAAAAAGAAGAAGAAGAGCTAGAAGTAGAAGAGAAATAAGAAAATAATAGGGAGGGAAGTTATTAGAAAATATTGAGAAAATGAAGAAAGAAAGAGAAACAGCAAAGAGGAGAAAGAGCAGCAAAAAAAGAAAGAAGGAGTAGGAGTAAGAAGAAACAAGAAATAGAGAAAAGAAGAAGAGAGGATAAGAAGGAAGAGAAAAGAGAAGAAGATAAGAAGAGGAAGAGAAGAAGAAGAAGAAGAAGAAGAAGAAGAAGAAGAAGAAGAAGAAAAAGAAGAAGAAGACCCGCCAAGACAACAGACGAGATTAATTAGGAAGTTTTGTTGAGTTGAGTTTCAGTGCCTTATTTTCTCATCATGATTCGATGGGCACAATCTCTTATCTTATCATTCCAATAAACTTAGATTTTATCATTATTCCATCATCTTCATGCATCAAGAAAGTTGTCAAATATCAATCAGGTTTATACCAATACTTTCTCTTGCTGTAAAATCATTGTCTATGTCATCATCATCTATGTCATCATTATCTATTACTGAAATTGATACTGTGAGTAAAGTCTCCTCCAGCAAAATATAATAACACATTCTTAAAACATGGAAAAATGGCTCCAGCTCGGTCAATATCCGTTAAAACCTATGAATTTGATTACCTCTGTTTTCAATGAATAATTCAATTTGCAGCCTAGAGCTTCATTCACAATTATTGTGAATGAAGCTCTAGGCTTAGAGAACGTATGCTTTAAATAGTAAAATGGCTGAACAATGTTGTCTAGTTTTGAAGCACTGTGATTGGACGAGACTTGGCCCTTCCACTCTCAATACTTTTGAATAAACTCAATCAGCAACAAAATGGTGAAACTACGCTGCGATTGGTCGATTGCTCACTCCCACTTTTGACACTTTCAGCTGCTGGCCAATAAGAGTCGAGCTGGAACTTCGATAGCAGCACAAATGTTAACTTATTTCCTCGAGAGATGGCGTTGGTAGTAGTGCTTTGTCGAAACTGTACAGTATTATCAGAGGATACAGTCTTCGTATTTTGTTCTATTCCAATGTAACATCATGTATCATGACATAAGTTAAGGTAAGATAGGACCTGCGAATCCTAACTTCGCCTTATTGTGGTAATCTATGAATAAATAAGTTCGATGCTATAGAGTCTTTCGTCACATCGAAGGTAATACTATATCACTTTGGAAAATATGAAGCCGCAAAGCTTCTAATGTATTACAAATTATTCTATCAAATACATGCCATGTATAGAAATATAGATATTTCATCAGAAATATTGAACATTTACCACGTCGGAAGCATTTTTAATTGATATTAATTTCTTTAAGACTCAAATTTTATAAATTTTATAACATTTAATAATGAAAAATATGCGTACAACTATTATGCGTAGGAGGACACTTAGGATTCACCTCGCCAATTTTTATTGGTCACCTATACAAGAACAGTCCACAGTATTCGTGACTTAACTTCACGATCACTAATAATAGCCTAATAATAACAACAATCACTAAGAAACCACCTTCACCATATAGCCAATGCCCAGTAATAATTGAATGAGATTCTATATTATATATTGATCGATTATTAGTAAAGTACTCAAACATCTTAGTAACGGATAAATGGTCACCCTTTCAAGATCAGTCCACAATGTTAGTATCTTAACTTCATGATCATTAAGCTTACTGAGTGGCCAATTCGCAGTAATTATTGAATAATAATTCCATATTTATTGATTGATTATTAGTGATATATTCAAACATCTCAGTATCGTATAAATTTCTGGTCACTCATACAAGAGTAGTGGACAGTATTCGTGACTTAACTTCACGATCACTAACCAACCACCATCACCGATTGATCATACCCAGTGATAATTATTGAACATTAATTCCATATTTATTGATTGAAATTATTAGTTAAGTATTCAAACATCTTAGTAACGGATGGTCACCCTTTCAAAATCAGTCCACAATGTGTGTAACTTAACTTTATAATCATTAAGCAACCACCCTCACCAAGTAGCCAATAACCAGTAATCACTTAATATTGATAATTGTATTTTATTTATTGATCGATTATAAGACAGTAGAGTATTCAAACAATCATCTTAGTATCGAATAAATTAATTTTGAGTTTATTCGAGCTGATCTAGAAATTTCCAAAACAAATCCAATTGATTACAGAGTTTAACGTTGTAAACTACACCATCGCTTTTTACAAGAGGCCCTAATGACTTCCGATTTGCAATTAAAATTCTGTTAATAAGTTAGAAGAGGGTGACACACTACTTGAGAGTGAAGGCGACGGTCAGAAAGTATCAGAATAAAAAACGAATTACCCTGTTCGAAGTTTTAGAATCGGCTCAGCAGCGAAATACTTGAAATTGTTTCGTGCATTTAATTAAAAAGGACAGGTAGGAAAAGGTCGGCTTACTAAAACCCTGCTACCATTCTCTCTTACACACTCTCTCTCTCTCTCTTCTTCTCTTTCTCTTTTGGATGTTTCACACCTTGTCCCTTTCTCTTTTCAATCCTCTATAGTTCACCCCTCCTTATCATCTCTTCTTTCCTCTAACATTGCTTTTCTCTTACTCTCTGTTATTTTTTCTCAATTCCTCTCTCTCTCTCTCTCTCTCACTCTTTCTCTTTCAATTTTTCTCTCTTAAACAATTTATAATTTACTCCTACTCACCATCTCTATTGTCCTATCACATTGCTTTCCTTGCACCTTCTTCATTCTATCTTCCTTTCTCTATCAATTACTCACTCTCTCTTTCTTTCCTTCTTTCTTCCTCTCTCACTCTCTCTTATCTCTCTCACCTACAGGCTGTATCCATCCATCCTTCTCTGCTTTGTCTTTCTCATTATTCTTTCTTTCATAAAAGTGTGAGACTCTTTTTGCATACCTTGCTTTTCAATTAGTCCGTGTAATTTTAATTGAAACGAACTTTATCATTCTTTTCACCGTTGATGAACTTACTTGATTCTATATTATGTTCCTCACTTTTTCAAGTAGTGTATCTAATAATGATAAGGCCACATCATAGTTGATAATCTTCAACTGTTAACTTTCTTCATACTATTATGAATTTATTATACTACTAGCCGGCAGGCTCGCTTCGCTCGCCTTCTCCAAAAAATAGTAAAACGCTAATATTGAGCGTAACCTTGGGAAGTATATCAGACATTGCTTGAAACTTGATTCAATGTTTTCTTAATTACTCCATCTATAATCTCGCTGAACCATTGAATTTACACTGAGGATTGGTCGTATCAAGGCGGAAGATATGCAACCCGCAATACATCTACAATTTTGAAAAAATGATTACTGGTGTAATCTTGAACGGATTTCAAAAATATTTCAACACAACATTTCTAGACCTTATCTGAACCTGCCCACCAAATATCAACATTTTCTACCGATTGGTTCTCGAAAAAATTGAGAAAACGCCGAAAAACTATAGAAAAATTCAAATATTTAGCGTATCCCTGAAAAGTTTTTAAAATCCGTTCTTAGCGCGCGTCTAAACGTCCAACTGAACATGCCTGCCAAATTTGAACGCATTCGGTTCAGTGGATTTTTAGTTCTGGTGATGAATGAATGAATGAATGAATGAATCAGTCAGTGCCATTTCGCTTATATAGATATAGATATAGATTGATTTATTATACTATATTGACTTTATTATACTATATAGATTTGTAATGAGCACTGGCAGCTCGTACCCACGAAACAGGTGAAGTGCCTGTATCTTATACTGTACAGCACTTCACCTTTTTCGTGGGCACGAGCCGCTAGTGGTAATGAGGTGATCCATTGTCAACACAGGTGAGTTTGTGCAAGCTAAGAAGACACGCCGTCACAACATGAAGTATATTGTAACTGCGTGTCTTCTCATCTTACGCGAACTGAACGTTGGAAATTCAAACTTACCGTATAAGTAATTATTTCCAAGCAAAGAAGATATTCTGGCAAGGTGGGAACTCTAGCTTGATAAATATTGGTTCAAAAATTATGAATTTGGTATCAATTCGTAGGAAACATTGTAATATACAATTAAATACCCAATTTTTTAACTAATATTGACCGACTTGGAGTAATTTTCCCGTTTTGCCTGAATGTGAATATCTTCTTTGCGTAGACGGACTATACGCCATTCGTATTCCATCTCAACTTCAAAGTCATATTGCTAGTAGTGTTTTTGTCATCAGACTTGGTCAGGTTCCTTCATTTAGCCGACAGAATTAGCTCATTGAATTCTACCCTACGCTCGCTGACTAAACAGAGTACAAACGAGCCGTGCAGTATAGAACAGTAGAACGGCATTACCAACACTATAGACTGTCCAAGCAAAGAAGACATTCTAGCAAGATGAGAAAATAAATCTAGCTCGGTCAATATTGGTTCAAAAAATATAAATTCGGTCTCAAATTGTAGATCAGAATGTTTTCCACAATTTGAGACTAAATTTATAACTTTTGAACTAATCTTTACCGAGCTGGAGTCATTTCCCCATCTTGCCAGAATGTCTTCTTCGCTTGGACAGACGCCATTTTGAAAAGATGTTTTTGGCGCGAGTGAATAATGCAAATGCTCTTGTCCGGTTGTGTTTTTGTTGGGGAGGGGGCTCTTAGAGTTACCACCGAATTTTGGAGGGGGGTTGAGTAAAGGACTCTGTTAGGTTGGATGAGATGCTTTTAACCCCTTGCATTACTAATATACCTATGTGTATTAATATTACTATACCTATCACTATATTAGCATGTCTAATATACCTATGTTTAGTGGAAGTTCTACATGTTTTACAAGGTAGTCATGTTCAGTAGGATTAGTATAGAGCTGTATGTATTTTCCTCTACACTCTCTGCCTTGTTAATTACATTTGAAATTAAGTTTCGAAATGGCTCAGTTTTTTACATTTTTATATATTTTTGAATTTGAATTATTCAAATAATAATTAATTACAATCTCCTTCTATTGCATTATAAATACTCTGAATTATTCAATCACAGTAGCCTATACGAATGCCTAATAGTTTATAAGTGGCATCTATCTGTGTTTACAAGTGACACGTTTACAAGTGACAACTTTACAAGTGGCAAGTTTACAAGTGACAACTTTACAAGTGACAACTTTACAAGTGACAACTTTACAAGTGACAAGTTTACAAGTGAAAAGTTTACAAGTGACTATAGAAGACTGTGGCCATCTAATGTCATCTGTCTTGTTTCCTATTGGCTGATAGTTTCAGACGCCATCTTGTTCTGTCTCAATGCATTTACTTATATGAGAGCAGAATCCTTTTATAGTCACTGTAGCTTATACACCAATACAGGGAGTGAAT
The DNA here is from genome assembly GCA_017141385.1 of Sogatella furcifera. NCBI lineage: Eukaryota > Metazoa > Arthropoda > Insecta > Hemiptera > Delphacidae > Sogatella > Sogatella furcifera. The sequence continues at coordinate 943,725 of CM029555.1, read as the reverse complement.
AGTATTATACTTGTTACTCTTCCTTTTGAGTTATCTTGAAATTTTCATACAAAAATATATTTATAAATAATTAAATCGATCAATATCGATTACCAATCTGTTTTTCGGAAATCATGGATAATATATGGTATCTGACGCTAATAATGCGATAATTTATCCTTTAAAGCCTCCTAATATTGCTATAAATTTGGATGAAAATGAGTTTCCATTTATAAAATTCAAGAAAATTTTGATTGGAAGTAGTCTACTTGCTACAAGTCAACAAAGCATGAGAGATTTGGCCGATGAAGATATTAAGCATTCAAGGAGAAGTTGAAGGAGGAAAATCATTTATTATTAATCACAAATTTAAGTAATATTGTAGAATTGCGACAAAATATGGATTTAAGTAGCTTTTTACAAGGAAGAATGCATGTTTCTAAGTAGTTTTTCTCTATACTGTTCTCTTAAATCACGTTCAAAAATGTTTATATCCTCGCTGTTGAAAACCTTTCAATTCTATTCTAATGAATTCAAACTTTTCACGCTACTTGAAAACTTTACAATATAATGCAATATTGGAGAAGAGATTAATTTTCCAAGTCGAGAATTCAAACACCTTTTTCCAGCGAACAATAGATGAGATGATTAGAAGACTCTTCCAGAACTCTTCCAGGAAATTTTTACAACAAGATACTTTACAGTCCAAGTATTTCCTGCATGCTTGGAATGGGAGAGACATATTTCTCTTGATATTTTGTTCTGAAAAGTGAAATTTTAATATCCCTTGACATTTTTCAAGTAGAAGAAGAGTGATGATAATAATAATGTCCTTCCATTAATTTTTTCTCAGAATTTCATGTTTCCTCATAACTTTCTCAACAATCAATTACATTTCTAAGAGTTTGAAAGAGTAATTTCAAACTTAGATTCTAAGAGTAATTTATTAGATTTCTAAGAGTAAAGAGTTTGTTATTTCTCTCAACTACATTGTTCCCAATTTAATATTACTGCCAGCGATAAATATTTATTCAATAATGTCATTATAGAGTCACATTCAACTCTCATTATTTTTGTATGAAATTCCTTGATCCCCTTCTTTGCAATTCGCGAATTACCAGAAATTACATCAGTTCTTCAGCTTTTCTCAGAGAGATTACTTCAAGTAATCAAATCTCAGAGAGATTATTTCAAATCAATTCAACACATCTATTGCTCAATAGAATATAGGCTACGGTAGTATAGTCTGTCCAAGCAAAGAAGAGCCTCTGGCAAGATGAGAAAATGACTCCACCTCGGTCAATATTGGTTCAAAAATTATTGATTTGGTTTCAGTTGTAGAAAAAATTCTGGTCTACAATTTGAGACCAAATCAATAATTTTTGAACCAATATTGACCGAGCTTGAGTCATTTTCTCATCTTGCCAGAGGCTCTTCTTTGCTTGTGCAGACTATACATTCATTTAGTTTTCGACTATAATTAGATATCATACAATAGTTCTTGTTAAAAAAATCATAGCTGAGGCTACAATCTTGTATAAATTGTAAAGTCTGCTAAATCACTTGGACTAATATTGTATTCAATATTTATTTTCTTCAGTTACAGGAATAGACTTCAGAAACACTGTATACCAAATACTAGAAACAACTTTCGTAATTTACCATAATGATTTGAAATAATATGATTCAAAGTTATTGGCCTACACCTGAATGTCTTGATATCTCATGCAGCTTTCATAATTTGATAATTCTCATCATTTTTTAATAATTTTTCAAGAAATTGAACCTATTCTAACAACATTCAAACACAGAGAGAATCAATTGAACTCACAATCACAGTAATTGATTCAGACTCACGAATTCCATTAGTAGGCTTTTTTCAAAAGTATGGCCTAAAAAACTTGAGACGTTTCCATTTTCCGTTCAAGATACGTGAGAGCACGGCAAACAAAAGAACACAAAATCGTTTGCAAAGTAAACAAATCCGGATAATTGGACAAGAATGACGCAGTAAAAAGAAGAAAAGAGTGAGTATCACGTTGAAAAATAAGAAAATCTTGAAGAGAAGATGACAGAAGATACGCCTCAATAGCAATCAAAAATATCCTGAACCGTCTGTCATGAATAATTCAGTAAACCTTCTACGCAATAATGTATACAGATATACTGTATTGAGACTATTGAGTATTATATATCAATTGGTGGTCTGTCCAAGCGAAGAAGACATTCCGGCAAGTTGGGAAAATGACTCCAGCTCGGTCAATATCGAAGAAAAAATTATAAATTTGATCTCAAATTGTAGAACCCATTCTGCCCTACAATTTTAAACCAAATTCATAATCATTGAACCAATATTGGCCGAGCTAGAGTCACTTCCCATCTTGCCAGAATGTCTTCTTTGCTTGAACAGACTATACACAATGTATAGATATAGGAAGCAGACAATGTTATGAACAGATATATTGTTGTAAACGTACATATAAGAGGTAGAAGATGATATAAACAGATATATTGTTGTGAAGGTCTGTGTAAATTGTTGCATTGTATATAGGTATAGGAGGCTTCAAGTGATGTGTATCAAAACATCGCCAAATAGAATCGTCGCCAAATAAATCCATCGACAAAGTGGGAAGCGAAAATAACGAGACGACAAATAGAACGATTTTCTCTCTTTTTTCTCAAATTCTCCCTCTCTCTATCTTTCTTCGTATAAATCTATCATTCTTTCTCTTTTCATGAATTGTGAAGATCGGTTATGTAGCTGACGCATAAACGTTAGGCGGTTTCGTCTGCTCCATGTGCGCTCCAAAAGCTGATGATGTCATTTAGTTTACCTAGATCTATTTTAGAATCAAAGAGACAATAGATGCTTTACATCACAGATTTTCAACAATTAAGGGTTATAACTGGATATGGAATCATAAACTTGTATTAATAATTACATTTATAGGCATATTGTTGGAAGATGTCGAGTATTAGATTCTGAATGAAAATGTTAGTTTCAGAATTTGATCATCTACACCCCCTATTTATTGGAAATACAAGTTTATGATTTCATATCCAAATATGAACCTTAATTGTTGAAAAGTTGTGATGTAAGGCATCTATGTTGTTGATCACAGAGAATAGAATAGTTATATAAATTGTTAATGAACGGTGATTTTAGCATATTTTTTGAGCATATTTATCATCTATCGAAAACTGAACTTTAAAACTTTGGGCTATTTCAAATAAATGAAAATCAAACACCCTTTTAAAACATTTATTGAAATTAAAAGTATTCAAACACAGACATGTTTCGGCACATTAGGCCATCATCAATGTGGATAAAATAATAATGAAAATCAAGTTTTTAAAAAGGGTGTTTGATTTTCAATTATCATTTATCATTTATTCATCAATATTTATCTTCATCACATTAAAAACATCTAACATTCGTTCATCATGTTCTATTCAACTTACTTTGATATAGGAAATCCACAACCAAATTCCCTATATTGGAATTACCAATATTTCTATATTAGCTTGATATAGAAGTGTAAGCTAATATTACAAAAACTTGAAAGAAAAACAGACTGAATATGGAAAAAGACATAGAAGAATACGATGGGAAAGACCAGTAAGGAAGGATTGGGAGAAAAAGTGGAAAAGTAGAAGAATAAAAAAGTGTCAAAAAGAGTAGGACCAAGAAGATGGAGAGAAAACGAATACGATAGCCTAACAAAGATGGAAATTTGTTAGCTAACAGTGGGAAAAAGAGAGAGTGTTGTGGAAAAGAGAGTGTTATGGAAAAGAGAGAGTGTTATGGAAAAAGAGAGTGTTATGGAGAAAAAAGAGAGTGTTATGGAAAAGAGAGAGTGTTATGGAAAGAGAGAGTGTTATGAAGGAAGAGTGAGTAAGAAAGAGTTAGAGACAGAGAGAGATGTTAAACATTATTAGGCGAAAAGGTGTAGACGGATTTGTGACATTTTCCTGTACAAATATTTGCACTGCATTATTATGGGATGGGATGTTGTTGTACGGCTTTACGTTGTGAGAGAACGTTTTACGTTTTATTCTTCAAGGGAATCAATTTGGTCTCCAAATCAACTCGTATTCCTGAATTCTGAGAATAATTTCGATTGATAAACACAAATCTAATTTTGTTTATTTAAGCGCCAAATAGACTGCTTTCATCTAACTGCTTCATCAACTTTCATTCTAACTGCTTCCATTCTCTAAAAACTTGTACAGAGAGATTCGAAGAATCATAGATACAATCTGATTTCGATTCCCAGTGATAAATACAAAGCCTAATATGTTTTATTCAAACGTCGAATAAACTCACTTTCATTTGACAGACTGTGGCTATATTCAGTTCATTTTACTATGATACCGGTACCTTCCTATTGACAACAAATTATTACTATAATAAGTAACTTAGTACTATATTACTTATTACTATAATTTTAATTATAGTAATTTTTATTATTACTATAATACTTAATACTATAATGAGTAATAACTGTTATTACTATAAAAATCTTCCATGTCGTATCAGTTTATAATTATTTATCAATTCTTTTTGTTACAGATCTTCAAGTACCTGAATAGTAGAATCTCCAAGATTGATGAGTTGAGGATTATAAGTATCACGTGAGTATAATGATTAAATATTTAATAAAATAATGTAATGCTTCAATTGTATTATGCAACTCTGGTATCCAATGAACGTATTATATCTTCAATATTGATAACAACTATTACGATATTATAGAAGCAGTGCAAAATTTGATTTTCTAATAACGATACTCAATTATCCACTATAATATTTATTATTAGATAAATAGTTATTAGTGGGTAGTGAAATACTAGCAGATGATAAAATTAATCAGATTTTATTCTCAACAATAATTTTTTGAGAATAACATAATATTTATTGACTTGATTGATATTTGCAGCTTATATGCTAAAGTCTCTATAGATCATATTCATACTAACCTAGTATTAATGTGGCAAGTATGTATAAATAAATTATATTATTAGAAAATTAATTAATATTGGAAAGAATAAGAATTTCTTTGATATTATGAAGACTACATTTGCTTCACACAGTCACATTACATCAACAATATTAACTTCAATCTTCTGGATCTCCTTTCCTCATTTCCACCACTTTTCCGGGTATTTTCAGGGCGGAGGGTGAGGTGATGTTTCACTTTTTCGCCGGGAAAAACGATGGAAGAAAAGTGAGGGCTGCTGTGAACGAGCTGGTGGAAAAGCGTCATCTGGGAAATCTCACTTTTGTCTCAACTATGCTCACCTTCAAGCAGGAGCCCACTCTACTTCTCAAGGTAACTGGATAGTAAGCATAGTGCAACTAGATTTCATATTTTAGAAATATTGTCTACGAATCACATGATCATATTCATACTACTACTGCTCTAGTATACGTAAGTAATGTGTAACAAGATTTGAAATATGAACAAGATAGTAACAGTGTAACAAGATTTAAAATATGAACAAGATAGTAACAGTGTAACAAGATTTCATACCTATTCGAGAAATTTTCTACGTATTGGACTTATATCACTCACATTCATACTACTACTGCTCTAGTGTACCTATGTAATATGTAACAAGATAGTAACATAGTGTAACAAGATTTGAAATTTGAAATATTGTCCTCATACAAGTTATATTCTATTCACAGTACTGTATTTATAGCTCAAGCACTGACGGCTCGTGCCCACGAAACAGGTGAAGTGCTCTTCAGTGAAAGATAAGGAAACTTCACCTGTTTCGTGGGTACGAGCCGCCAGTGAGTTCTAGTTTAATACGTTCAGCTGGATTTGAAATTTGAGAAATTTCCTTTATATGAGCCTCATTTACATCCACAGTAATCTATACTGCTTTAGTTTTAGTGAAATAAACGTGAGACAAGATTTGAAATTTGAAAAAATCTCTCCATTTCAAAAAACGTTATACTACTAAAAGTATTGGTCTGGTCGAGCATTTTGGTAACATTGGAATCCACCTCGGTCGATATCAATTCAATAATGTTGTCTACAATTTGAGAACAAATTTATAATTTTTGAACCTATATTGACCCAGTCATTTCCCCAGATTGCATAAATGTCTTCTTCTCTTGACCATTTAATAGTAGACCTATAACAAGATATTTTGAAGTATGAGATACATTTACAATCATACTATTGTTCAGCTCGAGTCATTGTTCTAACAAGATTCCAATTTGTCTTAGCTTGTTTCGACATGATTTGAAGTTGAAATATTGTCTTCACTTCAATCTGTCTTTACACTACCTTGTATGGAATATACATGTTTGAGATACATGTTGAACAGGCTAGGATATTAATATACAACTCATGAGTTATACCCTGGCAAAACGAAATATAGTGAATTTGTGGATCATTAGTTAAAATCTTCCTATCTTCCAACAATTTCAATTATATTGGAGATTTAAAATGATTCTTTTTTTGAAGACTGTAAAATTAAATTATCAGTCTCGCTGAATCTTTAAATGTTTAATACAACTGTCAATTGCTTGAATAATTGAAGGATGTACATTTTGGTGTGAGAAATGAATGGAAAAATAATAGGTCATACGTAAAATCATGGCAAAAGTCAATCTATTACGTGTGTAGTGGTATTCGAGTTCATTCGAGAGTTTGAGTGCATATGTGAGTTATACGAGTAGGCCGGAAAAATTCATCCGAAATACTCTCGACCGTGGAAACCCTGTTAACAAGTGCCCCAATTGCTGTTGCTGGAAAAATCATTTCCGCTGTTTCCCAAGCTTTTCCGAGCTACAGTCCGTCGAAACGAAGAAGACATTCTGGCAGGATGCGAAAATGACTCCAGCTCGGTCAATATTGGTTCAAAAATAACTAATTTGGTCTCAAATTGTAGGAATCTTTCTAATCTACAATTTGAAATCAAATTCATCATTTTTGAACCAATATTGATCGAGCTGCAGTCATTTTCCTTTCTTACCAGAATGTCTTCTTTGTTTCACCAGACTATTAAATATTGTGATTGTTCGTTGTGGGAGACCGGATGCGGCGATTGGAGTTGTATTTTGGATGGGAATTATTTTTTATTCGAGAATTGGAGATTTGAATTTTGTTTCGATGGAAGAGGAAGCTGCAAAGTTATATGCGTGATTGGGTGTGGATGGTTAGAAAATATCAGAGTTATTATAAAAATATTGAAGGAAGTGTTCAGAGGATAAGAGAACAAGTAAATAAAATGATCTACAATAAACTATCAATATTTATTGCCTCCAATAATAGATGTCATTATTTGTGAAGTGAAATGACGTGGAACGTGAATGAGAATTCAAGTGACTTTCGTCACAGTTTCCGCTTGAAGTCGGATTCCTAAACGACGGCTTACGCCATTGCTCGCTTGTAATTGGTCGAGTGCGTCATAGCAGCAGTTGACGTGTTCACCAATAGGAGAGCAGGGGGCGTTCCTTCAACCGCTTACTTGTTTATAATTTAGTTTATGAATGTATTGGTTCAGCTTGAGTACTTGCTTAGATTTTCTAATTGTATAATGAGTAACAGATTAGGTGATATAAACATTTCATAGATTTTTAGAATTTCACAAGTACTTTAATGTGACATTAAAGTAATTTGATGTGACATAAATGTAATGAGTAATGACATTACATCTTGTTTACTACATCCAGTCTTTCAACTAGTCTTCTTCCGAACTTACATTAACTATGTCCTAACTTTCCCTCTCCAATAAGAGAAGGAAACGAGTTGATTTGGAAACAGAAAGAGGTAGAATGAAAAAATATGAATATGAAAGAACATGAAATAAAAAGAGATGAGAATAAAGTAAGAAAATATGGAAATGAAAGGAAAATATAATGTAAGAAGAGAAGAGGTTGAATTAAGAAGAGAAGGAAAAAAGATAAGAAAAGGAGAAGGTAGGAAAAAATGAGTGAAAATAAGAAGAAAAGAAGATGAAGTGAGAAGAGAATTAGATTAAATGAGAGGAACAGAAGGCAAGACGATAAGATAAGAGAATAGAGTGAAGAGAGAAGAAAATAAAATAAGAAAAGAATGAAATCCAATAAGAATTGAAGAATATAACATGAGAGGAGAAAAAGAAGATAATTTAATGATAAGAGATTAAAGAAAATGAGTAAGGATAGAGGAAAAGAGAGAAGAGAAGAAGATATAATGAGAAAACAATGAAATACGATGAGAGATGAAGAATTTAACATGAGAGGAGAAGAAGAAGATGATTTTAATGAGAGGAGGTTATAGAAAATGAGAAAGGATAGAGGGAAAGAGAGAAGAGAAGAAGATAAAAGGAAAAGAAACGACAGAAAAAAGAGAAGAGGAGGATGAGATTGAAATAATATGAAGGGGATAACAGAAAAGGGTTAGCAAGCAAGAGATGGAAAATTGAAATAGAGGCCTCTGCTCTGCCTATACGCTTGGTTTAATAGCATAAGCTGCTGTCGCCCTGGTATAGACTGTTCAAGCAGAGAAGACCCTCTGGCAAGATGAGAAAATAACTCCAGCTCGGCCAATATTTGTTAAAAAATAATAAATCTGGTCTCAAATTGTAGAAATCATTCTGATCTACGATTTGAGACAAAATCAATATTTTTTAAACCAATGTTGACCGAGCTGGAATCATTCACCCATCTTGCCAGTATGTCTTCTTCGCTTGGACAGACTATACGTATATTGAGTTGGTATCCTCTGTCCAAGCAGAGAAGACCCTCCAGCATGATGATAAAATGGCTCCATCTCGGTCAATATTGGTTCAAAAATTTTTAATTTGGTTTCAAGTTGTAGATAAGAATGTTTCCCAAAATTTGAGACCATCAATAATTTTTGAACCAATTTTAAGCGAGCTGGAGTCATTCACCCAACTTGCCAGAATGTCTTCTTTGCTTGGACAGACTTTAGCAGTTATTACTCTCCTGCCTCTGGATGGGTGATCAATTTGATGTTATTTTGCAATATAATGGCTTCACTGCCGCTTCAGTCTATTGATGAATTCCTATTTAGCCCGGCATATTGTTCTACCAAATTGCAGGTAAAATTCGATGAAAGCCGATAACAACTATCTCACTCTAGTCAATCTAATTCTCTTAATCTGTTCTCTCTCTAGCCAATATAACTCTCTTAATCAGTTCTCTCTCTAGCCAATTTCACTATCTTAATCAGTTCCCTCTCTAGTCAATATAACTCTTTTAATCAGTTCTCTCTCTAGCCAATACTACTCTCTCAATCAGTTCTCTCTCTTTTAATTCCATCTTTCTCTTAATAGCTCCTTCTAACCTTGATTCTATCTCTCTCATACTTTTAGCATTATTATACTATCAACTTATTCTTTTCGCTTCATCTTTTTTGTAGCTTTTTTATAGATCATTATTTTTTCCTCTGCGGATCATCTCGTCTATAGGCCTAATCCATCAATGCTGACTATAGTCTGTCCAAGCAAAGAAGACCCTCTGGCAAGATGAGAAAATGACTCCAGCTCGGTCAATATTGGTTCGAAAATTATTGATTTGGTCTCAATCGTGAGGAAACATTCTTATCTACAATTTGAGACCAAATCAATATTTTCTGAACCAATATTGACCAAGCTGGAGTCATTTTCTCATCTTGCCAGAGGGTCTTCTTTGCTTGGACAGACTATAGTATCCTTATATTTTCTCAGTTTTTCTGTCTCTCTATCAAATCTCTCTTCATGTTTCTCAGTCTTTTTTTTATTTATAAATTTCACTATTTTTTCTCTTTTGTAGCATGCCTATAATAGATCTTCAACTTTTCTCTCTCCATAGCCTACTGGCTCTTTCCTATCTTATTAGATTTTTTTCAATTTTTTTATTCTTCCGTTTGATCTTTATGGTTATAGCTGGCGCCAAGAATGTAGGCGGTTTCGTCCGCTCCTCAAGCGTTCCAACAGCTGATGCTGTCAGAACGAGTTGTCATTTTGCTATGCAATTTTGCATTTTACTTCAAATAATCTGTACTTGAAAACTGATACAGAAAACTGTACAGTAAAAGATACGAGCACTTCACCTTTTTCGTGGGCACGAGCCGCCAGTGATATTGCATTTCTCTTCATATTTCTATTTTCCTCAATCTTATTTCCATTCTTACGACTTTTATTATTCTCATTCTCCATTATTATCTAAATCCACACATTTGTCAACCTTCTTCGTCCCATTCACACTGTATTATCTCTCTGAGTTTAATATTATTTTTTATATTTTATTTCCTAATGTAATTCCTAATTCCTAATTTCTTCTCAATTTCCGGTTATCTCTCTGAGTATATATTTTATTCCCTAATGTAATTTCTTGTCAATTTCCGGTTATCTCTCTGAGTATATATTTTATTTCCTAATGTAATTTCTTGTCAATTTCCGGTTATCTCTCTGAGTATATATTTTATTTCCTAATGTAATTTCTTGTCAATTTCCGGTTATCTCTCTGAGTATTTATTTTATTTCTAATGTAATTCATTGTATATATTTTATTTCCTAATTTAATTTCTTGTCAATTTCCAACTCTCTGAGTATATATTTTATTTCCTAATGTAATTTCTTGTCAATTTCCAATCATCTCTCTGAGTATATATTTTATTTCCTAATGTAATTTCTTGTCAATTTCCGGTTATCTCTCTGAGTATATATTTTATTTCCTAATGTAATTTCTTGTCAATTTCCGGTTACAGTCCGTGCAAGTTAACCAGAAGAGTCCGGTGGTTAGATATGGAGATGAATTCATCCTTTCATGCATTGCACAGGGCTCTTCTTACATGACATTCAGATGGCTGAAGGACGGCATTGCTATCAACGAAGCTAAGACTATCAGGTGAAATAGAATATTGTAATTCAAATAAATTTGTAGATCATAATGGACATTGACTCGTAACAATTAAACAATTCAGTAAACATTTATTCCAAACAATGTATAGGCCTAATGTCATGTATCAAGTAATTTATTATGGAATGTTATTGATGATAATGAACTTTGAATTGTACCAATTGAACAATTCAGGATACATTTATTGCAAAGAATGTTATAATATATGTTACAAAGTAATTCATTAAGGAATGTTATTTGTTGTGTCGTATTCAATTTCTATTTGGTGATGATCAATAATTTTTTCAATACAATTTTCATTATTTGATTCTAATATTTTTAACGGTTATCACCCTTCATGTGGAATAATAACATCCGTATAGAGAAAGCATGAAACGCTTATAAGTGAAACATTGTAAGTGAAGACATTAATCTGCATAGTAGAAAAATAATTCAATAAATTAATTCATTCGCACAATAATACATGATCACAAAACATTGTAACCAGCTGGTTAACTCAATCCAAAGAAAAAACTCTGGAATACAAACTTTTGTAACATTATTTGTTTCACTTAAAACACAAATAACATGTTACAATAGCGAAATAAAGATGGCACCCCTAGGCAAAAGCCTTATTGAAGTTGTATTGGTCTATTATTGAAGTGATTTACGGAATTATGTCTCTTTGGATTTCAAAAACATCATCTAGTTATAATTTTCACCATGTTTCCTATTCGTAAAACATGGTTATGTCGGCGAGGTGGAACACCTTTGGGTCTCTCCACCGAGAAAAGCCGAACGCTAATAATGATAATCTAGTCATAATAGCTGAATCCCAACTCTGGTCGACAATATTTGCTGTTAAAGCGTACAAGAAACAAACGAAACCACCTAAGTTTCTGGTGTCAGCTGTACTAATCGTAATCCTCGATTTGCGCAGGAACATTTGGACCAAACTTCTACCGATCGACTCGCAGGACCAGTACACAGCGCTGCTGGTGATCAAGCACGCTGACACCCTGGATCAGGGGCGCTACACGTGCCAGGTCACCGACTGGGGCCAGGAACAGTGCACGGGGATAGACCTGGAGGTCATTCCACCGCCGCTCGTCAAGGTGTCACCAATGACTATTACAGCACATAAGGTAGGGCTCTTTATAGGGGCAATACACACAAGGTATTACCACGGAGGAAGTATAGCCCAAATATAATGGCGCGACCACAAGAATAGTTTTTGAGTCAAATAGACTTGACAGGTTGAGTGGTCCTAGTCCTAACTCCGCAAGAGAATATCCTAAATACTGTAGGTATATTTTCATTTTATCAAAAATATGCATCAGACTATAGAGACTCTATGATGAGAGTCTTTATTACTATGGAGATTGTATAATAATGCCCGGTTTTTCCAAGCCCACTCAAATTTGAGGGACCCTCAAGTTTACTACACTTCACTACATTTCCTATACTTATCATAGAAAATGTCAGCTGTTTATCAAAATTTGAGGGTCCCTCAACTTTGAGTGTGCTTGGAAAAACCCGGCATAAGAGTCTTTATTATACAATCTCTATACATCAGACTATAAAGACTGTTAAATCAGACAGTATACAGTCTTCTATTAGGTAGGTTTCTATTACTCCAAGTTGCGGGTACATGAGTCTAAGATCACTGGCGACCCGTGCCCATGGAACAAGTGAAGTGCTGTGCAGTAGAAGATACGGGCACTTCACTTGTTTCGTGGGCACGAGCCGCCAGTGCCTAAGATGCACGTCGTTTTATAGAGCAACGCAAATTATGTGATTCAATAATTATAGTATAATTATTTAATCACATATTATGTATTATCATATATGTATGTATATATGTATAATATAATACATATTATGAATTATCTTTGTAAGAGGAAATATAACGGTGGACTGACAACTTTATAAGTAAAGATAAATAGTGTCTCTGTTGAACGTAGAATTATGACATGAAAAGTCATATTTTTTGAAAAAAAATTTTTAATAATAATGAATTAATTATCAAAATATTAATAAATTTGTTTTCAATATCGTATAACAAATAAGTCTTACATCTTTACAAGGATTTAAAAATGTCATCTCAAATTTCGCTCGAAACATTACTATAAATAGTATTTTACTCGATACAATACAGGAAGCATGAGGATAGCGCCCTGTACACGGGGATTGTAGTGTCGGCCAGTTGAATATCAGTAGCCAATCACAGCCTTTGACTTGTAATTGAGTCAAATAACAACAGCTGTGATTGGCTACAGATATTCAACTGGCCAACACTACAATCTCCGTGTACAGGGCGCTGAAGCAATTGTTATTCATCACATGACCTATGAAGGGGAACGACTGCCATTGGCTTGGACAAGCCACTCCCATCGTGGGCGGGGTCGAGTAAACTTCTCCAACAATGGCGTATTATACAACATGATAGATCGATTTTCATGACTATGTTTATTATTAATCAGCCGAATGATATTTAATCAAAATTGAATATTCTAAGCTATGTGAAATTTCAATGTTAATTTCTTTTGCGGATGAATCATTCATTTAGTTGACTGTTCAATATTATTTATTATAATTATTGATTGAATTTCACATCTACACAAAAATATGTATTTTTAATTTAATTTTTTCAGGGTCAAGACCTGAACATAGTGTGCATGTGGCCGATAGAGCGCGCTGATTTGGAACAAGTTTACGGCTACTCATGGCTGAAAGAGACTCGAGACTCGAAGGAAGCGCACCTCTTCAAAATGAGACACAACCATGAGGTTTGGGAAGACCTGCATCCTGCTGGGAGTATACTTCGCGTTTATAATATTCAAGTGAGTACAGAATAACTAAAAATTCTAATTACAATTTCAAATTAAAGCTTTTGTGAATAATTAATGATTACTTTTATAATTGAATCATGAATGCCCGATTTTCCCAAGTATCATCAAACTAACATATCGCCCAAAAATTATGAATCGTCAAACTGTAAACCGTTTAACCAAGGTTGAAGAACTTCAAAATCTGGTCTGTTAATTTTGACGAATCGTCGATGGATCAGCTGAAATTTTTCAACCTCGTTATCTGAAAGTTAACGAGTGGTCAAAACTTTGAAGTAGTCTTCAAATATGACTGAATTTAAAGTTTGTTAGAGTTGACGAACTGCTATTTAACTATATGAAGCTCATCAAAATTTTGACATACGATTTAATATAAATTGTTCCTTCTTTTTTCCCCAAACAGAAAAGCACAAGATACACATGTCAAGTACAATCCAACGTGAGTCCTGTGAATGCCAGTGTCGATGTTGAAATTCTGAATAAAGACGCGGTGCCGTGGTGTCGAGGCGAACAACAGAGCTACCAGGGTCTACCAGGCAGTACCAGGTGAACATAACTGAACTAATTTACTCAATAAATAAAAATTGAAATCACTGTACACTTTTTAGATGTTTTTATTAGAACAAAACATGTTTTGATCTCTTAAGAGGCATTCTCAATTAGTGTGACAGTCAGTTCAATAGTTAGAATTCAATTTCGATTTAAAAGGTGTGAGAAATTAAATTTCGATCAGATTTAAATATAAATCTAATGTTAAAGGTGGGAGGAAGTGGGCGCGTGGAGCGTGGCCCGCGCCGAGTGTCCGCCCCACTATCAGGGCGTCAGCACCCGTTTTTGCGCCCTGGGCGCTAAGCCTGGACAGGCGCAGTGGTTGGCGCCGGATTTCAGTCGCTGTGTATCGGATAGGCTGGCTGAGTTAGCCGCTAGGGTGAGTGAATTTTATTATTATTAATAGAATTTTATCCACAGATTGTAGTCTGGATGAGCGCAGAAGACATTCTGGCAAGATGGGAAAATTACTCCAGCTTGGTCAATAATTATTATAAATTTGGTATCACGTTGTAGTAAACATTCTGCTCTAGAATTTGAGACCAATTTTGTAATTCCTGAACCAATATTGACCGAGCTGGAGTCAGTTTTCCATCTTGCTAGAAGAACTTTTACATGTTATTATCTACAGAATAATGATGTAGCTAATACATTGAAAACTCTGTGAATACACGAAGAACGAATGACATGATATATGCGACTCAAAACAATACTAAGTTTCAATAGGATTGTCCCAATTGAATCATATTACATTATTTTGTGTGACACGTCTATTGAATGATTTTTATCAATCAATCGATCAATCATCATTTATTCAAATTACATTTCGGTGAGTGCAACAGGGTCATGCCCTAAATCTCTCCTCCACCAATTTATACTAGATTTTGTATAATATTGAGTGATGTTCATTGTTTCATGCATAATGAATCAAATTAATTCTATTAATCATATTACAAATATATTTCATCATTGAAACATCTTGTAAGTTCTATTGTTTTAATCGAATCATAAATTGAAATTATCCTATGAACTCCTAAAATCTAACGTTTTGTAGCATCTTGGTCTCGTTCAGAGGAAATTAACTGTATAATATTATGATATATGCTCAATGGCAATACTCTCTCAATTCCTGTTATAATAAATACTATGAATATCATGAAACAAAATCTTTTTTTCCGCAGTTCAAAGCACTCACCCTAGGCTTCCAAAACACAACAGGAACGGAGACCATCTCAGGCATCCTGGGTCTGCTGCGTGACAAGCAGCGCCTCTACCGGGGCGAAGCTGAACCAGCGCTGTCCCTACTTCAAAACATTTCCTGGTTCCTGAACTTCACCTCTGCATGGGACGATCTGATCCGAGCGACGCCGTACTTTTTCAGCACGATAAATAATATACTGCAGAGAAGGGAGGCGGTTATTAATGCTAATGTGAGTTGCAAAAAGTGAAAGAAAGTAAAGTTTTCATGTTATTGTTGATTTTATTTGTCTGTCCAACCGGAAAAGGTATTCTGGAAAAATGGGGAAATGAGTCCAGCTCGGTCAATATTGATTCGAAAATTATGAACTTGGATCTACAATTTGAGACCAAATTTATAAATTTTGAGCCAATATTGACCGAGCTGGACTAGTTTTCCCATCTTGCCAGAATGTTTTCTTTGCTTGGACAAACTATAATCATGGACTGAGTATATCTACGGTCTATACAGAGTGTTTCAGGAGGAATTTGCAATACTTTCAGGCTGATTTCTTAAACCAAGTAGACAAAATAGTTTAATGAGACAAGCCCCCTAAAACGCTTTGTTAACGAGATAACAATGGCGGAAAATCGACATTTTTCGAGGAATGATGATTTTTCTAATTTCTTAGAGGCTTTATTTGGGTTCTAAAATAATCAATCCCTATGTAAAATTAGCTGAGGAATCCAGTGAAACCAGTTTGAAGTTTGTACCGGTTCGGACTGACAGTTTAATCTGTGACAGTCAAAAACTGTAAGTGGGTGGAGAAACCGATAGTTAAAATAGTTGTAAACCAGCCATAAATCATAAGTGTGTGATGATTTTCGGCTTTAAATTTTTTAATTAATTTTCCTATTTTAATGAAGGTTTGGAACTATTTTGTGTTTTTCGGATCAACCCTTTAAAATTCAAAATTTTAAAATTATTATCACTTTCAGATCATTTCTTTGAGTGAGAAAACTTTGGCTGAAGAAGAAATTTGGACTTGTAACCTCAAATTTAGGACTATATTTTAATGAAAATTGTGTTTTGAAATACCAAGGGCTATGCCTGTTCTTTCAACCGATGTGTGTTTTTCCAATAGATAAATAAATAAATAAATAAAGTGTCACTAGATAAAGTATCAACGAGCAAATAAGACATTCCTTAAAAATGGCCGATTGAATCAAAAGTGTAACTACGAATTCACAGATCTGAAAATTCTAGTATCAGATTACATTTCTTTTTTGTTAATCTTATGACAATGTGTAACAGATTCTCTCGTCCTTTCAATAATTTTCGTGCTTTTTTCTTGTTTTAGAGAATAGTAGATCTCCAGAAATTGGTGTCCGAATGGACGGTGGCCTGGGCCAAGCACTCCTACCCTCTTAGCACTGACCCGACGCTCACTTTTGATTCGGTAGTCGTTGATGTATTCTCCTATCAACCCTCGGCTCAACAATCTCTCATCGAATTCAATGTACCTCGTTCCACGCATAGGTAAGTGAAAAAAATATTATAATTGACATAAAACTACAGAACTATTTCAAAATCGGACTTATTCATCGGATTTTAGAAGGCTGAACTTGAAATCGTAAAATGGCGTCTGATCAACCAATTGGTCAATCAGACATTCAGTTGTTTCACTTCAAGCGAATGATTTTTGCTTCAATTAAAATTGTAAAGATGCTTTCACACAAGTTGAAACGCAACGAAATATTCGCTCCAAACCATCCGGACAGATTTAGCATTGGATTTGATGAAATCAATGCATACAAGATGAAGCTATCTGTATAAATATACGATGCGATTGGCATCATTTGAGTCGGAACAACAACATTTTGTTTTGTCTCATCTGGTTTGAGATTGTACCCAAGAAACCAAGAATCTTCTAGAATGAAGTAGAATCTTCATTATTTTGATATTAGTGACTATATTTATTTTTAAAGATTTTATTCATTCAAGTGACTATATTTGACAAAGTGACTATTTTATGAATTAGCAAGTACAGCTGGTAGATTTTGTCGAGGTCTTTGCATAATTCATCTATAAAATAGTTATTATTGTTTGAAAACCAATTATACAATATTCACTAGATCACAGCTAGATAACATAATTATAATATTAATGGTTTTAACGATAGTATAATTATTAATCTATAATATAATTAAAAACGATGATATAACAGTTAGTCGGAACGATCTCAAGTAGGTTAGTGGACAAAATTTGCAAATATTTTCCTTCGTTGGATAGAAAAATTTATCGAAATCGTAAACCTGAGTCTTCCACGTGTATTAGTAATGGATTTGATAAAAATTTCTTCTACATTTAATGGATTTAATTTGTTGTAAGACAAATCACTAAGTTCATTAACATAACTAACATACATCCCTAATTCTGATACTGTAATTTGGGAGAGTAATCGTGATTTCTTTACAGCATTTCGTGATCATTTTCAGCATTATTTGTATGTGATTCGAGAGAGCGATTCAAATTCCCTTGTAAATAATTTATTTTCAGTTATCCATCATGGTTCAAAGTATCTCTGACAATATCCATTGACAACAAGAACTCAACTTTGAAGAATGGAACTCACAGTGTGTCTGTGATAGTCTACAAAGATATTGTCAAGTTTCTACCTGAGCGACAGATTTACAAAAAGGAGTAAGTATCGCTATTTCAAAATCGATAAATTTATTCAGAAAATAGAGAAATGTTGATCATACTGTTGTATCATGTAGAAAATTATAATGATATATGTTTTCTATCAAGTATTCAATAATTATTATTTTTATTTCATTTCATATAGCGTATTTAAATTCAATTACTATTCTTGACAAATTGGATATTACATCAACGTCTTAGGTCTCGCAATATATTGAGCTAGTATTTTATCGTGAAATTTATCAACTTCCATCTTAAAAACGTTTGAATGAACCGCCCACTGCGTAGGCGTGGCTTGTCTTGGCCAATAGCAGACGCTCGTCTTGATTGGTGAATCGACTGCCAATCACAAAGCTCCCTTCAATTCAATCGAAGTCAATCCAATCTATTTCTCAATTTTTGTCAATTTCAAATGAAAATTGAAAATTGAAAATTGAAAATTGAAAATTGAAAATTGAAAATTGAAAATTGAAAATTGAAAATTGAAAATTGAAAATTGAAAATTGAAAATTGAAAATTGAAAATTGAAAATTGAAAATTGAAAATTGAAAATTGAAAATTGAAAATTAAAATTGAAAATTGAAAATTGAAAATTGAAAATTGAAAATTGAAAATTGAAAATTGAAAATTGAAAATTGAAAATTGAAAATTAAAAATTGAAAATTAAAAATTGAAAATTGAAAATTGAAAATTAAAAATTTAAAATTTAAAATTTAAAATTGAAAATTGAAAATTGAAAATTGAAAATTGAAAATTGAAAATTGAAAATTGAAAATTGAAAATTGAAAACTGAAATTGAAAATTGAAATTTGGAAATTGAAAATTGAAAATTGAAAATTGAATATTGAAAATTGAAAATTGAAAATTGAAAATTGAAAATTGAAAATTGAAAATTGATAATTGAAAATTTAAAATTTAAAATTTAAAATTTAAAATTGGAAATTGAAAATTTTTTTTTGAGAACCAATCGGTAGAAAATGTTGATATTTGCTGGGCAGGTTCAGATAAGGTCTAGAAATGTTGTGTTAAAATATTTTTGAATTCCGTTCAAGATTACGCCAGTAATCAGGTTTTCAAAATTATACATGTATTGCGAGTTGCATATCTTTCGCCTTGATACGACCAATCCTTAGTGTGAATTAAATGGTTCAGCGAGATTATAGGTGGAGTAATTTAGAAGATATTGAATCAAGTTTCAAACTATGTCCGATATACTTCCCAAAGTTACGCTCAATATTAGCGTTTTACTATTTTTCGGAATTTTTGGAGTTTTTCTTAGATTTCTCAAGAATCAATTGGCAGAGAATGTTGAAATTTGATAAACAGGTCTAGATTAGGTCAAGAAATGCTGTGTTCAATGAATTTCTAATCCCTTCTGAACGGAATTTGCAGGCGAGCGAAGCGAGCCTGTTTGTCTCAGCTGACACTAGTAGAGGTTTTGCAGGCGAGCGAAGCGAGCCTGTTCAACTCACTTACACTGCTTATACTGGCGGGGGTCCAGGGGGCGGAGCCCCCTGGCTAGGTGGAGAAGGCGAGCGAATCTAGCCTGCCGGCTAGTTTCAAATATTTTAATCAAAATTTGGTAAAAAGATGATTTGATCTGGACGTTTGAACGCTTCATTGTGATGTGTCGAATGAATAAATAAAATTATTGTTAAAATTTGTCATTTTCGAATTGATATTGACCAAGTAATTGGGAGTCATTCTCTCATCTTGCCAGAATGTCTTCTCTTCTTGGACAGACAATAGTAGTGTAAACCTACCTAGAATCTAGAAATAAGTAATTCTGTTTTCTGTATTTCCCTCCAATAAACCTATTTCAATAAGTGTTGACTCAAGCAGTCCTCTCACATAGTTAACGAATAATGAAAGAAATAGTTTCTGTGTGGTGCGCTAACAGTGACTTGTCGGCCACCGAGATGGAATACGAGATCGCCTCCATCGTGGTCACACTTGTTGCTAGCGACATGTGTCTGCAACATGTGCGAGTGCAACTGGAAACCCGTCTGCGGCACGGGTGGCAAGTGGCATGCGGCATGCTATTGCCCGGCAGTGTGGCATGGCAGCTAGACGCATGCCGCTTGCGGCAAGGCGACAGCGGAGGCAACGTGACAACGTGCCTGTGTGGACAGACGGGCACATATGCGGCGTTGATCACCAAGTCGGCTGCGCAGGTAATTGATGGTTATTTAAATTAATTTAATCAATCAATTCTAGTTACGAGTTACAACTACAATTCTAATTTCGTTTTTTTCAATTGCTGCCATTTTAATTAATTAATTATTGCTATTACTTTAAAATTGTTTGGTTCAATTGATTCACTACATGACGATTTGATTGTGATTGTAATCAATTATTGTGCGAACTCGATTGTTTTGCAATGGAAATGTCTAGTAATAAGACCTCACGAAACAAAGTTTTCTATAGAATCTTCCGTGTGCCTGTTTGTATGTGAGGAACAGAATGTTCGCACTCTTTTGTAAGTTCAAGTATTAAGTATATTAAGATCAGATATAAGTATGATAAGTATACTATATACATAAGTAAGTATAGTAAGTATACTATATATAAGTATATTGGATTAGTATATTAATTTTATTCAAGTATAAGATTTGATTCCGAACGATTTGATTGGCTATTGCGATTTCGAATATTCCAGGTTGAATATTCAAAAAAGGTATTTCGCAAAAAATAAATGTACCTACCTACTGAAGAATAATGTACCTACCTTACCTATAGTTCAATTTCAATCGATTGCCTATCGATTTCGAACTCTGCCAGTTGAATTTATCCAACAAGAGATCTTCGCTGAAAAAAATTTACCTACTGTACTTAAAAACAACATTGTTATTATGTAATCACAGCAAGTCGAACTCGAATTGTGGATTTTTATCTGTTCCCGTTGAATCTCGGTAGCTCAATGCTTAGAGTTCTATGCTTCCAAATAAATAATTGAAATAAAATAATTTACCAACCTTGGTTCAAGCCCACCAGTCGGCCAAATATTGTTTTGAACGTCACTACCATGTCGAGTTCTAGGATACTGTTGTAATAATTATTTATTTTCCTTCTCCGTCTGTTTTTCCACTCACCCATTACTTTTTCTGTTACTTTACTGTAGTATTTTTGCCATATTTCAGCTGGGATAATATTTTACATAGGTACATTATTCTAATATTCTAGATCGAAATAGAATTTCAAATAATTGTCGAATGCGAATAGTCAACAATCAGCAGTTCAACTTAAATTTTTGTTCAAACAGTCAGCTCAAATGGAACACATTAAATAATGGAATTATGCAGCAATATCTTGATTCATTACTGGATTTATTTATACTTGATTTGAACAAAGTTTTGAAGGTGGATATACGAATCTCAAAGTAGTACAGTTTTATAGATAAATTTACAATTAGTATTCTAGTTCTAATAATTTTAATATGTTCTTCCTGTGTTTTTAGTAAATGTATTCCAATCACAATCTCCAATTTCCTAGCTTTTCTATAGATCACAGCAGGTCGAAGTTGAAGTAAGCATATTCTTCCTGCTTCCTCTAAATCAGGATTGCCGAGTGGGTCTTCCCATTTCAATCAATTCATTCATTTTTGTAAAATAATATCATTTTGAGATTTTCATCTCTATAATTTTCTCATCTTTCTTCCTCTGAGTAAGGTTTGTAAAAAAATCTTCACATTCAATCAATTCATTCATTTTTGTAAAAATCAATTTGAAATTTTTTCTCTATAATTTTCTCATCTTACTCTCCCGTTTCCAGAAAGACGCAAGCCCCCACCCGCAGACGAGCGGCGTTGTGTTGCTGGGTTGCCTATGCTGCTCCGTGCAATGCCTCTTCACCATCACCCTGCTACTGATCAGATGGTATCATAGTCCCACCTGTATCATGTTCCTCAAGGTACAGTGCTGTTCATCTGTTACAGCCGCTATGGCTGTGTTTGTGGCTGCTGCTAGTCTCAACAAGGTAATGCAACAAAATTCACTCTTCAAGGCAAAAACTCACTCTCTTTGGCTGAGGCCGCACTGCCGGTGGGTAGAGCCTGGAGGCTGGAGGGTAGTTGGTAAATCTATAGAACATACACACCATCCACAGTAATACATCGTATGAATGGCATGTGTTCAGCCGCCATCTTGAAATTCTCAAATATGGACAACATAACCTCAAAAACAGAATGGCGTCATACCAATGCCTCTGAACAGTGGCTTCCTGATACGCATTAGTGATACAAAAGTGCATAATTGATACAGAAATGGGAGCTCCTTCATATGGTCTGTCCAAGCAAAGAAGACCCTCTAGCAAGATGAGAAAATTACTCCAGCTCGGTCAATATTGGTTCAAAAATTATTGATTTTTTTTCTCAATCGTAGGAAACATTCTGATCTACAATTTGAGACCAGATCAATATTTTTTGAACCAATATTGACCGAGCTGGAGTCATTTTCTCATCTTGCCAGAGGGCCTTCTTTGCTTGGACAGACTATGCTAGACATTTGTAATGTTCATGGATCGCCGCCATATTTCATTATTTATTCGAGAAATTACAATAAAGGGTAAAAACACAAACAATAAAGACCAAAACGTCCTTTTCCCAAATTTTGATAGAAATATTTAAAAATTGAGAATAATCTGATTCTATTTGACAATGATTAAACATTTTAAGAGCATTCAAACTTAGTTTTTGGGTATCTAACTTAAAGAGAGAAGCATTGCGGAACTTTATTAAATGCTTGAAATGTTGTACCTGTAGCCAACAAGTAAGGCTACTCGAGCGCTCCAACAGCTGATGTTGTCAATTAAAATTGTCATTCAGCTATACCTAGATTATGTTTTGGATATCAAAAGAGACAATAGATGTTCTACATCTGCTGTTAGGAGGTCAAATCAAGTAAAAGAGACATACGAAATTCCTCAACTTTTTGGCGTTAGCTACACCAATGCTTGATTATAGTTTTGTTGAAATATTACCAGCTCAAAATTCCTGCTGTATTATTTTGAAAATGCTGTAAACAAATTTTTTAGACATACGAAACCCCCTAACCTTTTGTCGTTAACTCTACCAATGCTTGATTATTGATTTGTTGTAATATTACGAGCTCAAATTTTGTGCTGTAGGCTATAATTTCGAAAAAGTAGTTTTATTAACAAATGATTTATTTTTCAGAGCTCCTACCTGTACATAGTGACGTGTTTGGAGGCCTTTCTGCTCTTCGGTATGTCCTCTCATCTGAGCAAACTACTTCTAGTCTACACTGAGATCGTGTCCGTACCAAAAATACCCAACATCAAACTCACTGTGATATGCATCATCAATGGTAAGTGAAATTAATTATTTTTCGAATCTTTATTCAAGGAAGATATGAAATTTGCTTTGAAAAATGTGTACACAGTCCAATTCTATTGCGAAATATGCACTAGAAATCTAACAGATCTTATACATATTATCATATCATAATAAAAGTAATTTATCGTATCAAGTCGTATTTATTGTATCATATTCAATTCACATCTTCCTAAATGTCCAACAATGGAACAATGAGATAAGTAGGAGCTTCAACATGATAAATAACTTTGAAATATAGTCAAAGAATATAAAATCTTCCACATTGCATAATTATTGCTGTGCAATTGTGCACCAGACAATTCAATCAACCCTTCATATTGTGGTGCAGGTCCAGTGTCAATCACAATATCAGTAATCATTTCTATGATTCAAATCAACAGGTTTCACAATAATAGTGGTCCTGTGCACCTACTTAGTGCACAACTCGCTAGAGCGCAGTGTGAGCGCGTGGTGGTTGACAAAGGACACTCTCATCTACAAGCTGTGCACTGTCTGCGGACTGCTTTTAGCCGCTCTCTTTATTCTGCTGTATTGGGTGGTGATGCGACGTTTAGCACAGCTGATCAACTGCAGAAAAGTCAGCCAGGACTCTGTGAAAGCCATTCAGAAAAGGTGGGTGATTTGCCAATTTAAAAATATTAAAATTTGATAAATTTTTTATGTGTTGTTGAGAGACTACTATCAGACTCTTCCCACAATTCAACTAGAAATATTCTCACAATAATTCTAATTAGAGGAGGGACTAGTTCCGAAAAAGTTCGAAGTCCTGTGATCTGTGAAACAATAGAAAGCGTTCAAGCACTAGACGTGAATCGCTGGAGGTTCTAATAATTAAAACTTGCTGAAATCAAATAACATCACAATGCTTATCCTACAGAGACTACTCAAAGGTCATAGTTTCCATGTAGGTTCATTCCTATTACATAATTATGAACAGGGCCCTCGCGTGGGGTGTGCGGAGTGTGCGACCGGCTAAAGGGGCGCCGCGTCGGCTGTTACAAAACGGGAATTTAAAAAATCTCAATTGGGCTATTAGAATTTTTTTTCATTATTTGATAAAAAAACTATTCCACCAACAACTTGAAACCACAAGAAATTATTTCCTCTGCATAAACTCATTCATCATAATGGATTGATCAATTGAAAAACCACGATCAATGAATGCAGCAAGTCAAGAAATGTCCCTCTTGAATTTAATTCTATTGTTGGCTGACAACACTCTGTGCTGACAAATCACAAGCCAGTTTCCGATAAAAACTTATCCCTAATTATCCCGAATTGTTGTACTTTTTCAAACTTGTTTCTGGTGAGAGGTTGGTATTAGATCATGAATAGTTTGAGTTCTATTTCATTATATTCATCGTATAAAAAATAGAATTATCAATGAGTATAATATGGGAGTGCGAAAAAATATTTTCATCTCATTAAATTCTCATACAGCATTAAACTATTCAAGTCTAGTACTGGCCCAAGTTACACAATTAAAATTCTTCAAATACTAACTTGATAGAATTTTACCATCCTGAATACATAAATAAATATTATATTAGCATAAGATTGTCAATGGTAGATCAGCGTAGTTATTGTGTTACACCATCAATCATTTTTTTTTTTGCTAGCAGCCATTTTATGAGACAGAACTCACAGAATGCTGTCAACCAATAAGGAAAGAGCAGGCGGGGCATGAAGGCGTCAAGGCGTGTCAAAGTCAAATCTGAAACATCACCCGTCAACTGCTGCCATCTACTGGTTGAATCTGGAAACTTTTCTAACCGATGTTTCTGGCCATTTTGATCGTAGGCGGAGCTTGAAGGCGTGTCCAATGTACGAAAGTCGAAGCAAGTCACCCTATCGCTACTGCCATTTGCTGGCTGAATTCGGAACTATTTCAAATGTTATTCAAGAAAGTTGGGTAGAGCAGTGAAAATGGCTGAGATCTTCAATTTGCTTGTTATTGAGTTCTCGATGTTTTGTTAAAACATCTTTATTTCCAATAAAATATTTTTGATAATTCCCAATATTTTTCTGTGAAAAATTTATTATTCCCTTCCTTATGGCATTTCAAGCAACTACTAAAGACTACTAAAAAACTAGTGAGATGAATTAATCAATAATTAAAAAATTAATATTTTAATGATAAAGTACGGTACAATGTGACAGTTCTGCTTAATGTAGATAGCCTTTAGCAATTTTTAATTAATTCCTGTAGGCTTCACTGGCGGCTCGTGCCCACGAAACAGGTGAAGTGCTGTACAGTAGAAGATACGGGCACTTCAGCTGTTCCGTGGGTACGAGCCGCCAGTGGTAGGCTTACCACGTATCCAATACATAAAAATACAAAACAATACGTTGGGATACATTTAAAATAAGGAAGTCCCTATATTCCTTTTTGCCACACCACATGCAACATTGGGATTGCTTATGAGAAAAATGTGAATATGCAAGGCAGCTATATTAGGTCTATAATATGTTGGATTGCATTCTTCTGTCAATGGGGGGGGGGGGCGCCTGCCAAAATCTCGCACAGGGGGCCAAAAAACCACGCGAGGCCCTGATTATGAACAAAAATTCAGTCTATTACTAAATATAATAATGTAACATTGAATTTCAGAAAGCCAATAGTCAATTTTTCATATTTTCGGCATTGTAAAATAAGCTAACCAACAGAAAATGAAGAACTTGGCCGTGTAAAGAGACATTAAGTAGTATTGTTTGAATAGGCGATTGTCGGACGCTTTTTTTGTCACTGATAAGAGCAAACCATAATAATACTACTACGAGTATTATCTTGCTCATTTCGAATGGTTGGGATATGAACCTTTGATAGTTACTAGACTTATAATGAAATAAATTTAGGCTTTTTTGCAATAATTAATCAATCTCTTACCCAAATTAAACTCTTAATCCAAATTGGGTAAGAACTCTCTCTACTATAGGATGTTCAACTTAAAAGAGGCCGTTACTTGGTTAAACTAATTGACGGCCCTCTTTAAAGTTGAACACTCTATATTATAATAAGTGTAAATGTCAATAATCGTAAATAGATTGATAAATGATAATGTATTTTTTCTGTTCATCAGAGTTGGACTGCTGAAGAGAGCTGCGATTATATTCATGACAATATTTTCGATGACTGTGGCCAGTGTGTTCTATGTCAACTACCCGGGACTTATTCCCCAGTACGCCTTCAGCTTTTCTTGTGCCTTGTTGGTAAGTATTTCGCCTGCCTTATACATTTTGAAATCGACTTATAATGAGTTCATTCTATCGCCATTGAAATACAGGCTACGTTTATATAGAGAATGAAAAATCGAGAATTCTTTTTCCAGTCCTCTGTACCTCCAACCTCTAATTATAATGTTCTTCTTTGCCATGCTTTGCAAAGCTTCCTTTTACCATGTACTTTAAAATATATATAATAAATTAATTTCATTGTCATTGAAATACAGGCAACGTCCTACTTTTAATATAAAAAAAGAACAATCGAGTATGTTCGAAAATAATTTTCGATGCCTTCAACCTCTTTGATAACTCCTGTTTGATAGCTTTTGTTTGTTTGTTTGTTTGTTTGTTTATGAGGGTGAAGCCCACATAAGCTCATAGGCTTGTGTGTGGGTAATGAAATGGATGATAGATGACGAGTACTTTTTAGGTAGTCGGGACCGACGGCTTATCGTCTCCTCCGAAAGGCGGGAGCTTTTATTTTAATGGAAATCTTTATATGATTTTCAAGCTGTGTGCCCTGGTTTGAAATAATTTGAAGAGGTAATAAATTCTATTCATCAAATTCTACATGCATTGTATAATTTATAATATGACTAGCCGGCAGGCTCGCTTCGCTCGCCTTCTCCGTCTAGCCAGGGGGCTCTGCCCCCTGGACCCCCGACAGTATCAGCAGAGTCAGTGAGTCAAACAGGCTCGCTTTGCTCGCCTGCATAACCTCTGTCAATTTAAGCTGAGACAAACAGGCTCGCTTCGCTCGCCTGCAAATTCCGTTCAGAAGGGATTCAAAACTTATTGAACACAGTATTTCTAGACCTAATCTGGACCTGTTCACCAAATTTCGACATTTTCTACCAATTTATTCTCAAAAAATCCAAGAAAAACTCTGAAAATTCCGAAAAATAGTAAAACGCTAATATTGAGCGTATCGGACATAGTTTGAAATTTGATTTAATATGTTCCAAATTAGATTATCTATAATCTCGCTGAACCATTGAATTCACAGTAAGGATTGGTCATATCAAATCGGTAGATATGCAACCCGCAATACATCTACAATTTTGAAAAACCTGATTACTAGCGTAATCTAGAACGGAATTCAAAAATATCTTGCACACAACATTTCTAGACCTTATCTGAACCTACCTACCAAATATCAACATTTTCTACCGATTGGTTCTCGAAAAAATTGAGAAAACGCCGAAAAACTATAGAAAAACTTAAATATTTGGCGTATCCTTGAAAAGTTCCCAAAATCCGTTCTTAGCGCGCGTCTAAACGTCCAACTGAACATGCCTGCCAAATTTGAACGCATTTGGTTCAGTTGATTTTTAGTTCTGGTGATGAATGAATGAATGAATCAGTCAGTCAATCAGTCAGTGCCATTTCGCTTTTATAGATATAGATTTTTATAAGACATTGCCATAATGGTAATAGTCCTTTAATTCTATTGTTTTATTCGATCAATAATGGTCCATAACCATGATGTACTGTACATTAAAATAGTAAAATTAAAAAGTCTTGTATCGTGTCTTAAACTTGTTCTGTATAGTATTGATTCGTATTCATTAAGTCTTCATACTCATCTAGTTTGTTTTTCATTACTATCTGCTAGTGAATATGAAATTTATGAATATGAATATGAAATTTATGAATATGAATATGAAATATGCCCAATTACAAATTTGCATAAACTTTAGGAAGAACATTGACCAATGTTGACCAGGTAATAATAAGTAAGTAGTCAAAGTACGGCTGCTCCTTCCCCAAGCTCGAGCTTGCTCTTTTGGGGAAGTAGTTCCTTATGTTTATTTGCATTTGTTATTGATCATTTTGCTGTTATACTTCTACATTGTGAATTATTGTAATGCTTTATCAAGGAATAAATAAATAATAAATGTCCACGAATATCTACGATACTGTGTGGGAACAAACATCTCAAATCCCATTAAATTGAAATTATGCAGAAATATACTCTGTAGGATGTTAAGTATTTAATACCAAAGAGCATTCTAGGATTTTATAGGAGAGTTATATTATTCTATGTCAATACCAACAGCAGTCCAGCTCCAAACATTGTTACTTGATGTATTTCTCATCCTAATAATAATTGTTGTACACATCTCACTCCGAAATCAAATATATTTAATTGTCTGTTATTGATTTTGGGAAAAATTTTTATCTGATATCGTCTGTCTTCTTCAAGAGATTTTTTCTTCTCATCAGTATTGTAATTTTCTATTATAACAATCGTTGCTCAATATCTTACTTTGATCTATTGAATTGGCTATGAATGATTTTGGGAAGATTTCAATACGATTTTTTGTGCTTTCAGGGATTCGTTCTGCTCATCTGTTACGTGCTTCACAGTGAGTCATCACTTCATTTTCATTTGCTACACAAGTTGGGCGCAGACGTGGCATACAGTTCTGCTTCTGACAGCAATATATTGAGCTGTGAGTATTTCATAAAACTATCACTTTTTATCTAAACATATATTGCTTTAATAGAGGCTGCTATATTGAAAAAAGATATGCTCCAACTCAAATCAAAAGAGATTATTCCATTTAGTTGCTTGGAATATCAATTGAATTGAGCCAACGTAATAAAGCCCTCTTCACTTGACAGATCTCATTAGTGTTACATTAGTTTCGGTATTTTCACATTTAATTGGTGAGAATAAATAAAACACTGAGTTTCAGAGAGCAAATTCTTATTTCAAACAATATTGAATAATCATTTAGAGTACATGTGAAATGATAGGAAATCGGAACATACGACTAGCCTACCGATATGTAATAGAGTTCAGATGTCTGATGAAAGTGAAGTCCTTTTTTACACGGTGGATTTCTGATACGCAGTGGTGATACAAAGTCCAAAATTGATACAGTAAGGAAGCTCGTTGATACTAGACATTTTGCAATGCTCATTGATCGCCGCCAAATATTGGAAATAAACTCATTCTATACCTCAATGATTGAATACTTAGTTCATGAATTAATAGATGAAATGATAAAACACTTGATTTCAGAGAGCCAATAGTTATTTCCCAGAGAAATTTCCGACAATTTGATCAACTATTGAAACCATACAGGTATTTACAATTCTTGAACAAATATTGACCAGGCTGGAGTCATTTTCCCATCTTGTCAGAGGGTCTTCTTTGCTTGGACAGATTAAAATTATTATACAACGAATTCTCAGTAAGTCACAGTTCAATTATTATCGTATGATTTTGGAAGGAAAATGATATTCATTCATTCATTCACTTCCTTCCATAACCATCTATCATTTCTCATTTATCATGTAGAATGATAGATGGTTAGGTTCCTTCCAAGGAGATACTAAAGCACTGGCGGCTCGTGCCCACGAAACAGGTGAAGTGCTATACAGTAGAAAATACGGGCACTTCACTTGTTTCGTGGGTACGAGCCACCAATGTATTAGAGTCTATTAAGCTGAGCATTAAGTTAGTATTCAATTGGCGCAATTTCAGAACTATTTCAATATTGTTATTTTTCCAGTTTTCACAAAACAAGACGGCGAAACCGAAAGCGAATCGGCACCGCCAATTCAAGATGGCGGCTGTGCTACGAGTGGGGGTGGGGGTAGAGATTTGGAAAACGCTCAACTGCAAGAAACGCTTCCCCTCCACCCTTCCTCATCTCTAGCTGAACCAGCCAATGGAAGAACGCCGAAAGTTGTCAAGTTTCATTCGGATCTAGTGACAGGTATAAGTTATAATTATTGTCGAAGAAATTATTTTTTAAATTTCAAGATTCATATTTGATTTAACTCAAATAATGCAAACTGTTTTATTCTTTCATGATGTAGGAATAAGATAAGTATTGATGTATTGAATAAGATAAGATTCTTACGTCGAGTTTCACAACGATATTATAGTTGAATACATTTATTCTATTTAGTATACAGTACTTAATTTGTGTTTCATAACTCGTATGAGAATATCACGAACTATAAAAATCCTTGCTATCTACTACCAGATCGCAAGAGAACGTAAATCCAATGGCGTCTCGTGCCTACGAAACAGATGAATTGCTGTTTAGTAAAAGATATAGGCACTTCACCTGTTTCGTGAGTACGAGCCGCCAGTGCGTAAATCTCTCCTCTCAGAGTCAGAGATTTTGTTATTTTTACCTCTTCACGGAGATTTGTCTTCTTTGTTGTACCTACTATCCGTAAGTTTTTTCAATTCAACTATGATACAGTAGAAGGAAAATCCTTATACCCGTTCAACAAAGTATCTGGCTTCATTACAATGTATTCTTTAGAAAAAATTGACTATTTTGAAAGTCTCTGTCGAAAGAATCTAATGCATGAACTACAAATAGAACGACGATTATCCGAACTAATTGGGACCGGTATGACGTCATCCGTCATCCGTATGACGTCATCCGTAGGGAATAAGAATATTACGGAATAATGATAAATCGTTACACTATACTCGGGATAAATTCGTATAAGCATAAAATTTGGATAATTGGACATGGAATGGTATTAAAGATAAACAATATGCTAAACTTGGAATAAATCGTATTACATTTGAAAAGTACAGTGTAGTGATGTTGAATTAATATGGAAAGCAAAACAAATACCGTACTAAACTACAGTACAGTAGGTACAATTCGAAAAAAGTAAGAAAAGCTACGATCACGTCTTAAACGCTGGTTTTCAATCTTTTACTACCTACGCTCAAGACCGATTCGGATAATTGGCAATTCGGTTGGTCGGCGTTCGGATAATAGGCGTTCTACTGTAATAATGCTCTTGTTGTTGGATGAGATAACTTATTCAACTCAACAACTTGACGTCTTAATATTTTTGAAGATAGGATTAAGTTAGACACGTAAAAACGTTTGAAGATCATTGAATGAAATAAATTCATAAAACTAATAGTAAAGCTGTATTTTTAATTTTTTCATAAGATTGATGTATCAACACTCAAATTGAGATATTTTAAATTGAGAATTTAAGATTGATCAAATGAAACACTCGAATTGGAAAGACGGAGTATCATTATTTATTTCATAAATTTTATAAAACTAATAGTAAAGCTGTATTTTTCAATTTTTTCACAAGATTGGTGTATCAACCTATGATTGCGATCAAATGAAACACTCGAATTGGAAAGACGAGTATCATTATTGAAATTACCGAATTGTTTTCGATAGATTCATTCGATGAAAAATGTATCACCATATGTAACTTTGTACAACTTTCTTGAAAGGGAATTGAATCGTGGACACAGAGCTTTGAACTTTTTCCTCGTTTTTATAGACCCATAATTTCATAAAATCAGAATCTTCGGCGTGCTTTTCAAGTTCAAAATAGCAACACGGTTCTTCTTTTACTTGCCTACTTGTTGAGTGTTTGTGAAGGTGATATTGTAGAAGTTGAATAAAACGACAAGATATTATCAAACCAGAGATTTATAAAAATCAAGATACCGGTCTCGGTTGCAACACAATTATCAATGTCTGATAAACTAAAACTTCAAGCATCAGTATTCATATTAACGAACGAGCACGGCTATTGGTAGATGCGAGAACCAATCAAAGTGAACGTCTGCCATTGGCTTAGACAAGCTCCTCCCCAATTTGCCGTTCACATGAACGGCATACAGAATGGCGATTCAAACATTGAAAACGTTACGGAAAATTTAATAAGTCGCTAGTATAATTGAAAACATAGTGTCAGGTGAGATGTTGTGATAGTTGTACATAATATTAAAGGCAATAATAATGATATAGACGATATTGTGCTCTTTAACTAGTTAACGTGATAAATTAATAGAAACTGTTTCGAAAAAATGGGAAAACAATGGAATGATAAATACCGTGACAAATTTATGATAAAAAAAAAATTGGTGGTGTTATACTGCGTGAAAGGAATCTAATCTATATGAATCACCATTGAGGATGATCTGGTCTAAATCAATACAATGGCAGACATTCACTAATATTAATTCACGCAACTAACAATATGAAAACCGTGCAACTAATAACTAACAACATACAACTAATTACCGTGATCATTTGTAATCATAAATACTGCTGCTCTTTATTTGCTTTATATCTTTTAGTGTAATATTTACCAGAGATGGATAAGGGTGTAGCAACCGAAACCAGTATCTTGATTTTAAATAAATTGGTGTTGCGTTTGATAATATCGTTTAGTTCAAGTAGTTGAATACTCTTCTCAGTAAATTGTGTGCCAATCAGCCTACTACTATAATAATCTTTCCAAACGAAGAAGATATTCTGACTAGATGAGAAAATGACTCCAGCTTGGTCAATATTGGCTCAAAAATTTTCAATTTGGTATCAAATTGTAGATAAGAATATATTTTTTATACAATTTGAGAGCAAATTTATCCTTTTAAAAAGAATATTGTCCGAACTGGAGACATTTTCCCATCTTGCCAAAATGTCTTCTTTGCTTGGACAAATTATACCACCTGTTGGATACTCTTTTTCCCATCTTCTCAGAATGTCTTCTCTGCTTGGACAGACTATACCAATTAATGAATACTCTCCTCAGTAAATTTTTTCTATTTTTCACAGCATGTGACCCCGGTAGCCAACCCGACGACTGCCCTGTGGAAACCAGCAGTCCACAGAAACCACCACAACCCCCACCACAACCCCCCGACGACCAATCACAGCCCAGAGAACCGCAATGGCAGTTTGTCAGAACCAGCTACAGCCAAAGCCCAGGTAGCGATTACATCCAAACCGCCTCAGGACAACAAGAAATTGTCACAACTCGCGTTTGCGTCGAGCTGGGCGTGATAACTAACGGTGATAAGAATGATAACGCCGCGCTAGATGTGCCGTCAATTGTGGTTTGTAGTGTGGATGTTGAACCATGTCCCGGAAAAGTTGTAGAATTGAGTGAGGTGACCGTTAAAACTATGGGGGAGCTAAACAACAGCTCACAAGATCCCACAATTGAATACGTGAATGCCAACAATGTTACAAAAATGGTTACATCAGCTGATAATAATGCTACAAAAACCGTTGAACTAGAGATGTCTAGGTTAGGTACAAGTAATAACGTTGAAAAGTCTAGGTTAGGTACAAACGTTGACCTTGAAAAGTCTAGGTTAGTTGCAAATGTTGACCTTGAAAAGACTAGGTTAGGTACAAACATTGAAATGTCTAGGTTAGGTACAACTACAAGCAACAACCCAAATGAAGCAAAACGTAGCAAAGAAACAACAGCTGATTTAGAAATGTCTAGGTTAGGAACAGAACCCAACCTAACCGATAACAGTGATGTTTTGGATAGAATTACGCATGATCTGGACTATTTGCTCAATAGAACTGCTCAGCATGATTCCAACGGTAATGAGAGTGTTACAGTGATTACACCGGTACAAAGGTTACCTCCTTTGTTGAAGATTATTGAGGAGGATGAACTGGGGAATAGTACAACGGGTATTATAGCAAAAACCAGTTTATAACCGGAAATAAATGGAATGGTTTGTTTTGGACTGATGTGTTTCCAAAGGATGTTTCTCACTCACAATGAATTGTCTCTATGGGAGATTACACTTATTTACTCTATTCACGATGACTTGAGACGAAATAAACATACTTTTTGCATGTGTAGTAGGCTAAGTATGGGGTGGCTACTGCAGCCATCACAAAACATAGCCAATAAACGACTTAGCATAGACATGACAAGACACATTATAACATTGGCAAAGCATATGTGTGCGTAGCATATGTATGGGTCAGCTATTTTTTCGTTGGGACTGGTTTGTCATTTTGCAACAGTGGCTGATCTATTTGTTTACTTTGTGGGTTTTTTACCTCGTCTCAAGTAATCGTGAATGCGGTATAGAGTGTATACAGGCTACCATACAAGCATTCATATCACTCATGCTTGTAAAGATATGATCCTCGTGAAATTAATAATCACATCACAGTCGTGTGTTTTGTTCCAATGTTATCTTAATAAGTGATAGAAGCATTTTCTGATGAAACAAAAACCAAAAATTAGGTAGCCTACCTATACCGTAGGCCTACTCCACATTTGCTTTAGAGTGGAGAGAGAGAGAGAGAGAGATGAGATGAGATTATACGTGAGATAATATTGACTCATGGGTGAAGCTCAACGTTTACCGATATTCAATATATTGAGCAGTCTATTATTGTAAATGTTCTTGAATCCCGAAAAAGGCTCTGTGACTGATATGATGTATGTTTTTCTACAGATTATAATGGTTGTGTTTTGTATTTTTTATATTGAAAATCTATTGTATGAGAACGAGTGATTGAAGATAACAATAAAAATAAATTTGATGTGTGTTAATTTTTTCTGGAAGATTGTTTTTGGCCTTCCCTAGTTAGCCTACTCGATCCATATCGCAAATTACTCCAAAGACAATCAATTGTGGGAAATGGCGGAAAATCATGTAAAACAGAGAAAAATTTAAACAAAACGCTTGTTAAAAGTGGAATGCATCATTAGATTTGTTATGAATCATTATCAAATGTTATTCTTTCTATTTGATTATGACAAGCATTTATTATTGGAAGGAAGTTCCAGCGAGACTCATCTATAGTCACTGGCGGCTAGTGCCCACGAAACAGGTGAAGTGCTGTACAGTAAAAGATACGGGCACTTCACTTGTTTCGTGGGTACAAGCCGCCAGTGTCTATAGATAATTATTATTAGTATCTTCAATTTAATGTATTTGACGGGATAAATAATTAACAATGATTAATTTTTGTTTTTTATGTTTTTGTAGGTTCAAATAACTGACTGAGGAAAATGCATTTATAATTTCTTTATTTTCGGTAAGACTTTATTATTTTCCAAAATATTCCTTTTTCTAAAACTATATAACTTACTGTAAGTCCATCATTGAGAAATTTGAACTCCCAAAGTTCATTGGGATTGGGGTGTATTATGAATACTCTTCAATCAAATCTGTCTCTGAATTTCTAGAATCTCAAGAGTATCGATTAGAACTATACTTCACTGGCGGCTCGTACCCACGAAACAGGTGAAGTGCCCGTATCTTTTACTGTACAGCACTTCACCTGTTTCGTGGGTACGAGCTGCCAGTGCTTATAAATACAAAAATATGGAAAATCGACAGCTAGTCTTGTTTCGACACAGTTTGTTCATTTCATTTTTTTATTTTTTAACATTGGATGGAGCACTACTTATTTCTACTGTATTTTGGATGGATTAAGTAAGCTCATCCAATGTATTATCAAGTTATTAAAAGTTTTATCATATTCTTAGCATTTTTTGTTTTTATTTTTTCAGTTTTGAAGTCGTTCATCAACTGCCAACCAGAAGAAAGTTGAAACTTTTGTTCATTTTCAGATTATTTTATTTGTATTTGTTGATGCTAAGATTTATCAAACATTTGTATTATTTTGTTACGTTAGTCCTATTGAGTTTATTATATTATTTGTCCATCATTGTGAGATATTTCCTGTAATCAAATTCTGAGCTTAGAATATGATCTACAATTATCTTTATCTTTCATCACTTCAAATAACTAATCCATAATTGAATAAATTTAAAAAAAAATCAAATTTAAATATATTAAATGGCATAATCAATGCAGTGATTTTCCTGAGTTTCAAGGTAGATTACACAATTTCTATATGAATTTGAATTGTAAAATAAATTTGTCATTGAGAAGGTAATGTGAAAAATTATGACTTGTAATGGAAAATTTGTATCAACTCAAACTTTGAAGATCAATATCATTTAGGTTCATTATCTCATTGTTATTATTTTTGTATTATTAAAATTAAAAGGTTACCTAATTTATGACCAAAGATGATTACTATGTTATATCAGTCAACAAGATATTGAAATATATTGTTATTTCAAAGATATTGAAATTTAATATTTTCGGCCATGGTTTAGTGAATTTGTGAAGTGTTGTAGTTTTGGTTGTTAATGATGTTTTTAAATCAAAAAATTTTGTTTTAAATTGACTATTTTAATTGAACTATAACCCACATGGTTTTCCATGTTTTCATTCGTGAAAAATGAGGTTATAGTATTGCGAAGTGGAACAACCCTTTGGGTCTCCCCACTAATGAAAGCATACACTAAATAAATAAATAAAATGAAATATATTACTTGACTATGAACAGGATAACAAGACTTGAAAGGCAAATTTTATTTATACTTATTTATTTGTTTATGTACAAAAATACAAGTACCTTTGCTCAAATTCTAAATTTAGTTCAATTCAAAAGCTCATGATTAATCATTCTGAAAAGTTATAATAATTTATTTATAATTTCTTGTATTTTCCTATGTGATCATTCCATCATTTAATATTTCTTAAACGTTCTGTTATATTCAACTTATTGTTTAAGTTCTCAAGTTCCTTATTAGGTTATGTTCATAAGTTTCTTGAGTTATTCGTAGAATATAAGTACTGTTATTGTTTTATTTAAGATGTATATCTATTATACTCAGTTATAAGTTTAGAAGAGAGGATATATCATTATTAATTTGATCTCTAATCCCATCAATAAATCTATTTCTTTTTAAATTGAAAGTCTAGTAATCTTTCATTCCCCATTAATTCATAAGTCGCAAGCTGTGAGTAGTATTTATCATTTATTTCATGGAGAACTGAATACACATACAGTATAACTTATATGAAATAAATTTTCTTTGAATTTTATTCAAAATTTTTATTAAATTCAATTTGATTACTGATTCAGAAAGTACCGAAAGCAAAATTACAGCCCAGTAATTTTAGTAACTTATGTAACCTATTAGTAACTAATTTTAGTAACTTATAGCCTCTATACACCATAAACTTTTATCATAAATCCAACTTAAATTGCTGATTGCAAAAACAAGCCAAGTCCAATAATTGAAATTGGACGTTTTTGCAAAAACAACCAAACTCCAATAATTGGACTTCAATAATTCAATTAATGAAATTGGTTGTTTTTGCAATCAGTGATTCACTTTTTTCCCTCGTGTCTTCAACATTGAAGAGGACTACAACATGAAACTCACAAATTCCTTCTAATTTCAAAGCAGAAATAGGTAAGTTCATTATTGGATACCTTACAGTATTTTCAAATTATTGAATTGGGGTAGGCCTAATATGAAAGTGCTCATAAAATAAAGAATGACTCAATTGCAAGCCCTTGATAGGAATAACATTGAATAAAAATGAAGTGTCTGTGGAGCCAATAAATTCTACATCTTCAAATGTAGGTTATGCATTTACAATAATGCATATTGGTTAATATTGAGAAATAAAGATAGATAGATAAAGAAAGATAGAAGAAAGATAGAATACCTTTATTTTCCACCCAAGTACAATACATAAGTGATGTGGGCGAAGTTGAGGCACAAGAGCTCCCTCTTTCACTTAACCCACAATATCATAGTTATATTGGAAAATTACAAAAGTGACATTGGGAAAACGTTCACTCAGTAGACTCCTACAAGATCATAAAATTATAAAAATGTGCAATACGGTATGTGTCTAACAAATAATTTAACTATAATAATTTTTTCCTGTATTTATTTAACAATAATTACAGGAAAATCCAGCTCATCTCTATGTAAGAAATCGACTTGAGAAGTTTTACAAATTGCTCCTAAAACAAACTGGAGATACAGAAATTTTTAATCTAAAGCAGTTACGGTAATAATTTTGAGGCTTTTTAAGCGTGGACAGCAACGGAATAGAAACTTCTGTATCAAGCGAGCAGCTCTACGCGCAACGCTGTTTGGTCTCCTATCTTTCCAATGCTATTTCACCCGGCCTATCTGAGGCTGTAAAAATTCCTGGCACCATTTAAACGCATGTTAAATCGGGAAGATTTCCGACAGGCTCTCGAGTAAATGACACGCTTAAACTTGAAGTGTACTATGGGAGCAGCTCTTTCCGTAATATCCCTATCTTCCCAATGCTATTTCACCGGCCTTTCAGAAGCTGTTGAGAATGATACACAACGCGTAGCGATGTAATAATTTTTTCAAAAAATCGTTAAAAATAGTAAAATACTTGAAAATAGGTTGAATTATACATCAATCTAATCAGAACTACTTCAATTTTCGTTGACTAATTTTTTTTCAAAAGCTAGTGATTTTAATGAGTTTAATTTACTTTTTATCTTAAAATTGTGTTCACTGGAAGGAAGGCTTTCATATTATTGGAGGCTGCCTTCTCTAAAGAATAGCTGAAAAGTCAAGTGTATACATTTACAAAAATAATTTTTTTTAAAGTGTAAAACGTTTTCATCACAAATCTAGTGCTGGAGTAAGCGCCGGCTAAGGCCGGTATCATTAAAAACTATAATAGTTCTATGTAAATGATATTCTATAATTTTTGAGTTTTGAAGAATATTAAACCACGTTCACACCGGAGTAAATAACGCAATTGTTATTACCTTTTATACAATAAGTTATATATATATATATATATAACCGGAGTAAATAACGCAATTGTTATTACCTTTTATACAATAAGTTATATATATATATATATATAATTGTATAAAAGGTAATAACAATTGCGTTATTTTATATATATATATATATATATATATATATATATATATATACTGTATATATAATATATATTATATGTTTTAATAAGTTAAACACAAAATCTATTAACAATATTGTGTCATTAACTTTGGTGTAAACGTGGCTTTACAGTGTACGGTAGTACACTGCTATCAGAAATTACAAAACTATTAAATTCTCATAAGTTATCCTACTGTCTATATATCAGCATAAGGCCTGCTGTATAGGGCTGTATACCCGGCCAGTCGAACAGCTTTAGCCAATCACAGACTTTGTCTTGTCTTTGTTTTGAAGAACTAAATTATTCATTAATAATATTGCATTTTATTTTAGAGGGGGCTGTTTCAGTATCCACCATTGGACCATCTTTATGAGTTGAAGTCTACTATTTTTTTAATTACCAAAAACTCAATGTTGAGCTATCTCTCTCATCAGCAGATAATGAATGTAGCTGAATGTCACTAGATTTGAAGAAATAATGATAGTTCAGCCAAAAGTTTAGCTGTTCACAAAAATCTACATTTCCTATTCTGTCCAAAACAAGAAGAGAACATGACACACACAAATTAATGTCCTCTTGTTATAAAATTCACAACTAGAGCAGCAGACCTTGCCTGAAACTCGACTCTAGAGAGCTCTCTAATCTATCCAATACAAACTAAACATAGACCTTCATTTCATGTTGTAAATCACAGAGTTACTGAAAATTGTAACAGTCATAACAAAAATTCCAGTCTCTATCTGTAATTGAATAAATCACCCAATAGAAATATTTCATAATAAAACAATTAACAAATAACCATTGGACAACATGTTCACTTTTTGTACACCCAGCATGCTGCTCGCGTTGCTTCAGCTTCTCAATAGGAACTGTAGAAGGCAATCCTACGTGTGTTTTTCCAATTCCAAATATGAATCACTAAGATTTCATCCTCT
Organism: Sogatella furcifera; assembly: GCA_017141385.1. Lineage (NCBI taxonomy): Eukaryota > Metazoa > Arthropoda > Insecta > Hemiptera > Delphacidae > Sogatella > Sogatella furcifera. The sequence continues at coordinate 903,544 of CM029555.1, read as the reverse complement.
TCTTATAATTTTTATCAATTTCTTCCTGTTTTGATGAACCAATTCGCTTCCCTGAATACAAAGCGATCAAGACCCACCAAAACTTATAAACTTCACCACTTATAGCGCTTACATCGCCCACTCATGGCTGAGAGGCTGAGTCAGCTGACGGCCTTGAAGCTGTCTGCTATGAAGTCTGAAGGCCAAAAATAACCAAAGCTATTGAACGGCGATTGTGCTTAAATTTTGCAAATCAACCATAAAAGTTATGAAAAATTCAAAACCTTTCCTCAATTTTTATTAACTGGTAAGATAAATTTCCTTTCGCACATTTATTTCCTCCAGATTTCAACTTAATCGACTAAAATATTGTAACCAATCACTTTTAGGTTAACCTAAAAAAGTCATGACAATATGCAATTTCTTTGTAAATTATGTTTTTACGTTGTAATTTTTGTTCAAAAAATGGCTATTGCACAATATTTTCTTGCTTTATTCGAAGAACTATAAGTATACCAAATATTTTTTTTGCATTAAGCTTGTACTTTTAATGTTTTTGTTTAGTGTGAGAAGCCTACCACAAATTTTTTATCTATGTTTTTTTGTTAGGTTACCTTACTTATTTATTGTTTGTGTTGTTCTTGAGCTTTTGAATTAGACTACTGTCAGTCGTTTGTTTAGCTGCAAACATATTGATTTCAAATTGTTTTTAGACGATTGCTGGCTAAACTTGCAAGATCCAGTACTTGAAATTCGATGATCCGGGATCGTGTATTGGTTTCGGCCCTCGTCAACCATCACTCCACGAAGGACAGTACAGATAGAACTTCACGAGAAAGGTTAGAATTGAACGTTAAATCTTATCAATATTGAGTAGATCGTAGATTTTGCGTTTCTATCAATGTATTTTAGTAGGCTGTTCATAATCAATATTGCATTGATTCGACTGTAACTGTTCAGGCATTGTATAGCGCTTTTAAGATAGGACATTAATATTGAAGCCTGCATAAAAAATGAATGAATAATATTGAAACTCTAAAAATAGCTGTATACAAGTCTTTAAAATGAACTGTTGATTTTACTGTAAATTGATCTTTGTGCTAAAGGATTACAATTTGGTCGTATTCGATTCAATCCTTGTATTTTTCACTGTCGGCTCGTACCCACGAAACAGGCGAAGTGCACGTACCTTTTACTGTACAGCACTTCACCTGTTTCGTGGGCACGAGCCGCCAGTGGCATTTTTACATTGATACTGAATTTCACTATTTATTGATTTTTTATGCTGTACAGCATGATATCAATTTTAAGCATTGCAGCATTCGGTGCAACTTAATACGGTTCGTCCAAAATAATATACAATATAATTTTAAAAATTATAAATATGTTATTACAAAGATGAACGTTTAAAAATAACAAATTAATAACGCGGTTAGCCTAATCATTGTTTTCCCCAAGAACTAGAATTTTTCAACTAAGAAATAAGATTAGAAAAATGTCAATTTCACACTAAAAAAACAGATCAGTAAAAATTTTTCATCTCAATCTTTTCAGATTTATTGTCATCAATACTCCATCTTCTTATGTTAAGTTCTGTGAAACTGTTGTCCTTTTTTGTTTTAATAGATTCTCAATGTTTGTAAAACAGGTCCCAGATTATAATTTGGTTATTGATCATCAAATTTCACGTTCAGTACTTGTTTAATCATTGGCTTCTCAGTATAACTTGCTCCAAATAATTAACTCCATTCTTAGTATACATTATTCCCATTGTTTAACTTCCTGATTAAATTTACACTAGTACTGATAGCCGGTCTGATAAGTCCAGTCAAACTCCATTCTTACTATAGTCTGTCCAAGCAAAGAAGACATTCTGTCAAGATGGGAAAATTACTCCAGTTCGGTCAATATTGGTTCAAAAACATAAATTTGGTCTCAAATTTTAGGAAACTTTATGATCTAAAATTTGAGATCAAATTAATAATTTGTGAACCAATATTGACCGAGCTGAAGGCATTTTCCCATCTTGCCAGAATGTCTTCTCTGCTTGGACAGACTATATAGTAATCACTGGACAGAATAATTCGATTCTAAGGCGTTTTCTCTCCTTTTCTTTGCTATACCAATATTTACCGTTATAGGCCTAATTCAATCGTCGATGAAATAGTAGGATTAATAATAATAATAATAGTCGTCATAGCTATCGTCATTATTCAATGAGCATTGTTGGTCTGCTATGTGGTTCGAATTGGCCAATATGCGTAATGTCAGCCTCAGTACTCAATTGTAACTTTCACAAATCACATGGAGTTGGCTAGTTGGCCTACTGTACATTGGGGTTAGTTGTGAACTTGTAAATGTGAATCTTTGGTTTTTATTGTGGATTGTTGATTGGGCGGAATGTATTTTATTTTCAACTTTCTCCGGGTGTTTTTCGTAAGTAATTCTCAATGTGTTATTATGATTTCATGATAGTTTTAATATTATTCCACCCTAGAAAATCGTATCATCTCGTATGTATACTGCCACAGTATACAGTATTCAACGTCTAATAACTTATCCAATGTGTTATCGTTGAAGATCAGATCAGGTTTAAAGTATTATAAGCTATGCTATGAAACTCTTGTGTAAATGAACTAGAAATAATTGTTGTTACAACTCAATTAAATAATCTCAGATTTATTAAAATTTCGAGAAACCCGTTTCCATTGAAATCGCCTTCTCTGTATTTTCATAAGTCTGTGTTGGAGACAATTTCTAGTCTCTTCATTCAATACAGATAATATTATTGAACAACTACTAAAAAATTTAAAAGAAGTAAGCCTATAATTTTTTCATCATGAGGGTGGTTATAAAAATTATCATAGGTGCTGAAATCTTGAACATTTTTATAGTTTTGAAATACTTTCAAAAGATAATTCTCTATCATCCTAGTATCTTAGCGAAATGAACCAACACTACCTGTATTATTTTGGTCTTCATTTTTTCTTGATTGAAATTTGTTTGCATTTTGATTGAACTATTGGTTCAAATCGGTCAGGTGATGAAAGTGATGGCTTACGCTCTTAATCTGTGTATGATAAAAATGATAAGAATTTTGTCCTAAGAATGATAAGAATCTTGAAATTCTAGTTGCTGTTGTTATCTATAGGAGATCAGGCTGTAGCGTGGCTGGTCGCTTTCTCGAATGACTCCTATGAAGAATGCAGTAGTAAAAACTGATTGCTTGAGTTAGGTGCTGAAGTGGAGGGAGCATTTATAAGTGATACTAGGGTAGCAAGCATACAAGGGATACTAGCATTACAAGCATATAAGTGAGCACACAACAACATTAATTTAGTTATCATAAAAGAGCTAACATAGGAAGGAGTGAACATAGAGCATAGGAAAAAGTGAGCATAAAAGTGATAAAAGTTTGATAAAAACTCTAGCATTAGCATCTTAAACATGGAATAACATATTAGTGAGCATACAAGTGATAATAGAGGGCGGAAAACTCGTGTATTAGCAAATTGTTTTTACAAATTTAATTGGTAAAAGCAAGTGAAATGTTTGAATTGGTGCGTTGCCTGCGTAATTGTGTTTGTGGTAGATGTAGGCCTTCCTGGTATAAGCGTATATCGGATGCTGCATCTAGTGTAAGTTTTGTCTATTTTATTTCTCTAATAATTGTCTCAATGAAACCCAGAGTTTTCTGCATAAAAATATTGGTGGTTTGAGAAGTATTATCTTAATCACTGACCACTCCTCAGTCTTCAGACTGTCAGGATAACAAGCACAAGTTAGAGGCCATATGTAATACTGGAAAACGCACCACATGTACGGTACTAGAAATGGATAAGGAATCAAATTTGTGAAAAAATTGCATGGAGCAATGTGTACCTAGTACCTAGCTATTTACTAGTACAGTCTGGCCAAGCAAAGAAGAGCCTCTGGCAAGATGAGAAAATGACTTCAGCTCGGTCAATATTGGTTCAAAAATTATAAACTTGATCTCAAATTGTAGGAAACATTCTGATCTACAATTTGAGACCAAATCAATAATTTTTTAACCAATATTGACCAAGCTGGAGTCATTTTCTCATCTTGCCAGAGGCTCTTCTTTGCTTGGCCAGACTATATCTAGTATCTAGCTATTAGTATTACAAGACTCATGATTTCTTATGTGATGGACATCAAGTTGTCTTACAGATAAGAAACTACTTAGACAATAAATTATTTTCAGTATACACTAAAACAATTCTTAGTGTGGGGAAGAATGTCTGATACAGTAAATTAAGTTGGGAATATTCCATTATGGGATACTCTAAATAGTTTTTCCCTCAGATTAGTGCAAGTGGGGAAAAGTTTTCAAGATTTTTATTTTTTTAATTTCAATTTGTACTGTATTCTAAATAATTATTGTGAAAGGAGTTTTATTCGACTTCCGTACTGTATTGAATTATCTCTGCTTAATATTCTGTCAATACCAAACTCTAGTCTTTCTTTAATGTTTTTTTATGAACTTTCCTGCTCTCAGTTAATTGTACAACTTCTTTTAAGTTCGAAAATTTACTGATTAACTTAGATTATTAGGGAAGCGGATTGTCCCAGTGGTAGAGAGCGTCTAATCGGTGAGATTAGATAAGCGACGTGCCTCTACCACCACTGTAGTAACGGTGACCGGTTCCTCTGAATTCAATTCATGAGCCTCAAAAATCGCTTCCCGGTGGTTCGGAACCCACCTAAAGCAGTAGGTCCATTCATCTCTCATCATCATCCTTCCCATTACCCACGCACAGGCCCAAGAGCCCATGTGGGCATCACCCTCAAAAAAAAGAGAAAAAAAACTCCATAATCATCCATTCAATACTGATTTTGACGTGTGATTTCAACTGAATTGTCCCAAATTCTGTTCAAGAAAATAATAGAATTCATTCTGAAGGATAGATTGTACATTATGAGATATTGTGGTATTTATCCTTGATGAAAATAGAGAGATAACTTACAGGTGTTGTCAATACTGTTATAGTCTGTCCAAGCAAAGAAGATATTCTGGCAAGAAGGGAAAATGACTCCAGCACGGTCGATATTGGTTCAAAAATTAACAATTTGGTCTCAAATTGTAGAAAAGAATGTTTCCTACAATTTAAGACCAAATTTATAATCTTTAACGAATAGTGACTGAGCTGGAGTCATTTATTTTGTCAGAATGTCTTCTTCGCTTGGACTGACAATAACAGTCTAGCTGAGCTATGGAACTAGAAAGACTCATGGTTCCTAGTTCCATTAACTGAGTGAAGGTGTAGCCTCAAAACCATGGTACCTATGAATGTTCAAGATGAATGTAACTTTCAACAGTTTTTCAAAGTGTATTCTCAACATCTGTGTCTCTTTAATTTCATTCTGAGGTATAGTTTGGTACCCCACCTTCTACCACTACTTTTCTCTCCTCACTTTTTTATTACTCTGTTCTTATTACTTGTTCTTATTCATTTGAGTGAATGTGTGCAGACCATAGATTGCATGACAAAACTTTTATGAATGAATTTCAAGTGTTGTTCATGTAAAGTCTGGTGTTGGAGGGGGGGGGGTGAGTAAGTAATGGATTGGGGTGGGGGTATTTTGTGAATGTAGACAGTCTATTTATAGCTCAGGTGTGTAGGCTACTTGAGAGTGTCAACACATCCATAGCTATAGGTATTTTGTTTGAAATATACCAACTGAGGTTTCATGAGTGAAGTTTATTGAGAAAGTAGCTTACTATCTATTTTTTTAAAATCATATAATGGTTTAAAACGTTAATGGTAGAGGAAAATCTTGATTTATCTTTATTTAGTTATTTCACATCAAAGAGTACAGCAGGCTTCATAGCCCAAAACAGCTGTTCCTCTTAAATTTATACAAACAAAAGAGGTTATGTCATAAACCATTCCTAAAATACAAGGTATAGTCTGTCCAAGCAAAGAAGACCCTCTGGCAAGATGGGAGAATGACTACAGCTCGGTCAATGTTTGTTTAATAATTATAAATTTGGTCTTGATGAAAAGATCAAATCGTTTCCTACAATTTGAGATCAAATTGATAATTTTTGAACCAATATTGACCGAGCTTGAGTCATTCTCCCATCTTGCCAGAGGGTCTTCTTTGCATGGACAGACTATAGAATAAAGTATTATTTTTTTTGAAGCTGAAAAATTTTGTTTCTACTGTTGCTAAAATAAAAAATCTAGGTTTCTACTGTAAAAAGTCTCCTCCATCCCTCAACATTAAACATTCTATTAATATAGGCGCATCATAGATGATGATTTATCATACTATTTCTTATTTCCAATACTACTTTTGTTCAATCAAGTTATAATAATGCGGTGATTCATTGGTAGTCTAGGTGTCTTTCGGAAATATAGTTATACTCGATTGATTGGTGACGTTAATTCTTGAAATATATAGATATACTTCAATGATCGGTTTTTTTCAAATAAATATACTCCAATAATGAGTAACGTTAGTATTGATGATGAATAAATATAGATATACTACTTCAATGATCGGTGTCGTTAGTTTTTGATAAATATAAATATACTCCAATAATGGGTAACGTTAAATTGTTGGTAGATATAGATATACGGTTAGACTGCTCTAATGATCAGTGACGGTGACGTTAGTTGTTGATAAATATAGATATATTGTTGGACAGTTGACGTTGGTATTCTTTGATAGAAATAGATATACAAAGTGTGTTGTAGCACAACGTACGTCTGTGACAATTTTGTACTGTTCTTTCAGCCTAATTCTAGAAATAGTTGCAGGGGTCTCATTATTAGTTGTGTCATAGTTTCGTGGTCTTCTTCTTCTTCTTCTTCTTCTTCTTCTTCTTCTTCTTCTTCTTCTTCTTCTTCTTCTTCTTCTTCTTCTTCTTCTTCCTCTTCCTCCTCTTCTCCACTCTTTTTCTTGTCTTCTTTCTCTTCTTTCTTTTCTTCTGTATTTCCCACCTTCAACGAACAGTAGAATCTTTCGAGCTCATAGGTTAGTAGATAGGATAAACAGTTCGACTCATTAAGGGGTTCTGATAGTTTTATCTTTAAATAAGGTTGTGTAGTCATTTATTCGGTATTCTAGTGGTTTTTGGATCTCATTTCGGCTCTTATGGTATTTGAAAATAATGTTGTGACGTCATTCATTTGGTGCTCTGGTGGTTTTTGAAACTCATTTTAGTGAAAAATATAAAAAATTACAATTATTGGAAATAAACTGTACAATTTATGAAGTTATTGCAGTATTTTTTTCAAATTAGTTTGATCTGATAGTTGTGATATACTTCTGAACAAAAAGCATTTTGATGTTGTGAGTATTGATCTTATTTCAATTCCGTATTCTATGAATTATTTTGATTATTTCTGACCATTATTATTTTAAGACTATTGATTTGTCTAGTTTCAATACCCTGTTCTATTGATATTGAGAATTACATAAATCTATTCATTGAATTTTTCAATCTATTATGAATGTATTACAATGCCTTTTCAATTTATTCTTTCTTTGATAATGAAGTTGAAGCTTTCAATCAACAGTGATAAGAAAAATAATCTACCAAACTTGAAATTCAAGGTTTATACTGTAAAATAATAATTTATGAAGTATATTCAATTATATAGTCGATGTATATACTGGCGTATTATGCTGCAAGCTGTATATCACACAATAACAACATTTCAAACTATTATTTTAGTCTAAAATCCCGAATCTAATAACGGGTGCGGCAGTGAGGTTAGATGGTTTTACCATAAAATAGTATTGTTCATATATACATATATTACATATATTACATACATTGCATATATTACATACATATACATATATTACATTTATTCGTTTTATTAAAAAACAAATTTATTTGTGAAATCATGTTCTCATGGAAATACCATTTGAGAAGGTCAAGTGTAGAAAATCTCATCAGGCAAATGTTCATAATGATAGGTTTAGTAAAATAGTGTAATTGTACATTACACTACAAGCACAGAAAGTAGGTGTTTACGGTATGAGGATAGTTTCCTGGGCGAGGCTTGCCTAGCCCGGGAATATGTTATCCAAATACCATAAACACTTTTTTGTGCAAGTTGAGTACAATACTTTTTGCCACACTGCGAGAATAAGAATAATAAATATTGTATAAGAATGTTTGCGGCGATCGCTGATTTGAACTGAAGTAGGCTATGGCGGAAAGCAGTGCAGAAAGCAGTGCATTGTCGCCCGATCTAGCGGCCGGATAGGTAACTACCAGTCTCTTTCTGTGCACTAGCTCCGAAAGAGGGCTCTTTCAGAGCTAGTAGCAAAACCGCCTGTAAATGGCGTCTTTCAAATCTCTTTAGTGCACAGAAAACAGCTGCTTTCTGTGCAGTGTGGCGAAAATCCTTATACACTACCATAATTTTTGTTTGTTTGTTTGTTTATGAGGGTGAAGCCCACATGAGCTCATAGGCTTGTGCGTGGGTAATGAAATGGATGATAGATGACGACTACTTTTTAGGTAGTCGGGACCGACGGCTTATTGTCTCCTCCGAAAGACGGGGTGGCCGTATCTATGTGATTGTGCTGTGGTCAAAAATAAAAAGCTTAAAAGTTTAAAAGCTTAAAAACTTTTTAAAGCTTAAAAAGTGGTTTAAAAAGCTATGACAAGATTGTCGATTGTCATTCTAGGTGATTTAGCAGAGTTAACTTCAATAGGCTTATCCATTGATTATACTTTTGAATTTATGAAATAAATGAAATAAGTAATAAACCTTTAAATAATGAAACAAAACACGTTCTTCTTGCCTTATTTTTTAGTTCTGTAACTCATGCCAACTTATTTCTTGGTAAAGTTCAAAATGAATGCCCTCAAAGATTTGGCATTAGCATTAAATAAACTTAATTAAGAATAGGAATTTGAGTGAGTGTCTGTACCAACATTTGAAATGAAAAATAAATTAGCAAGAAATAACGTATGAAAGCAGTAGTTGAATGAATGGCAGTGACATTAGTCAGTTTGTCTAGCTTGTGCCATGTTTTTGGCTCAGTTCCAAGTAAACAACCAACTTTGTATGAAATATAAGTCTTGACAGTGAAAAGGACATGCCAGTAATGTGGTTTGCTATAGGCTGTCCAAGCAAAGAAGACCCTCTGGCAAGATGGGGGAATGACTCAAGCTCGGTCAGTTTTGGTTCAAAAATTAGCAATTTGATCTCAAATTGTAGGAAACAATTTGATCTACTTGCAAGACCACATTTATAATTCTTGAACAAATATTGACAAAGCTGGAGTCATTTTCCCACCTTGCCAGAGGGTCTTTTTTGCTAGGACCGATTATAAGAGGAGAGTGATGCAGTTTTCACTTGCTAAATGAAGTTTTATTCATTCATCACTTTCAATTCATACAGTTCATTCATAATTGAAGGCACTGTTTCAGATATAAAGTTGTGATATTTAATCATAATAAAAAATATATTCACAGAATGTGAATATATTACTATTTATCTGAGACATATAGATAATTGTCTATAGAATAATCTCATTATTTTATCCACATAGATAATGGCCTAATGTGCCGAAACATGTCTGTGTTTTAATAATTTTAATTTTTTTTAAAAGGGTGTTTTATTTTCATTTATTTTTCAATTATTTTAAACAGCCCTAAGTTTTAAAGTTCAGTATTCAGACAATTGTCTGTTTTAAATGAATAGATATATATTTATATTCATGTTTTTTTTATTCAGTTCATTAATTTTTTTGGATAGGATTTTTCGATTTTTGTTGAATGTAATTATAGCCTGTCCAAGCAAAGAAGACCCTCTGGCAAGATGAGAAAATGACTGCAGCTCGGTCAATATTAGTTCTAAAATTATAAATATGCTCTCAAATTGTATATCAGAATGTTTACTAGAATTTGATACCAAATTAATTATTTTTGAACCAGTATTGACCGAGATGGAGTAATTTTCTCATCTTGCCAGAGGATCTTCTTCAAAATTCACATTGTATGGATCTTCATTACTTGAACAGACGATACTTAACTTCTCCTCAAGGTTCAAGATTCATTCTCATTCTTTTATTTTCTAGGTTCTATGGTTTTGTATGAAAATTACAGAAATATTTCCCCTGTTTAACAAGTATTTTTATTCTGATAGAACAGGTCTCCTGTAATCAAAAGTAACCAATTTAGAACAATTTTATGCTTCGTTTATTACACTAGTCTAAAAAACAATTGAATTCAATTTGTACTGTAACAGAAGTGATTATTTACTGATAGCCCCAAGCATTCATGACATGAAATTATTATGAAATGATAATAATTAATTTATTGCTCATTTTAATATGTGGATTATCTGAAAACTTTCTCTCAGTCATAAATCGTATGATTTTATTTGTTGGATAACAATTTTTTTATAGTTTTATGGATTAGAAAGCCATTTTGGGATGAAAGTTCATCTATAGAAACTATTTCGTCAGCTTACATTGTAGTATGTATTGTAATTGTGTAATATCCCTCTATTGAGGTAGAGAGGCTCTTTTGCCTCAACTTCGTTTACAGTAATTTTTGTAAATTAATGTAATAATTGGAAAAAAATGAAACATTTAATCAACTACTTATATCCAGTATCTATTTAGCCTATATTCATAGAATGTCCGATTCATATACTCTTGAATAATTTTTCAATTTTAGAGTTTTTTAGAAATTGTTTGAGTAGTTGTGAAGGTGATATTGGTCGAGCAAAGTAGACAGTAGACTATAGTCTATCATGCAAAGAAGGCATTCTGGTAAGAAGGGAAAATTACTCCAGCTCGATCAATATTGGCTCAAAAGTCATGAATTTGGGTTGAAACGTTTTCTACAATTTGAGAGCTAATTCATTTTCCCATGTTGTCAGAATAATGTCTTCTTTGCTCGACCAGCAAAGACTTGGGCTATACTTAGGGTACTAGAACTGAATATAGTCTGTCCAAGCAAAGAAGAGCCTCTGGCAAGATGGGAAAATGACTCCAGCTCAGTCAATATTGGTTCAAAAATTATTGATTTTGTCTCAAATTGTAGATCAGAATATTTCCTATAATTGAGATCAAATCAATAATTTTTTTAACCAATATTGACAGAGCTGGAATCATTTTCTCATCTTGTCAGAGGCTCTACTTTGCTTGGACAGACTATACATGGTAGGGATCATGCAAAAATTCCTATTTAGATATTGAGAAGGGTAACGTTAACCTCAATCTTCAACCTTTTCCGTTTTTTATAGTCCAAAGCTACTTCAAGTTCTGACTTCTAATGAAAATTTTGATTATTTTTTATAAATTTTAATGAAAATTTAGATGTTTATTATTGAAAGTTGAATGAAAATTCTATCTACTGCGCATTCTACTCAAGAATACTCTTGTACTCAATAACATTGTTTCCATTTGAAAAAAGTAAAAAACAAACTTCCAATTGTTTTATTAATAGATTTGTAAATTATTTATAGAGTTTTTAGTCGACCTTGTACTTCACAGTTCATTTCATTTTGTAGTGTACTCTGTACAAGCAAAGAAGACAGTCTGGCAAGATGGGAAAATGACTCCACCTTGGTCAATATTTGTTTCAAAATCATAAATTCGGTCTCAAATTGTAGGAGATATTCTGATCTACAATTAGATCTACAAATTTATAATTTTTGAACCAATATTGTACGAGCTTGAGTCATTCTCCCATCTTGCCAGAGGCTCTTCTTTGCTTGAACAGACTATAGATGTTCTAAAATCGTTACGTTATAGCTATATATTTATGTTGTTTGTCATTCTACAGCTGTATATAGCTCTCCTTCCTCACAACTCTATACTGTAGCACTAAACAACAACTCTATTACTATATACACTGTGTAGTATGTGGGGGGCTATCGTATCGACCTTTGCCCCCCTAAAGAACGCTAGACTGGGGTTTCTGTTTTTTCTCCGTTTTCAAAAGATCATCTGCCAGTGATCACATAATCGATCAGTTGTATCTAAATCGTGTTGAAGTGAACATCGATGATTAAATCGCGGTTTTTTTGAAAAGTTTTCTGTTATTTATTGTGAAAATTGTCGGTACTCGTGTAAATGTGAATAATCTTATCAAATTCATCAACCTAGTTGCTTTCTCGTGTTTATGTATAGTATTTGTGAATGATTCTACTGAAATTTATCTGAATAGTTTCGAATAATTTCAAATTTTTTGTAGGCCCTGATTGATTTGTTAATTCTTAATTTATTATTGATCAGAACTCCTGTAGTATAAATTAGTAGAGAAGGGAATGAGCCTGATGCACTCGCACATTAATGTATTTTTCAATAAATTATATTATTTTTTTTTCTTAAATATTAGTAAAATATAGCTAATAATATGAGCTACTATTTTCAGAATGTTTGATGCTTTATTCATTTATTATTGCTTATAAGGAAGCAGTTATCCTATAACATATTATTAGCTCATATAATTAGCTATATCTTACTGACATTTACGAAATAAACAAAATTAATAAATTATAATTATTGTAATTGAGCTGGATTCGATTCAGATTCCTTGTATTGACACATTTTTTGAAAATCTGATCGAAATTGACTAACAAGTTTCAAATAATTTCACATTTTTTTGGATAGTTTAAAAAAGTCTTCAATTATTAATCAACATGCACCTAGATTAGAATTGATGCAAGCCTTTAATTTATTATTGATAAACCTCATTTTTTGGAAAAACATAAACCTCAATAGGAATTGAGCTAAATTCTGTATGTTTTTAGGTTTTTTTGAGGTCATGCTGCTCTCTAGTTGATTCACTGACTAATCCAATGTCATAAATTAGATTTGTTTTGTTTTATAGATGGTCAAAACTTGTTCAAAATCCATTCTAATTTCAGTAGAGTTGTTCCCTCTTTCATTTTGATCCAATTGTTCTCTTCTTTATATTAATTGTACTGTTATTGTGATTCAATGCTGAGCTGTTTTAAGATCATAGCGTTCTTAACAATATAGCCTCCATCGCGCATCATCCTCATTGAAAAAGTGATAACAGTATTGATCAATGTTTTCTGAAACTATGATATTTTGATATTCCTGTCCACAGTCATTTATTTTGATCCATTGAAAAAGCATGCATTTGTTAGGAAGTCGGTTTATCTGCATTACTTAATGCTTCCAAGAATGATAATATTTTATATAGGTAGGTATAGTCTGTCCAAGCAAAGAAGACATTCTGGGCAAGATGAGAATATGACTCCAACTCACTCAATATTGTTTCAAAATTTTTTTCAATTGGTTTCAAATTGTAGAACAAAATCTTTACTACAATTTGGGACTGAATTTTCAATTTTTGACCAAATATTGAGCAAGCTGGAGTCATTTTCCCATCTTGCCTAAATGACTTCTCTGCTTGGCCAGACTATAGGTAGGTGTACTAAACTCTCGAGAATCGTTTCAATCGTTGACTTCCACTTCAGTTTGAATAATTTCAGTTGAAAAGTTTCAGTCTATGTTGAACAAAGTCTTGAAGCATGAAGATTGCGTCATGTGTGGAAAAATCGACTCTGTTTTTGTTATTATAGTGCAGTGATTGTTTTTAATATATTGTTTTGTATTATGCTGGTGACGTGGTTAAGTGGTAGAGTGGACATTGCTGTCCAAACTTCGCCACGTCATTAAAATAAAGAAGTCATTCTATTCTATTCTATATTCTACAACCAGTAATAATAATTGTGCTATTTTTAGAGTTGTGTAGCTGTATCTGTGCCATTCCTTGATATTATCTTCGTATCTTTTCGATTTTGTGTGATGATTTATCATACTTTTTTTATCATTTGCCGTACTATTAAACCGCGTTGAATTATTGTTATGTTATATCGTTCCAATCAAGTAAGCATTGTTGGAGTTGTATAGTCTGTCCAAGCAAAGAAGAGCCTCTTGCAAGATAAGAAAATCACTCCAACTTGGTCAATATTGGTTGAAAAAATATTGATTTGGTCTCAAATTGTAGATCAGAATGTTTCCTACGATTGAGACCAAATCAATAATTTTTGAACAAATATTGACCGAGCTGAAGTCGTTTTCTCATCTTGCCAGAGGGCCTTCTTTGCTTGGACAAAAATTATTGATTTGGTCTCAAATTGTAGATCAGAATGTTTCCTACGATTGAGACCAAATCAATAATTTTTGAACAAATATTGACCGAGCTGGAGTAATTTCCTCATCTTGCCAGAGGGCCTTCTTCGCTTAGACAGACTATATGAAGGAGCTCCCATTTCTGTATCAATTATGGACTATAATAGGTACTCTGTATCTGATCTTCTAGAGCTTATCAGTTATTCAAAATTTAAACGAAAATTGATTAAAGTATTCTTAAGCAAGGCGCACTCTGCAACAGACGGATGGAGGAAAAATCTGTCTCAAGTTATTAAACTTTGCAATGCACCCACGGACAGACTGTCTGTGTGTATTGCAACATTTGATAACCTAGGACAAATCCACGGACAGACTGTCTGTGTGTATTGCAACATTTGATAACCTAGGACAAATATTTCCTTCGTCCGTCTGTTGTTGAGTGCTCCTTGCTTTAGTTAGATGAATTTTAATTTTGTTTCTGAGATAGGTTTGTTGCTCTCCATTGGGCTAGCCAGGCTCAAGTTCTATATGGGTTTCCTTTTTTGGGTAGTTGTGAAGGTGATATTGTGGTAGTTATCAATCATCCAATCATTTATTCATTAATAAACTCTTACAAAGATCTATAATGATAGATATCATAATCTGAAAGAGAAAAACTAGGCTCAGCCAGTACTATTTCTCTTTCAATTTCAATTGGTAATGGTGTCCAAAAGGTTATGTATATGTCACGCACTTCAAATTTCTGGTCCGGGAATACTCACGGGTTAAACTAAATAATCAGTGGTTTGACAACATCTTGTCTTTCCATTTAATTCTATATGGTTGGTTTGTTCGTTTCAGGTGATTTTATATGCCAATATTAGAATAATACACACTGTTTTAATAGCTTTGTCATTGAATTTTGAAGGTCCTGTCTTGTGCATGCTGGAGCTAGACAGCATTTCTATATGGTTGAAAAAATATAGTTCAAGTCTTACTATAACAAAGGTAGGCCTAACTTTTACCAGTTGGAAACTTGTGGTCGCTGCTTTCTTTTAACATCAATCAAATGTTAACCTTCATAAATAGATATCAGAGACTATACCCCTAATATACCTTTAATTTTTTAGTCAAATAATTCATATATTGAGGCTATTTAATAGTATACCCATCATATCCGGCGTATTGACTTGACCAGATTGTATTATACAGTAGTCTTTCAAAGTAAAGAAGACCCTCTGGCAAGATGGGAAATTGACGGTCAATATTGGTTCAAAAATTATCAAATTGATCTCAAATTGTAGGAAACAATTTGATCTACTATTAAGACCACATTTATGATTCTTGTAAAAATTTTGACCAAGCTGGAGTCATTTCCCCATCTTGCCAGGGGTCTTCTCTGCTTGGATAGGCTATAGAATTGTTAGATGCTTTGAAACAGTGCTCCACTGATGTCTAATTATTATTTTGACCTCACAATTATGTCAATTGGAGTGTTTTCAGCGTCATTCATTGTTGTCACTGTCCCATTTGTCGATCAGCTGACTGTCTCATTTCAGTTGAATGTTATTCAATTGTCACTATGTTTGTAAACATTATGTGGTCTGTAGTTTGGTTGGGATGGTATCGAGATGTCTTCGAAAATCTATAAGGATACATACTTGTCGGTGTTGGCTAGTTTCACACAGGTTGGTTTGTTTGATTTTCTGATAATTTTCACTTTTTCATTGTTCAGTTGTTCCTTTTCACTTTCACCTTCAGTTTTTGTCTCTATCAGTTCCAGACAATTATCAACTTCTTGTCGTCTTATTTACAGAATTGTTGACAGTTTTTACCTTCATCTTTGTCTTTCTTGATAGTTTCAGATAATTTTTTTTTCTTCAATTTAGACAGTTTTACTGTTCATTTCCACTGCATATCATTGAGAAAAACCTCTGATATAATATACATTCCAATGTGTAATCGAATGATCTTAAATTTCTTCCTTTTTTGTAAAAATAATAAGGATGCATCATAGTAGAACGATTTTGATGTTTAGGCTCAGTTATGATATTCTGTATCTTGATATAGTCTGTCCAAGCAAGGAAGACCCTCTGGCAAGATGGAAAATGACTTGAGCTCGATCAATTTTGGTTCAAAAATGATCTTGTAGGAAACAATTTGATCTACTATTAAGACCATATACAGTATATAATTCTTGAACAAATATTGACCTAGCTGCAGTCATTTTCCCATCTTGCCAGAGGGTCTTCTTTGCTTGGTCAGACTATAAATGTAACCCAGATTTATACATTCTCATAACTGTAAAGAGCTGGAACCTGGGAATTGGATAACTCATCTATAGTAAATAAATCTCTTGACTTGGGAACTGTTTCCTTCAGTGTCGTGTAACCAGTGCAAAATAAAAATGAATCAACCAACGTTTGAATCAGTGTTGAATAAAATGAATTGTTGTTGAAAAGTTGAATTCAGATAAGTGTGCAGTTGAATTTAAATCCGTGAAACAGTTGTGGAATGGCCTTTAGTTTGGCTGATAGCAGTGTGGAATCTTTGCCGCGTCTGAGTGAATCGGCGCACCTGTATAGACCGCATCGCAGCTATGGCAGTGTGTTCATGTACTACAACGTTTTTAAGCGCAGCACGTCGCTAAGTGTTAAGGTAAAATTATGGGGAAATTCTAATAGATTTAGAATTATTCTATCAATATCCATCCATATTCAGAATGATTTGGGAGAGAACAACTTGGTCTCTCCAAAAAGTTTTGCGATATCGTCTGCCTCTTGTACGTGATGTAACCTACTAACAGCTGATGTGAAGCATCTATTGTCTCTTCTGATTTCAAAAACATGATCTAGGAGGCATAGCTGAATGACATGCTTTTCGAAACACGCCGCGCACAGGCGTCAGCATTCAAATAGACACTTTGAATGTTCAAATATTCAAATATTGACACTTGGAGTCATAATCATCTTTATTGAATGATAATACATAGTACAACAGGCAAAACCCAAAACTGTTTCTCTTACAATTTATACAAACATATTAAAGATAGCTTATATGTCATGCAGAAATATAGGTGGCAGCTGACAGCGTGTAGTAGTGCTGCTATCTTGTGGCACGGCTATAAAAGACGCCAGTTCCCTCCTCTTGAAAGTATTATAGTAGCGTGGCGTAGTTTCAGAGAACACCCATCTACTGCGGACACCAAAAAGTTAGGCGACTTAAAGATTACTCCCCATGAGAATTATGAGCAACTCAAAATTATGAAATTAATTATTTTTAAAATCTTATGAAGAACATGAGTGAATGCAGAAAATAATAATTAGTAGGCTTTTTGGGTGAATAGTTCATTTCGTTTACTTTGTATGTATATTAATTGTTATATAACATATCACAGAGTCACTTTGAATTAATTTTAATAATATAATATACAGATAGCACTTATAGAATTAGAAAAAAACATTTAGAAACTAGACTTACGTTTTGAGACTGGCTTATCAGCCAGTAAGTCTAGTTTCTAAATGTTTTTTTCTAATTCTATTAGTGTTATCTGTATATTATATTATTACAATTAATTGTTATATTTGTGTCATTCATTTTGTTGCGTAAATTCTCTCGAGTCCTCTCAACATTGAGACTTTTTGATACGCATCAGTGATACAGAGTCCAAAGTTGATACACGAAGGAAGCTTGTTGATACGAGACATGTGCAATGCTTATGGATTCTATTTATCGATGATTGAAAATTTTGAGAGCATTCAAACTTAATTCAGTTATTTTTTTAAGTTGAATTTATAAAATATAATAACAAATACTAATCCTAGTCCAGCCAATATTGCTATTTTCCCCCGATTTTCTGCACTATCGAATTAGCTAACCTCACTTCGCAACTAAACCCCACCTTGAAAATATTTTGTATCAATGAGCTTCCTCCCTGTATTATTGCGTATTAATTTTGACTCTGAGTCACTAATGCATAATACAATATATGACACTGTGTATTTCTAATATCACTAATATTTGATACTGAGTCACAATACATAATGCAATCCGTCGTCTAAAGAGAGCTTTATTCCATTTATTATATTTTTGCGTGATAAAAAAGGAATACTATAATGAAATTCTGGTGAAATGATTCGTTATTCAAAAATGAGAAATGTTATTCAAAACTATGATAATTTCTTATCAACCATTAATGATAAGAATGTTCGACTTGTGAATGAGTTTGGCAACAATTCAATGAAATAATAACTGATAGCTTAGCTTTTGATTTTGCTATAAATGAGGAAAATGGAGTGAATCTCTTCACAAACCAAATTTATGCAACACTATAATAGTCTGTCCAAGCAAAGATGACATTCTGGCAAGATGGTAAATTAATTCCAGCTTGGTCAATATTGGTTCAAAAATTAATAATCTAGCCTCAAATTATAGAAAGCATTCTAATCTACAATTTCAAACCAAATTTATAATTTTTGAACCAATATTGACCGAGCTGGAGCCATTTTCCCATCTTGCCAGAATGTCTTCTATGCTTGGACAGACTATACACTGCTCTTGATATTATGAATAGGATGGCTTCTGAACTGTCAGTTGATACACACTCACTATTTCTCTTTTCCTCTTACTCTCACCCCATTACTATTTCTCTCTCACTCTCTCTCATACGCATCTTCTATGTCTATCACACACTCTCTATCTCTCTCTAACACACACTCGTACATGCTATCTCTCTTCTACTCTCTCTAATTAGCTCGAGATTTGATTATGAGCCTGTTGAGTATGTTTTTATCTCGCAGTTTGAATTGAAAATTCTCCGGCTATTGTAGACAGTTCAATGCCAATCTGACTCAAATATTTTGTGTGAAATTCAGATTTTCTAGTATCTACTTACAAGTGTTAACATTGTTCCTCGTAAGGTAGGCTAATATTATAATACGCTTGCTTTCATTGTTTTATCAAAATATGATGATATTATACTAGGCTACTGTACTCTGGTTTTTATCGTTTTATCACACATTATGATGTAATAAAATCATAATATTATCAAAGTAAGATATTTTAATGCAAATAATTTCATTTTTAATGCATAGTGTCTGCAGAATCCAATTTGTTCTATCCATTTATCCACAACCGTCACATAGAATATCACGTTTTCAAGTATTACTTATGATAGGTGACATATTATTATTAATAATTATAATTCCCTTATCCTATCCTTATAAATATTGCTATAGTTATAAGTAGTAGCTATAGTTACATTCGATCAGTCTGATCACCTTGCTAAGGCTCTCCTGGATTGAAAATAGCAGAATACGTTATTTCAACTTTTATTAATAATGTTCAAAGTGTAATTACGTCATCAACTAGGCCTAGCAACTAGCAGCAAAAGTGTGAAATCAATATTGTTCTGTTCACTGTATTTTAGTATTGTATTCTACCTTTTACACTTTTAGCAAGATTTCAGGTGTATGATAAGTTGTAAGCTACTTGATGTAATTCTCAATACTGATGCTTTAGCTTAGCAGATTTTACGATTTCAATTTGTCTTCTATTGCATTATCAGGCTACATGATATCAATTTATTAACAGTTCATCATTTACGTTAGAAATTTAGTGAATTGTATTAGTTTGTGGTATTGGTTTGATATTGTTTTATCGTTTTATGCAATGACATTAGTTTGTATGGACTATTTCATCATTAGTATATCGTTCAATACATATTTCATTGCTATGACCATTGACAAACTACTTTAGTATGTACTACCATAAGCACATTGTCTTTGAAATTTACTTTTTCTTATGGGCTACTTTTTAATGTTTTCTATTCAAAATATGAAAAAATAAATAATAATTTCAAAAGGAAACTGTGATTCATATTTTAAATAGAAAACATTTATTTATTGAAAAAAGGGTGTTTGATTTTCTTTTATTTTTCAATTATTTTAAATAGCCCTATAAGTTTTAAAGTTCAGTTTTCAAACATTTATTTATTTATTTTTATTTATTGCTACAATTGCGACTTGATAGCAAGTAAGTTATTTCAAGCAAAGGTGATAAATTGTCTTTGCTATCACTAATACCACTATAGCACGATCAGGTGATGGATGAGGACACCGAAGAGGCATGCCACGAGCAGCCCCGTGTGAGGCGCGCCACACGTGGCATGTCACTACTCCATCTGCACATGCCACAAGTGGGCCTGGTGACAGCGATAGCCAGCTGGTGCCCCTCCACGCCCGCCGTGGTGGTGACGGGGGCGGAGGGTGGTCACGGCGGTGGTGGAGGAGGAGGGATGGGGGGAATGATGACGTCAGCCCGAAAGTTCAGCTTTGCCAGCCTGCGACGCCTGTCGACGTCGGTTAGTGTGTGGCATGCGGCAAGGCAAGCCGCAAGGCATGCGTGATGATCTTCTAACCTAACCTCTAAAAGAGAATGATGCTTTTTTACAATAAATTGAACACTTTAGGATTGTGATCACACTTGAGACATTTTCTAACAATCTACGAATCGATTGAGTTTTCTTGAATTGTTTCTAGTGTTGGTTTTCAAGCTAATAGTTTTTGCTGGATTCTGTTTCTCTTTTCTTCATCGTTGCCTTAACTAGTTCAATCATTTGTGAATTAGTTTTCTCTAATAGTTTTGCTGTGGGAAATTTGTTTCTATACTAAAACTTGTGTTTTGTTCTATAGTCTTGACGAGCAAAGAAGAATTTCCTTCAAAATGGTCAATTGAAGCGACAATGTATGGTCTGTCCAAGCAAAGAAGACGTTCTGGCAAGATGGAAAATTACTCCAGCTCGGTCAATATTAGCGCAAAATTTATAATTTTACATTTTAGATCAGAATGTTTCCAACAATTTGAGACAAAATTTATCACTTATGGACCAATAATGACCGAGCTGGAGTCAGTTTCCCATCTCATGCGCCAGAATGTTTTCTCTGCTAGGACAGACTACACATCTACGCATGCGCAGATCTGAAAATGTTGGTTTCAAATCACTTCTGCCAACATACTGCTGGTGAGATGTTATGAGAGACAGGTGGTAGGAGTGAGACTATTTTCACTTTGACTGTTGGCAACAATGAACAGCTGCCATTTTTAAGGAATGTCTTCTTTTCTCGACAAGATTACAACAATATAAATTTTTTGTTTGTTTTATTGAGTGATTCAACAAGTTTACAAGACTGTTTGGAGATTTAGATTGGCTGAGTTTTCTTACCTTGGTACCTATTTATATTTTTTGTACTTATACTTATAGTTCTGGTATGAAGAAAAAGCTGAAAATTGCACATAAAACGCATGTCAAAAAATATTTGAAATATTCTATAGATAATTTTATCTTCATTACAATCTTCTTTGTCAGCTCAAACATTGATTATGAATATTTCCTATTCTTTCTAGTCAATCAGATTATTTAAAACCTAGTTTTTGTAATTTTTGGCATTTAATTATTCTTAAAGCATTGGCAACTTTTTCAAATCTGCACATTTTTAAATAAGTGCACTTTTTGTTATGTAGAGTCGGTAGGCTATATATATCAGAAGATGTCTGATTTAGAATAGTTTGAGATTATGCTGTCAGTTTTTATCTAATCATCTAATTTAGTCTCACTAATTTCAATATAAACACAAAATGTACTGTTTTTCCCATAAGATCCAATCCATTGAATACTATATATGATTTAGCAGTAATCAACTTGAATTTATTTCATTTTCCTCTCTTTATAGTAGGCCTATTTAATTAATGTGGCCGGATTATAATAAATTAAAATCATAATTACTATTACACAGTATCGTCATTTTTGAAAGCTGGAAAGGCGTTAATAGTTATTGTCAAACGAATTGTCCTTTTGTGACATATTGGACAAAATGTCAAAAGTGTGAACGTTTTATTACAGCTGAGAAGATACGCCGTCACAATGTAAAGTGTATACTGATGGCGTGTCTTCTCAACTAGCGCGAACTATCTGTATGATAGTTCCAATTTTCTGGTTTCTAATTTGTAGAGTTTACCTTTTATTGTACAAATTAGACAAAGTATATCGTGAAAATGTGCTCTCAAAGGAAACCACCTAGGCTATTAATACAGTGTAGTGTGTCCAAGCAAAGAAGACATTCTGGCAAGATGGGAAAATGACTCCAGCTCGGTCGATGTTGGTTCAAAAATTATAAATTTGGTCAGGCTATTCAGAGTAGTATGTCCAAGCAAAGAAGATATTCTGGCAAGATGGGAAAATGACTCGGTTTATATTTTCTCAAAAATTATAAATTTGGTCTTAAATTGTTGAAAACATTCTGATCTACAATTTGAGATTGTATTAATAGTTTTTTAACCAATATTGACCGAGCTTTAGTCATTTTCCCTTCTTGCCAGAATGTCTTATTTGCTTGGACAGTCTATTACAAAGCTTACAGGATAACAGAGACAGATACTCCACTGTTGGTTTTGATTTGAACGTCCAATCATAATATTTTATCTACTAAAGTGACTGCCAGTATATTTCAAGCTTCATCACTTTTTAGGATAGGGGCTCATAACGTCTACTATATAACATCTACTAAGCTTCTCTCTTTCTTACTTCTATTCAGCTATTATTCACTCTCTATTTATTCATTTATATTGCTGTAAATAAATTCTATCTCAAATTTATCTATTTGTCATTCTTTTGCTACAACTTTCTGGCAGTTGTTGAGAGAACTTTGTCAAAGTTTGTCGTTTGTTTTAATTCTAAGTAGCAAGCCGTGAATTGTTTGATGAATAATGTAATTTGTCGTTACACCAAGTGCATACTGTTTGGCTCTAGAGATGAATAAAAGTATTTTGTGAGTCATTGCGATGAGATAATTCAGTTTTAGTTAGATTGGCTAGACTTCAGTCTGTGATGATGATTTAATTTAGCTAGACAGTCAATCTGTGCGTCTTTAATATAGTTGGACATTGATATTTTTGAGTGATTGGTTAGTAACATAAAGTAACATTAGTGACATATTGGCTAGTAACATATTGGCTAGTAACATATAATAAGTAATTGAGTGTCAATTTTCAAGTGCATGGACATCAATCAGAGCGATTTCAATCTAGAGCTAAGCCTAAACTTGAGTTATTTTGTGTTAGTTCAGTTGATTTTTGTGTTTGTGTTAATCTTAGTCTAGTGTTTTGCGTTTTCATAACAATTTATTCTAGTCTGTCCAGGCAAAGAAGACATTCTGACAAGATGGAAAAATGACTTCAGATCGGTCAATATTTATTCAGAAATTGAAAATTTGGTCTCAATTTGTAAAGAAGAATGATTTTTACAATTTGAGACAAAATTTATAATTTTTGAACCTATATTGACCTAGCTGCAGTTATTTTACCATCTTGCCAGAATGTCTTCTTTGTTTGGACCAACTATATGTGAGCATTGAAATTGATTAAGAGACTAGAATAGAAGTACGAGTGACTTTACTTGTTGAATAGTTGTGAAGGTATAGCAACCGAAACCGGTATCTCGATTATTAATTAATCTGCGGTTTGAAAATATCGTATCTTTCAATTTAATACGGATGGTTTGTTAGCAAAAAGTGTTAACATAAAGTGTTTCTTTTGTGTGTTTTTTTTAAATAAGTTTTGAATTGAACTTACTACACTAGTGTAATGATAATATTTTAAATTAGGCTAATATGTTTGAACTTGACCATGAAATTGAACACAAAAAGCTCCTTTAATTATGGTTTTTGATCTATTTTACATAATCTGAAAACCAATCTAGATTGACATACTATTCTCAGGCCTACTCCATTTGGATAGTTAATTCTTCACTTTATTTATTTTGTATCGATGTAATTCAGTATAGCAGGCGCCAAAAATTAAGACGGTTCACGGATGACTATTATCAATTATACTCTGGCCAAGCAAAGAAGAGCCTCTGGCAAGATGAGAAAATGATTCCAGCTCGGTCAATATTGGTTCAAAGATTATAAATTTGGTCTCAAGTTTAGGAAACATTTTGATCTACAATTTGAGACCAAATCAATAATTTTTGAACAAATGTTGACCGAGCTAGAGTCATTTTCTCATCTTGCCAGAGGCTCTTCTTTGCTTGGCCAGACTATATCAGCTCTGTCAGGACAGTCTGAGAGCTGTATTCAAGAGCAAAACGGTTTTCTGAGTCTGCTCTCGACTAGAAATGCTCTAGCAGACCGCTCTCTGACTGTCACGACAGAGCTGAGCATTGATAACAGTCATTCGCCAACCGCCTTGTTTTTTGGCGTCAACTTTACCTTCTATAGTCTGTCCAAGCAAAGAAGACATTTTGGCAAGATGGGAAAATTACTCCAGCTCGTTCAATATTGGTTCAACATTTATAAATTTGTCTCTAATTGTAGAATGTCTTCTACAATTTTGAGACCAATTTATAATTTTTAAACCAATATTGATCGAGGTGGAGTCATTTAACCATCTTGTCAGAATGTCTTCTTTGCTCGACCATACCATCACGTTTCATAATTTTCAATTGTGTGATTAGTTTGACTCTCTCACTCTCTCTCTCTCTCTCTCCTCTCTCTCTCTTTCAAATCTTTCTCACCTTTCCAAAAAGTGTCAAAAATATTGTAGCATTTCATGAGCGTTTTGCTCACTTGTGTAAGTAAGTTGATTCTAAAAAAAGATCCAGTCACTCAGTGAGGAGAGGTGTAGCACACACCAACGACAACGAAACAGGCGGTTGACAGGTGACTGATTTCAATGATCAGCTCTGTCAGGACAGTCTGTAATCGATCTACGAGAGCGAGAGTGTTTAGCTGAGGTCACTCCCGACTCGATTAACACTCGCAGACCGTTTTCAGACTGTTCTGACAGAGATGAACATTAATAACAGTCATTCAGCAACCGCCAACTATTTTGGCGTCTGCTGTACTATCATCACTACTACTATAAGCAAAGAAGACCTTCTGGCAAGATGGGAAAATGACTCCAGCTCGGTTAATATTGGTTCAAAAGTTATTCATTTGGTCTCAAATTGTAGATTAGAATGTTTTCTACAATTTGAGACCAAATTTGTAATTTTTGAACTAATATTGATAGAGTTGGAGTAATTTTCCCATCTTGCCAGGATGTCTTCTTTGCTTGGACAGACTTCAACGATAGTACAGATATTCCACGAGTGAAATACACTCTTTCACCAATTAATGGGTGTTTACCGCAGGTTTTAGGGTGGGAGGGGTGGAGGAGGTAAAGAGTTGAAAGTCACTGAAAGTAAATAAATATTTGTCGGTTCTGTAAATGCCCCAGTCTGTCCCAATCGTGTGCTAAAAGTGTAGGGAAATAGAATGTGCCTGTAAATAACACTTCCCTATGTTAGTTAGGTTATCGGTTTAGTGAATCTTTTTTCTATTGGTTCCCTATGTCTCTTAGTTAGGTTTACAGTTTAATGAATTTTTCTATCATTTCTCTATGTTTGTTAGTTAGGTTTACAGTTCAGTGTTGGTCTAGGAGTGATTTTTTTTTCTTTTTAATTTTGATGAGAGTTCAACTGGGAAAAGCTCTCCTAATGAACAACAGATATGTGATATCCTATAGGAAAATATCGCTGAATCGGCTGTATGATCTTACTGTGTGTATACTTGATACTTGAGTTTTTAATTTATAAATTTTATTTGTTTTATTCAGTTTGGCTTCAATTGATAGCTTTAATCGATGACTTGTTTGTTGTGTGTTTGTTATAAGTTTTTTTTTGTTATACGTTGTATGTTTTGTTGGAGCCTATTGTTAATAGCTAATGAGTTGCAAAGTCTAATAATCAATTTCATCTTTTTGTATTTGTTGAACTAAAATTAAGATCTTCAATTTCAATTGTTATTGTATGAGTTATCACTAATTTCAATTTTCAGTGTATTCGATTGGTTTTTTCTGTTGTATTTATTTTTTTGTTAGTTTGGGATTTGTTGATCTGTTGCCTATTGATGAAAGTAGTAATTAATAATAGTAATTAATAATAGTAATCAAAAGTAGTAGTAGTAATGTAAAGTAATAAAAATTAATAATAAAATTATATAAAATAATAGAATTGATAAAAAATAAATAATGAAAGTAATAATCTACAAAAATAGTTAATAAATAAGCATAGATTGATAATTTTGAATTTATATTTTTGGTGTGTGCTGCTTTCTCTCAATTTTTATTTTATTTTTTTATTTAAGAAATTCATTTCTATCTGTGTTGATAGGACTTGGTGTCACTGGCGGCTCGTAACCACGAAACAGGTGAAGTGCTGTACAGTAAAAGATACGGGCACTTCACTTGTTTTGTGGGTACGAGCCGCCAGTGCTTGGTGTTCTATTTATAAGTTTGGTGTAAGCGTGTAATTTCATTTCTCTGTAAACAAATACCAAATTTTATCGTTTCTAAATTCAGTTACTCATTGACAGTAGGCTACATTTATGTATATTGCATTAAGTCTACCAGAAGATTTTTAGAATTCAAGTCTCTAGACACCAATGAAAGTATAATTTTTTGACGTAATAATTAAATTTATGCATAGAATAAACATGGAACATACAACATATAATATGTTACATGAAATAATATTTTATCGTTGTTATCCAATAGACTACTGTTAACTAGATGAGATGATATGATATGTCTAAATTGAAAACAAGGAATTTGAAAACGTACTTAGTTGACGGTTGATATCACACCTGTTTATTTAATAAGTAATTTCTTAAAATTGGAACCGTACCCGGTTGATTGTTCATATCACACCCATCAGGAGGGTTAAGTGTAAGAGAAAGCTGGCTGCGCCCTAACTTCGCCCTCCCAGGTTATTAAATAAAGGCAGCCATTCTATTCTATTCTATTCCATTATTTTAATGAGTGATTTCATAATTTCGATTCGATTTGTTTGCAGACTCTTAACCGAAGTGACTCGATGGTGTCTCTATGCTACCGAGCACTGTTCAACTACATCCAGGATGATAACATTATCGGATTGCAAACATATCTCGAGAATAAACGGGTGCTGGTCGATGATAGGGACGAGGTGAGTTTCAAATTAAAATTTGAATATCTCAAATTCTAATAGTTTCATAATGATTTTGTGTCTATTGGCTAAAACTTTGTGTCAACGGTTCAATTTCTTCCAATAGGATATACTACATAACAGGAATGAAACAAATATTTAAAATATTGAACATTGAATATCTCAAATAGTTTTATAATAATTCTAAAGAATATTGGCTGGATCTCTGTGTCCACGGATCAATTCTCTCCCAATAAGATATACACCATAACAGAAATGAAACAAATATTAGGAACATTGAGAATTGAGTATTAAAAATGTGATAACTTATCTCAAATTTTAATAGTTTTATAATGATTTTGAGAATATTGGCTGGATCTTTATGTACACTATTTAAGTTTTCTTCCAAAAATATATGAAACATAGCATAAATGAAACAGAAATATTATTTAAAAAAACAATCGTAACCAAAAATGCTAGTATTTTTCAAGAATACTGAACGTTTTTAATAATAGTTTTATCAATATCGTTATTTTTCGTCCAAGAAGATAATAATACAACAAAGCAGAAATGAAACAGAAATATTAGCAAAAGAAACAATCGAAACAAAAAATGCAAATATTTTTCAAGAACATTATCCTTTTATAATGTGTTTTTAGTAATAGTTCCATCTGTGTCGAATTGAAAATAGTACACTCTGGTCCCACACAGTCGACATTTCTTCAAAATGGCCAATTGATGCGAGAGTGTAACTGCGCATGCGCAGATATGAAAATTCTAGTGTATTCTCGGGTTCATACGATGCCAATTGGCGAGACAATAAATGCCTTCTGAAACCTACAGCTGATGTAAAGTATGTATTGTATCTTTTGGTTTTAAAAACATCATCTAGGCATAGCTAAATGAAAACTCTACTTGACAACATCAGCTGTTGGAGCGCACAAGAAGCAGTCTTCTGACAATATTGTCTCACCAATCGGCATAGTATGAACCATTAATGAAACTGGTATAATCTTGGTGTTTTTGGAAAATTATAATTTATTTTGTATTTTTCAGAATGGTATAACAGCCTTACAGTTTGCGGCCTTGAAGGGCAAACTCGCCATCTGCCGAGAACTGCTCAACCATGGTGCTGATGTCAACTTGGAGGACAATGTAATTGAAATTATTCAAATTTCTTCTATCAGCTATTAATTTCTCAATTTATTTATTAATAAGATGTATCCCAATGACTCTTATAGGTGAAAACACTACTTCCTTCCTGATTTTGATGGAAATAATTATTAAAGAAAATATAATAAAATAAACACACAGATTTTGTCAATTTTCTACTCTATTTATTGGTACTCTATTTACTCAGTTGAATTTCTAAGAAAATATAAGTTCAAATTCACTATTTCCAAACACAAAATTCCACTTCTGTGTGTAGAAAGCTATGAGTTATAATTTCAGAATTTTGGATTGATTATTTCAAAGTAAAAAATATAAATAGAATGGTTTGGAGATTCCAGGCTTCATTTTGAATTTCTAAGCCGAAAATTACTCTCCGACAATTACTTGAAAATAAATTATCATCTTAGCTTCTTTCTTCTTCCATGTTGCAAACCGTTATGGATATGAGGCAGCAGCGGCTGTTTCGAATCGTTATCTATGAAGAATCTTCTTTAATTCAGGAATTTCTGTTTCCTACATCTTTGAGACTTTCATAATCCATTTTGGATAGCATTCAACTTATAAATAATATTTACATCAATATGACGTAGAAGCAACAAAAAATTATGAAATGTTTCTTTTCGATAGGAGATACTTTCATATACGTCAAGTTTTCTCCATATTTTGAAAATTTCAAATCAATCTAACTAATATGGATTATTAACAATGATTCTTTCAATTTTTATGAATTGATAATTTTTGTTTATTCAACAGGATAACTGGACAGCGCTGCTTTGTGCCGCTAAGGAAGGGCACACTGAAATCTGCGAGGAGCTGCTCAACCATGGAGCTAACATTGAGCAAAGAGATATGGTAAGTAAAATTATTCCATAAAAGAATATGTATTGAAATACCACATAAAGCCACATTTACAATAGAGCCATGAATAAAAAATATTATTTACAATATTAGAGTAGAAATCCTTTGTGAGTTTGGATTGTCATCTTATGACTATAAAAATGCGTGATGATTTTCCGACCTAACCTCAAAGATAATGCTGCTTCTTTCCAATAAATTGAACACTATAATCCTGAAAGCGATCACACTCGATACATTGTCTAACAATCTATGATTCTATTGAGTTATTGTTAGTTTGTCCAAGCAAAGAAGACATATTTTAGCAAGATGGGAAAATTACTCCAGCTAGGTCAATATGGGTTCAAAAATTGTACATTTGGTCTAAAATTGTAGGAAACATTCAAATCTACAACTTGAGACCAAATTTATAATAATTTTTGAACAAATATTGGCCGAGCTGGAGTAATTTTCCCAGCTTACCAGAATCTCTTCTTTGCTTGGACAGACTATACTACGCAAAAGAACTGTTTGGATGTATGTATAATATGAGAACCTCTCTTAAATGTCTAAAATTATATCTTTCTGATGACTACACTTCTCTTAGCTGTCTAAAATGGTATTTTGATTACTACTAATTCTGAATTGAACAACAGGGAGGCTGGACGGCGCTGATGTGGGCCACCTACAAGGGACACACCAGCTGTGTGCGCCTGCTCTTGGATCGCAACGCGGATGTGAACGCGCACGGCAACTATCACATATCGTCGCTGTTGTGGGCGGCCGGCAGGGGGCATCTGGCCATCACTCGGATGCTGGTCAAACGGGGCGCCAAAGTTAATGTGGGAGATAAGGTTTGTAGAAATCTATTTAAATTAATTGATAAATATATAGTGAATTACGTTATCAACTTCCACTCTAACAACAGTATTCACGATTTTGTTGCTTATCAGACGCGTTTCGGACCACTGAGCTACACTTTTAGATTACCTGTTTCACTAAAAGGACATACAAGGATCGATTTTGCGCTGAAGATGTGGCTCAAGGCACTGAAACACGTCCGACAAGTAACGAAATCGTGAGTACTGTTGTAAAAGTGGGAGTTATTAACGAATCTATTAAGTTATAAGTAAATATTTTTTGCTTGATGTTTGAATCGTCATTTCGTAACGTTTGTATGAACCGGAAATCAGGGAAGAGCTAGTCTAGTCCAATGGCAGCCGTTCACTGTGATTGGTTCAAGCAGTTATGGTTTGGTCGAGCAAAGAATACATTCTGGCAAGATGGGAAAATGACTCCAGCTCGGTCAATGATGATTCAAAAATTATAAATTTTGTATTGTCGAAAATTGACCGAGCTTTAGTCATTTTCCCATCTTGCCAGAATGTTTTCTTTGCTCGACCAGACTCTGCCAATAGCGGTGATTGACCGTTAGTATAAATACTGCTTCTTTCTACTCCGATCTTATTTTTGAGTTTAACAAAGATTGATAATGGTGTACCAACAAAACCGGTTAATCGATTTTTAGTAAATATATGGTTTGACAAAGAAGAGTGTTCTTATCTAATATTTAAACTTCATTATCTTTTCATTCAATTGTAATCCATTGATAAATTTATTTCTATGTCAGTATGATATAGTCTGTCCAAGCAAAGAAGACCTTCTGGCAAGATGGGAAAATTATTCAAGCTCGGTCAATATTGGTTTAAAAATAATAAATTTCATCTCAAATTGTGGGAAACAATTTTAAGTAGTATTGAACCCATATTTATAATTCTTGAACAAATATTGACCAAGCTGGAGTCATTTTCCCATCTTGCCAGAGGGTCTTCTTTGCTTGAACGGACTATATTATCTCAGCACCAACGTGTGTTGATTTACTACACATTAGACAAACCAGATAGTTTTCTAATTCGATTGTTAAATTGATTTCTGTTGCAGTACGGTACCACAGCGCTAACATGGGCATGTCGTAAAGGTAATCCAGAAATAGTCGATTGTCTGCTGAAAGCTGGAGCCAATGTCGACACTGCTGGAATGGTAAGGATCTCAAAGTTTAATTATTCGAGAAATATCAAATATCCGCATTAAGAGTGGGTGGTAGTGGACGGCAAACTGCCGAACGGCAAAATCAAGCCCCATAAGAACAATGTAACTTTTATCAATCTCTTGGGGCAGATAGATGCCTCTATTTATGGTCAGAATTTCACGTTCTTTATATCATTGGACAGAGAATCCAATTCTCCAGGGGCGTAACTTTTTACTTTTTTGATTTAAAGTTTATTTTAATAATTAGAGTTCAATACTTTTCTAGTTAATTAATTATGCGATAATTATTAAAATAAACTAAAAATCGAAAAAGTGAAAAGTAACGCCCCTGGAGAATTAAATTCTCTTTTCAATGATATAAAGAACCTGAAATTCTGTCCATAAATAGATGCTCTATCTGCTCCAAGAGATTGATAAAAATTACATTGTTCTTATGGGGCTTGATTTCGCCGTTCGGCAGTTTGCCGTCCACTACCACCCACTCTTGATATAATAGTTACAAATGCCATGATAAATCCTAAGGGTGCATTCACAGTTGAACATCTTTACCTTGAACTTCGTCTTACGCTTCATCTTCATTGTCACCTTTTGAACCAATGTGAATGCACCCTTACCTGGATAGAAATACTTTTATTACAATATCACTACACAAAAATAGAAACCTTTTATTTTAACTTCCATTTGATGCGATGTAATATGCTTCTTGTGACCAATAAAATTTGATCTATTTTTTAACTTTTTTCTTGTTGTAGTACTCATGGACGCCGCTGCTGGTAGCAGCTATGGGCAATCATGTTGAAGTGGTGAATCAGCTGTTGGAGTATCGTCCGAATATCAACGCGTTAGACAAGGACGGCTGCACGGCTCTCACTCTTGTCTGCAAGGAGGGATTTCATGAGATCGCAGTGGCACTGCTCAATGCTGGCGCTTACATTAACATACAGGTGAAACAATTGATATTTACTTTGGTTTTGTGATAGCCATTGGAGAAAAATTTCATAAATTGGCTCTACTACTCAAACTGCTAAGTCACTGTTTTTGTGTGTATTTAAAGTATCAGCTCTATTTTACTATATCTTGTCCTTGTTGATAGACAAAGTTCTCTTTATATCTATTTATTTTTGATGCATCTGTCTCTAGCAAGTGTCGTTGTATAGATAAAAATGTTGCGTAGGTAACTTCAACACAGCTGAAGCTAATGAAGTACCTCTAACATAACCTGTTGTTTTGGATCTGTTTCTTCATTAACAATGAATGTAATAATTTTTTATTTTGAAACTTGAACATTGTTGTTTTTTCATGCATGAGTTATAACAATAAAAATTCTCATCTATTTTGTTTTCCATCACGAACTGCTAGTAAATATTTCACTCTGAACTATTTTACACGACATTGCAGTCATAAATTAAATTTATGACTGGAGTGTCGTGTAAAATAGTTCAGAGTGCAATGAAATTATTCTTATTCTAGAAGTAATAGATATCATCAACACCTACATTAATATACAGGTAAAACAGTAGACAGCAGTAAACAGCTTTGGTTTTGTGATTGCCGTTGAAGAAGTGACACCTGTGTTATATCTTTTGTAACAGAAATTTATTGTGATCAAGATATTGTAGCAATAGTGAATCTTATTATGAATGTTTGCGATTTGTAATCAAGACATTGTAGCTATCGCGAATTTTATTAAGAGTTTTTGCTGGATCATCAACAATCTCTAGGAGTTTTGCAATAAAACTATGAATATATGAGATCTGGAAAAAGGCGCAAGTGTTTGAATATTCTGTGTTAGATTGTTCATATGATGTCTATTTACTCGCTTATTCATTCTCAGTTCTTTATTGATGAACTAGTCTAAATATTTTTCGATGAGACACTCTGCGTGCTCACTGTTTATTTATCATTTATTCAAAAGTTATACATTGAAATATGATGATATTAGATAATAATATGATAATGATTAATTAATAAAACTTGAAAAATTTATTATTTTTATTCCAGGATCGAAGCGGTGATACGAATTTAATTCACGCTGTGAAGGGAGGCCATCGCAGTGTTGTGGAAGCGCTGTTGAAGAAATATGCTGACGTTGACATTCCTGGAAAGGTAAAATTCGTATTTTCATATTATTTTTCTTATTCTTTTCAATTTTATCTCTCCAATGCTTCCCAATGTCTGCTATCTTCCTCAGTAACAGTCTCATACACACATTTGCCCCCTCGCACCTGATTCAAATCGAAAATGATAATATTAGCTATCACAGATTAATAAAATCGCATACATGTCTGATACATTCAATTAATATTTGAAATATACTTATTGGTAGATATAGCTGGCGCCGAAGGGCAATCGGTTTTGACTGCTCCTTGTGCGCTCCAGCATCTGAAGTTGTCAATAAGAATAGTCATTTAGCTGCGTCCAGATGATGTGTCTTTGAAATCAAAAGAGACAATAGATGCTTTACATTAGCTGTTGGTTGGTTACATCACGTAAAAGAGACAGACGAAACTGCCTTACTTTTTGGCTCAAGCTGTGCAGAATTGTTTTTAGATTCTATGAGATTATATTAGATTCTATTAGATTACAAATGTTTTGTGTAAGCTTCAAGTTTCTATTAGTGATTGATGAACATGTAATAGTTCAATTTGTGGATTATCATCATTGAAAATCATTTCAATATTCTCTTAAATTTGGCAGGAACAAAAATTTCTATAACCTAAATATCGGGACTATTATTTAATCAAAATTGTGTTATAGGGCTGTGTCTGTTTTTTCTTAAATTATGTATTTTTGTATTTAGATGAATATATAAACAAAATGGCAATATTTCTTCTCCACAGGAAAGGAAAACAGCAACTTATACGGCAGTTGAGAAAGGAAACATTCCAATTCTAAAATTACTATTAGGTGCAAATCCAGACTTAGAAATAGCCACAAAGGTGAGTTGATTTTGAAGTAGCCTATTCGCTATGAGCATCTACCGTGCTGCGGCTCTGGTGGATTATCGTGTGTACTTTTATACGCGTTTTAGCATACAAAGCATAGCGCTAAATGGGAAAAACGAATTTATAATTAGAATGGAATTATTTGCTGCTTCATGCATTTCTCAGTAATTAGAACATGATATTTAGGATAGGAATGTTAGTTATTGATAGTATTATAGCTCATTATATTAGAAAAATCCTAGTTTTCAAGTATTTGAGAGCAGACAACCGCAAACAGATGTATTGAAGAGTCGACAAAAACTTTGAGATAACAGCTGATAAGTTATCTTACATGAAAATGAAAAATTGGCGCAAGCTCACATTTATTTGAAAAATTGAATGATATGAATATTCCTTATTAAAACATAATTAATAGAGTTTTTGCGTTGATAATAACAGCTTATTAGATTAACTAACATAAAAACTATTCATGTACATTACCTGATGTACAGGTTAGAATGGAGCACTCCATGGTCCTACTTGATGGACAAATTCTTTTGCACGTAAACAAAACAATAAGGTTAGCTTCACCTATCAATATTTATTCAATGCAGTGAACCATTCTTTTTATTGATGAAACTTAAGTATGGCAACTGGAAAAGTGTAAAACTTGAAATTTCCATTGCGTGTTTTATTTTTACAATCCGGAACACAACAAATTCTCCAGGACATTATTTTAGGTTTAGCCCTATCTCCTCCTATGTTAATTCTCTCAATTTTTCGCCGAAATAATCCGCCAATAGCGCCTCGGTCGCCAAAAATATCCTTTCCATCCACTTGCACACAGCGAATAGGAATTATTCCTTTTAGAATCTTGACAATTCTGTTAGAAAAGTATAAATAATTCAACCGGTAATACGTGTAATTATTATTCATAATAATGAGTTTCGAGTGTTAAGGTGTTACCATATTAAATTGACATGTTTAAAGTTGTGTCCACAGCTTATTTTTTAAAGAATATAATGAAGTTACATTAGATGATTCATGCAACAAATTTGGAAAAAATAGTACTAATGGATTAAATTACTTCTTGGAGTAGGTTATAACACACTGGTATGTTATATTATAAGCAATTTAATATTTAAAATTAATTGAAAAATGTGATTGATCAGTCGATTAAATTGCTTATAATATAACATAGACCAGTCGTCTTAAAACTTCCTTTATTTTTGGGAGCCTGCAACTTTCAATAATACATTATAGATTATTATTCGAATGATCGCCTTAATTCATTTCTTGTAGTAACATAACATAACATTTGGCATAAAAATATAACAAAATATGCTTAGAAGTAATATAAATAAAAGTGTTTTTGGAGTGTGAGTGATATTGAGAACTTTCTGACTTTTGAAAATGATATTTAGATATGTATTTCACACAGATGCAATGCCCTAGACCTAAAGCATTGGTAGGGAGTTCTGAATCATCCTGTTTAAGTAGTATAATTTTTTAGTAATGACGATATAAATCAGTAATATTGTTGGTGATTTTTTGTTCAAAATGTATGTAAATGAAGAATATAAATTATATATTTTTCAATTCTCGAAAAATTTCTATTGTCCAGGATGGTGACACAGCCCTCCTGCGAGCCGTGCGGTCGCGCAACACCGAGGCCGTGCAGCTGTTGCTCGAGAAGAAGGCGAAAGTGTCCGCCTGTGACAAACGCGGCGACACGGCGCTGCACGTCGCGATGCGTGCGCGCAGCAAGGCGATCGTTGAAATACTTTTGCGTCATCCGAAAAACAGTCAGCTGCTGTATCGTCCCAATCGGGCGGGCGAGACGCCGTACAACATTGACATGAACAATCAGAAGACGATATTGGGACAGATATTTGGTGCAAGTGAGTAGTTTGATATCAGTTTCAATCAATTGAAACAAACAAAAGACAAAATTAAATACCAAGATAAGTCAAAAATAATTTTAAATATACAATAACACATTGAAAAAAAATGATTGGGTGTGCTGAAAAGAAGAGATAGGAAGAAAAATACCTAACCAACTATGGTTTCTTATGTAATAAGGAGGTGATATTCAAGTTTATCTGCTTGATAACAGTTTATTCAAGTTGAAGTGCATCTTAAGGTAGGTTTCCATCACTACAAAACACGAGCACAGATCTGGAACAAGATGCAATAGGAACACGTAGTTGGTTGTAAGGAGCAACGCAAATGAAAATCAGCTGACCAGTGTGCGTTGCTTAATACAACTACGTGTTTCTATGAAATATTAAGCTCAACATGTGCCTGCAACTTGTAGTAATGGAGACCTATAGTCTGTGCAAGCGAAGAAGACCCGAAGCAAGATGGGAAAATGAATCCAGCTCGGTCAATATTTGTTCAAGAACTATAAATGTGATCTCAATAGTAGGTGAAATTGTTCCCTACAATTTGAGATCAAATTGAAAAAATTTTGAACGAATATTGACCGAGCTGGAGTCATTTTCTCATCTTGCCAGAGGGTCTTCTTTGCTTGGACAGACTAGAGGTGTCGTAATGGTGAAGAGTAAGGTTCGCATTCTCAAGATTAATGTTTCAAGTGAATGTTCCATATCTTACTGGCGGCTCAAGTGTTTATTTTTAAGGAGTTTAGTTTCAAATTATATTGTCTACCATATCAGATCCTTGAAGGCTCTGTCGTATCGAATTTTCCCTCGCATTGTGGCAAAAACAACAAAAATATTATGTTTTTTATTTTAAATAATTATCAAATTACCCTTTTTGAAAATTTTTTTCAATACATAACATGAGTTGAATCATGTCATGCATTGAAAAAATAATTCAAAAGGGTACTTTGATAATTATTTAAAATAAAAAACAGTAATAAAAGTAGCCCTGAGATTGAGGAAACAAAAAAATCTTGTGTTATATTATGCATCAATCAATTGAGACATTCAAAAAACTATGTGATGTCTGTAACATTTTACTTATAATATATTATATCTTTGTCACACAGGGAGACTGAACACAAACGAAGACAATGAGAATTTGCTGGGCTACGATTTGTATAGTAGCGCACTGGCCGACATTCTCAGTGAGCCTTCGCTGTCAATGCCAATTACAGTCGGCCTCTACGCCAAGTGGGGCAGTGGCAAATCGTTCCTACTGAACAAACTGAGAGGTAAGGTGCCGTCTATACAAACTCTGAATAGTAATTGTGAATTAGAGCATTTATTATACAGAGTGTTTGTGAACTTCCCAACAATACTTTAGGGCATTGACAATTGGTATATGTCCAAGCAAAGAAGACCCTCTGGTAAGATGGGAAAATGACTCAAGCTCGGTCAATATTGGTTCAAAAATTATAAATTTGATCTCAAATTGTAGGAAACAATTTGATTTACTATAAAGACCACATTTATAATTCTTGAACAAATATTGACCAGGCTCGAGTCATTTTCCCATCTTGCCAGAGGGTCTTCTTTGCTTGGACAAACTATAAAAAACATATCTAAATATCATTTAGAGAATGTCCGAAAGTCCTCAATCTCTCACACAGCCGCCATGCCTAATATCTCATTTCCATCTGAAGTTTCAATTTTATAATTTTGTAGCGGCCTTTTTTTATTATGTTTCCTTATGTTAGGGTAGAAATATTGTTCAAAATGTAAAATCAAAATGATCAATGCATTGTTACAGAGGACGTTATGTTCATAGTTAGAAGAGATGACTTTACTGTCAAGTTGACATGAGGTGCATAGTAAGGATAATGCAGCATAGTGAAGATTGAACTCAAAAGACGAGGAATGCTGCGTGTTTTCTCATTCAATTAAGTAGAATTATTGTTGAAAATGCCAAATCCATGATCATTTCATTGTTACAGAGAATGCTATATTCATAGTTAGAAGAGATGACTACTGTCAAGTTGACATGAGGTGCATAGCAAGGATAATGCAGCATTGTGAGGATTGACCTGGAATAAAGTTCAATGATGTGTGTTTTCTTATTCAATTGGGTAGAGTTTTTGTTGAAGATTCCAAATCCATTATCATTATTTTCATTGTTAAAGACGATGCTATATCCATAGTTAGAAAAGACGACCTGGCTGTCAGTTGGACATGAGATGCATAGCGAGGATAATGCAGCTTAGCAAGGATTCAACTACAATAAGGAGCAAAGCTGCGTGTTATCTCATTCAATTGGGTAGAATTATTGTTAGCAATTTCAAATCCATGATCATTTCATTGTTACAGAGGATGCTATATTCATAGTTAGAAGAGATGACTTTACATTCAAGTTGACAGGAGATCATAGTTTGATGAGATGACTTTATTGTCAAGTTATCATGAGATGCATAGCAAGGATAATGCAGCATAGCAAGGATTGAAATCCAATAAGGAGGAATGCTGAGTGCTTTCTTATTCAATTAGGTGAAATTTTTGTTGAAAATGCTAAATTTCATGATCGTTTCAATATT
Organism: Sogatella furcifera; assembly: GCA_017141385.1. Taxonomy (NCBI): domain Eukaryota; kingdom Metazoa; phylum Arthropoda; class Insecta; order Hemiptera; family Delphacidae; genus Sogatella; species Sogatella furcifera. The sequence goes on along the minus strand of CM029555.1, from coordinate 865,017 downwards.
ACAGTGGATGTTCATAGTTCGATGAGATGACTTTAATGTGAAATTGGCATGAGATGTATAAATATCGGAGAAAATGTCATTCCATAATCATTCCATTGGTATATTCATATTGGTTCAAGGTATTTTGCATACGGTCTCATGATCTCATGCATTCATGCATCCACTATTCATTGTTATCATTTATTATGAAGATGGCACTTCATACTTTGCCAGAGCCTAGTTCTACTATTTGATTTCATGTGAAAATTGTATAATAAATAAATGAATAATTCTCTAGAACATTACTCCTCACCTAGAAACGGGGGGTTATGATGTATTGATTAAACGAAATCTCATAGATTTGCTAATATTTTCCGTTATTAATTTTGTAATTTTTCATTTTTTAGAGGAAATGAAAAACTTCGCTCGCCAATGGGTGGATCCGACCTTCCAGTTTTCGTGGCTGATGCTGGTGTTGTTGGCTCACTTTGTCCTCATCGTGGGTGCAATTGTCACCCTCATTGTGGGCAATTGGCTAGTGAGCGTTGTGGTGACAGCGGCCATCTTCCTACTCATCTATGCATTCCTTGTCGTCATCGGTTTTGGTAGTCAGAGGTGGGCATTACGATTAGTATTTTCTACAATTTGAAACCAAATTTATAACTTTTGAACCAATATTGACCGAGCTGGAGTCAATTTTGAATGTTTTCTCTGTTTGGACAGACTATACTAAATGAAAAGACAAGTTATTGTGAAACCACTTTCACACTGCTCAACAAGTGATAATATTGTTATTAGTATTTGTAATTTTGTGATGTTTCATGTTTTTTATTGATTCGCTATGGTTTTCTATCTTTAGAGATTAGTGTGAAGTCAACTCTGTTCTGTCAATTCTTCAGTTCAACTTTTAACTATTGATCATACCAATCTGACCAATTAAGCTAATCTAATCCTTAATAAAACCAATAATGCATATAAAACCATAGTGCATTTTAACTGTAGGAGCAACCCAGGCTAGCTTGGAGAGTTATCCAATGAGAGCGCTCGGCAGTGTTGCAACATTGTGCAAAATATAATTTTTTTTTCAAGGCATGTTCTTCACAAATCACGACTTTTGTACGTTCGAGTTTTTTCCTTTATAAATTATACCAGATTGAATAGAACTTGGAAACCATATTATTTGTCTTCGCGAACATCATATATATATATAGTCTGTCCAAGCAAAGAAGACACTCTGGCAGGATGAGAAAATGACTCCAACTTGATCAATATTGGTTTAAAAAATATTAATTTGGTCTTAAATTGTAGATCAGAGTGTTTGCTACGATTGAGATCAAGACAATAATTTTTGAACCAATATTGATCGAGCTGGAGTAATTTTTTCATCTTGCCAGAGGGTCTTCTTTGCTTGGACAGACTATACTATTCAACATTCTTCATTCAATCTATTAAATTCTTAAAGTAAACAAAAATAGTAGTTTGTAAAACGGGGTTAGAAAACTGTTTAATAGTCGACTTGAAAGCATTGAGAAATCTTAATAGCATTGTTGAATCGGTCCATTTAATAGCATTGAAATCATTTTTAAATCACCTGTTTCAACGTATGCGTTCATAGGTATTCAGATACTCAGCATCATTTCCAACTCAATTTAGTTCATAATAATAATATGAACTATTATATTCTAAATAATAATATAATAATAATAAATATATAAATAATAATAAATAATAATATATTCTAATTGAAAGCAATAATATAAATATACCTAACGTTTTAGTATCCAGGCCTTGTTCAATGGTGGATATTGGCAACGTTGTAATAAGCAAAGATGACATTCTGGCAAAATGGCTCCAGCTTGGTCAATATTGGTTCAAGAATTATAAAATTGATCACAAATTGAATATCAAAATGTTTTCTACAATTTGAGTCCAAATTTATTATTTTTGAACCAATATTGATCGAGCTGGAGTCATTTTCCCATCTTGCCAGAATGTCATCTTTGCTTGGACAGACTATAATGGCAACGTTACAATAATTATTATCAGTCCTGTAATAGCCTATCACAAATCCACTGTGTAAAGAGGGCTTGAAAGATGGTAATATTTTCAACTACATTGTAACTTTCAGGTATAACTGGGACTGGCCGTATAACTTGAACGTGTACCTGACACAGAAGATGAACGCAATCAGAGTTGTTCTGCAAGTGATATTCTGCCATCCGCCTGGCAAACAGTGGAGCGATTCGCTCACAGCGCAACCTATCAGGTTAGTTACAGTTTTCTCATTTTATTCTAAAAATAGCATCAGTTATAAATCTTACAAAGGCTTGGTTAAAAAGTGGTTATTGGAGAGGCATGAGGTTGAATCTCTGACATTCATTTGTTTTTCTTAATTGTAATGTTTTCAATTACCTTTGTTAATTTGTATTGAGTTGAAAAATAAATTATTCTTATTCTTCTTATTCTTATTTGTTCGACACTCGTAGTCACAGAGACATTGAGACTAATATACAGGGTGTTTCAGGAGGAATGTGCAATACTTCTCAGGCTGATTCCTTACACCAAGTAGACAAAAAAGTTCCCTGGGACCTACCCCCAAAAACGCATTGTTACCGAGATAACAATGGCGGAAAATTTAGATTTTTCAAAATATATAAATTTTTCTAATTTTTTAGAGGCTTTAGTAAGGTTCTAAAATAATCAATTCCTATGTAAAATTAGCTGGTGAATTCAATGAAACTAGTTTGAAGGATGTAACTTCAACGTTGAAGTTACATCCTTCAAACTAGTTTCATTGGATTTCTCAGCTAATTTCACATAGGAATTGACTATTCTAGAACCTAAGTGAAGCCTCTAAAAAATTAGAAAAATTAATATATTTTGAAAAATCTCAATTTCCCGCCATTGTTATCTCGGTAACAAAGCGTTTTTGGGGGTTGGTCCCATGGAACTTTTTTGTCTACTTGGTGTAAGGAATCAGCCTGAAAAGTATATTGCACATTCCTCCTGAAACACCCTTTATAGAGAGAGAGACCTAGAGGCTTGAGCTGGGATGACAGTTTAGGTGCTCCGAGAATTTAAATAGTAATTTTTGTTGATACAATAATAATTTCTGTATCACATGTTTTTATTTGAATTGTGAAATACATTCATGTGTATAATCACAATCACTGAGGAACATAGTTCTAAATTGAACTATTTCAAAAAGAGTTTTGAGTTCTCTGCATGAGAAACATTAATTGATAACAGAAGTACAGAACGAATGAGGAGAGTATATAAAGTTTTTCTCTTGCAGCGAAATCTGGGTTAAGTTACGCAGAATAGACCATGGAATTTCATTTGAAAATCATGAAATATTAAAGATATAATGCCGTTATGATATTATATTAATACAATATCCATCATTCATTGAATCTCAAGTACAGTATTAGCTTTCATGAAGAATTGCTAGACGTATGGTGGCTAGACGAATAAGTAGAGTTTGGTTTATAAAAAATTAAACTCCTCGGCTAGTTAGTACGGTCATTTATTCGAGAATCTCAATAATAAACTAATGATTGCCCAACTATACATATCGTCTTTCAATTATCTAATTGATGTGAATCCTCAATCCAATCCGATCATTTTGAATCATAATTGAATTTGTGATGATTTTATTTAAAATTTAGATCGTTCAGTTGAGTTTGACAATGACCAACCTTAGGGCTCAACTGTCGTTCCAACATTTTAGAAAAATTGTTTCTCTACTTGAAGAGAATGAAAGCAGTATAATTCACTATATTTAGTGTACTTTTGTATATGTGTCTGAATATTTTTTATTGTTTTGTTGCAGGTTTTACTTTACAGATCTGACGCGAGTAAGCAGTACAACGGCCGGTGAAAATTCAGTGGTGCAGATGATCGGTTCTCTGTACGATTCCATTGAAAATGACTACGGCGCTCTCTCGACTAGACTCTATCGTGCATTCCAACCGAAACCTTGTTAGTATTTTTTCATTCGTCAATCCTCATCACCATTCATCAAAGTTCTATCGCATGGACACGTCAAGCCGTCGGTCCCGGCTGCCTAAAAACAGTAGTTAAGTCATGTCAGAGGCCCTGAAATTGATCAGGAGCGACCTGGAAACTCTGGCGCCAGACCTGAGGCAGCCAGGTTACACGAATATTATTTATTATTATTATTATTTTTATTATTATTATTATTATTGGTTTATTTTTCCGTGACTAATATTAAACTAAATGATAATCTTTACAAGACTTAATGACAAGCTTTGTTGTCAACCGCTCATAGTTCAGGAGGTTTTTTTTTTATTTTTCAATAGTTGAGTCATATTTTTAGACAAAGAATCAAACTATCTATCATTATTTGAAAGTATCTATTTTTTGTTTCAGTGAAATCGACAGCGAATTGGAGATGGCGTAAGCTGTGCTGTTTGCCGAATGTGGTTATGTTTGAATTGTGCTTCCTGTGTACCTTGGTGGCGCTATTTGTACTGGGTGTATACACCGTCGATCTGCGCTATCCTGAGTGAGTATTTGCGCTACAATAACAAAAATCCATTTGTTAAATTCAAAATCCATTTGTTGAATTCCAAATCCATTTGTTGAATTCAAAAACCATTTGTTGAATTCAAAATCCATTTGTTAAATTCAAAATCCATTTGTTAAATTCAAAATTCATTTGTTGAATTCAAAATCCATTTGTTAAATTCAAAATCCATTTGTTAAATTCAAAATCCATTTTATCAAGGTATAATATTATATAGCTGTGCCAAGAACAGAAGAGCCTCTTGCAAGATGGCGGAGGGAAGTGAGAGTGTAACTACGCATTCGCAGAACTTAGAATTCCAGGGTGAAATCAATTCAGCCAACCTACCGTTTTTAAACTAATCGTAATCATATTGATTTCACGAATGAAAATATTTATTTATTTATTTAATTATTGACATATGATAGCACAAATCATAACATAATTATGAACTGAGACAGAAAAAAATTTGCTCCGGCAGCTGGCGGTCGGAAAGAGTGCATTTCAAATGCAATTCTATGATGGCTCAAATCATATGACTTATAATGAGCTATTCAGGGTATGAATTCAAAGGTGCCGTTTTCGAAAAACACAATTTTCGGCATATTATTCGCCATTTTCTCCGCCATTTTTGATTGGATTTTTTCGTTGATGGCTCAAATTGTAGGGCATAATAAGGGTATTATACACACCAATTTTCAAAACGATAAAGTTATTGGTCGATTTGTTGTGATTTTTGAAAAATTTCATCCCCTAATTTCACCCCCTTCCCTTGGACCAATTTGGCTGGTTAACGAACTTGACCGAGATATTAACACTAATGATTTTTGTGCAAAATTTGGTCGCTCTCCGACAAGCCCTTCGGGAGTTATCGTGTTAACAAGAATCTGTACATATATAAATATGTATAGAGATATATGAATTTGAACGGACATCAGATTCGTGTTCTAGGGGCTCGGAAACGTGTAAAAAATATATCACATCATAAATTTTCGATTGTCAGGGCAAGACCAATAGTGCATTTTTTCGAATGAAATGCACTAAAATAGCCTGTACTATTTCTTCCTAAGTTTGGTTATACTAGAACAATTTTCATTTCGACTACTGGCAGCAGTGAATGGCAGCCATGTTGCCAAAGGCTCTTCTCTTCTTGACACAACTATATTACAATAAGCCTCCAAACGTGATAAAAACTTTAAAGGCAGATAAATAGTAATTTAGAGCTCAAGCTAAAATTATTTGATAAATGATGGATTCTTTTAAGGAATATATGAATAATTAATTGATCTGTGAATTTCAATTGCCTATTACATTAACCCATGTGGTTATTTATTCACTCATTTTCATTGTTGCAGTATCCTAAGCCCAGACGACCGACTGACAGGCGAAGTGCTGCTGATCAGCTGTGGCGGTGTTGCCGTACTGTGCTTTGTGGCCAACATCTACACTGTTGCCAGACTGCTCGGTTCGTTGGTGTTTTCGCAGCGTAGGCAGTTGCAGCGCGCCATATCGAGGCTAGACACGTTGAAGTCGGAGGGATTTCTACAGGCGCTGAGGGCCGAGGTGGGCCTCATGACTGAGATGGTGAGTGAATTTAATCAATTTATCCATTAGTACAACTATTACAATTATCTATTTATATTACAAATTCAAGTTCATTAGATATTATGATATAAAAGAGAAAAACTAGGGTTAGCCTGTACTATTTCTTGTTCAATTTCATTGGATAATAGTGTCCAAAAGGTTACAGTCAGTAAAGAAGAAGAAGAAGAAGAAGAAGAAAAGAAGAAAAAAAGAAGAAAAATTATAATTTTCGAAATGTAGAAAACATTCTGCTCTATAATTACAGATTAAATTTATAATTTTCGAACCAATACTGACCGAGCTGTAGTAATTTTCCAATCTTGCCAGAATGTTTTCTTTGCTTGGACAGGCTATACAGTATACAACTATTACAATGATCTAAATAATATAATCTAGAAGAGAAAAACCAGGGTTATCCAGTACTATTTCTTTTTCTCTATTTCTATTACTATTTCTTTCTCAATTTGTTATTGTTAATGTTAGAAAGTTGCAAGTTCAATTAATTCAAGTTTCGAATTATGTCTAATAATGTACTACTAATTCATTTGCTTGGTACTTTGTTGATTATATCACATGTTTTGTATTTTGATTGTTCTGTTGTGCAATGGGTCTCTTCAGACCTAGCACATCAAATAAATAATCATTTAATTTCAATGGGAATTATGTACAAAAGGTTATAGTCTGAGCAAGCTAAGAAGACATTCTGGCAAGATGGAAAAATGACTACAGCTCGGATCAATATTGATCAAAAATTATAAATATTCAATATTTAGGTCAATATAATAGGTCATTACTACTAGGTACCATAGCAAAAATTATAAATTTAGTCTCAAACTTGTAGGAAACATTCTGATCTCCACCAAATTGATAATTCATGAAACAATAATTGGACGAGCTGGATTTTCCAATCTTCCCAGACTGTTCTTCTTTGCTAGGATATACTATCAATAAACAGTATAAAATTTAAGTCAATAGTAACTTGATGTTTCCTTTATCTTAGGTCAGTTTCAAAACAGTAGTAACTTGTTTATTATCTTGAATAAATTCATTGAGATTTTACATGCTCACAACGGAATGATTTTCATTCATTATGATTTTATTCACTAGTTATATTGTTTTTGTGTTGTGAATGGATTTCTCGTCTTGTTCATCCGTTTCAAATTTCCTCAACTTGCTTTGGGTGTTGTCTGTCATTGGAATTTAATCAATTTTCTAATTTAATTGCTATTTATGAATTGTTTTAATTGTAGGTGAAGTGCCTCGACGCATTTACACAGCAGCAGACGCGTCTGGTGATTGTGGTGGACGGCCTTGATAGTTGTGAACAGGATAAGGTGCTAATTGTGCTAGACGCCATTCATGTACTGTTTTCGGACGCCAATACGCCCTTCATCATTATACTCGCAATTGATCCGCATATCATTTCCAAGGTATGTTTGTTAATGAATGAAAATCAAATCATTGTACCCTTGTAGTATTTTTATTCTACACAGCATTTTTAGTTCTCCCAAGACGAGTTCTCAAATGTGAATGAACAAGTGAACAACATTGAATTAATTCTATACTACTGAATTCCAGGTATTCCAAGCAAAGAAGACATTCTGACAAGATGGAAAAATGACTTCAGCTCGATCAATATTGGTTCAAGAATTATAAATTTCTCTCAAATTTTGGTCTCAAATTGTAGGAAACATTCTGATCTACAATTTAAACCCAGATTTATAATTTTTGAATTAATATTGACCTAGCTGGAGTTATTTTTCCATCTTTCCAGTATATTGTCTTCTGTGCTCGACCAGATTATGAAACGAGTTGTAGAGACTCCTCTCTCATACGTGTATGTAGGTACAGTACAAATTTATACTGTCGGTACCTTATTAAATCCCTTATTTGAGTCATTCTATAATTTTTATAGTCAATACTTAGTTTACTCATGTAAACTGTGTAATTAATCTAATTTTTATATTATCAAAGCATAGGATTTAAACAAATATACTGTATTATATATACAGGGTGTTTCAGGAGGAATGTGCAATACTTCTCAGGCTGATTCCTTACACCAAGTAGACAAATAAGTTCCATGGGACCAACCCCCAAAAACGCTTTGTTAACGAGATAACAATGGCGGAAAATTGAGATTTTTCAAAATATATTAATTTTTCTAATTCTTTAGAGGCTTTAGTGAGGTTCTAAAATAATCAATTCCTATGTAAATTTAGCTGAGGAATTCAATAAAACCAGTTCCAATGGCGAAATTTACAAAAGTGATGAATTTGTGTTTAGTAGCGATTTTGCGTTTTTTGATGGCCATTTCTGAGATTTGGGTAAGATTTACACAATCGCCGTCATTTAACTTTTTCTTTAGAATCCGGCTCTCTTCAACTTCCATTAATAAAAAATACAAATTTATGATTCCTTATCCAGTTATAACCCCTATTGTTGAAAAATGGCGGTTTTTTAGCATATTTTTCCAATTATCTCGATAACCGCTAAAGTTACAAACTTGGAACTGGTTTCATTGAATTCCTCGGCTAATTTTACTAAGGAATTGATTATTTCAGAACCTCACTAGAGCCTGTAAAAAATTAGAAACATTTTTATATTTTTTTAATTTCAATTCAGAAATTTAATTTCAGAGAAAAAAAATTTCAATTCTCTGCCATTGTTATCTCGGTAACAAAGCGTTTTTGGGGGATGGTCCCATGGAACTTTTTTGTCTACTTGGTCTGAGGAATCAGTCTGAGAAGTATTGCACATTCCTCCTGCAACACCCTGTATATGTAATCTACATGAATAAAGTGATTGAATCTGAATAATTACTATGTGACTATTGATGAATGTTTTCCCTCAAGTTTGATTTGACGTATTTAATTACAAGTATTATTCTATGTTGTTATCGTTTTTCAGGCAGTAGAGCTGAACAGCAAGCGCCTGCTGACCGAGTCTAACATAGGCGGCCACGACTACCTGCGCAACATGGTGCACCTGCCCTTCTACCTGCAGAACTCGGCGCTGCGTAAAGTGAAGGTCGCCCAGCGGTCGGCGCATCATCGCAAGTCGGTTACCACACAGCCGGGAGGTTATGACAGCCAGGAGACGGGGGGCGGCGGGTTGGCGCCCTCGGTGAGTGGGTTTAGCTGTTTTTAGAGGACTTGATTTGTTTGCAATGCATGTGCTCCTTTTGAAGTATTTTTCTCTCTTTACGACAAGTTTTGACCAAAAAATGTTTAGTTAGTTTTGGCGTGGTTTTAGTTCTTTTGTTGAATGTAATTCAATTTTTCAATGCTAAGCATTGTTTGTTTGCTATGCATGAGTTGCTTTTGAAGCATTGTCTCTCTTCACAACGAATTTTTACCAAAAACCTTTCAGTCAGTTATGCCGTGGTTTTAGTTCTTTTGTTGAATATAATTTGTTTGACAATGCTATACATTGTTTGCAAAGCATGAGTTCCGTTTGAAGTATTTTTCTCTCCTTACAACGATTTTAATTCACAGTTAATTTCCTAGTTTTTGAAATCAAAAATATGTTTTTTTTTATGATGGGAATAAAAATTCATTATTTATTATTCATTCATTTTTTCCAAAAATTTTTAGTTGGTTTTGAATTTTGCTGCGGTTTCAGTTGTTTTGTAGAATATAATCTGTTTGTCAATGCTATGCATTGTTTTATGCAATGCAAAAATACGTTCTTTTTTATTCTACTATGTTTTATCTTTTAATCCATTCATCAATAAATAAGTGAATTTACATAAAACTCATCTGATTAAAGAACTCAATCAGTTTTTTTAAGTGCTCATTTCGAGCCAACTTCACTTCCAATTCCAATTTCTGAAATCTTTGACACTTTCTTTATAGTGAAAAATAACGATTAAGCTCATTTTTCTTCTAATATCATGAATAGGTATAGTTGAATAGATGTAATTATCGGTATCCAATTGATCTTCCAGGACCTAGTATACAATTTGTAACACTTTTGCCCGGTTTTTCCGAGCACACTCAAATTTTAGGGACCCTCAAATTTACTACACTCTACTACATTTCCTAAACTTATTATAGAAAATGTCAGCTGTTCATCAAAATTTGAGGGTCCCTCAACTTTGAGTGTGCTTGGAAAAACCCGGCATTAATCAAACAAGAATCAATATTTCTATTTATTTTTGCTAATTGTTCGTTTTCTTTCCATCTCCAGGCTTCCAGTAGACGCCTATCGACCGAATCAGGCCTGAGCAGTCAGGAAAAGTTGAAACTGCCCAACCTGAGTGTGGCAGCACCTCGCAAGGGATCGCGCAAACTGAAGCTGAGCGAGAGCATTGCCTCCAGCCTGGGTTCGAATCTGAACCGGGCGGGCGGAGCGCACGATCTGACCAAGATGCTGCTCACTGACGACTATTTCAGCGATGTCAATCCGCGTAGCATGCGACGGTTGATGAATGTCGTATACATTACTGGTGAGTGGGGGCACTGTGTCACATAAATCCATCTTTATACGGTGGATTTGTGATACGTAGTGGTGATACAGAGTCCAGAATTGATACAGAGTCTAAAATTGATACAGAGTCTAAAATTTATACAGAGTCTAAAATTGATACAGAGTCTAAAATTTGTGCAGAAAATAGCGATACAGAGTCCAAAATTGATACAGGAAGGAAGCTCGTTGATAAGAGACATTTGCAACGCACCATATTGGAAACAAGCTGATTCTATTTCTCAATTATTAATTATAATTATGAAAAATTGGTAAAGGGCAGTTTGGGAGTAATCCTGTTACCTTCCATTGAACCTTCTGAACCTTCCATTAAGTATATGTTGTAACTTGATAATAAATAAATAAAATAAATCATTAGTTGTAGTTATGCAGTCTGTTCATATGTTCTTAGTTTGACATGTCAATACGTTACACAAAATGGTATGAGTATTGGAAGAAACAATTTAGAACAAACAATAAATGATCAATTACCTCAATTCAATATGAATTCGACTGTTGCATTTGATGCAAACTTTGAGAATGTATTGAAAGGGAATTGTACCGTGGACACATAGCTTCAACGAAGGAGAATTGATATTTCAGGGAAACTTACCAATGCTTGACACCAAAGCTGTGTCCATGGTTCAGTTGCTCTTAAGAAAATGCAAAATTTCATAAAAATACGATTTATTATTGGATGAATACGATACAGGACGCTCAAATTCAAATACGGTTCGAATCGATTATTTCAATTGTATAATGAATATTGTATTTCTTTGTGAATGTAACAGTATTTAAAGAACATGAGCCGTGGAATCAAGCTTAAAACAATGCCAAACTTCTATTCAATAAATATAAATTTATGAAAAAAACAACCCATTTTTCCAATTCCATTTGAAAATACAGTTGACGGTAAATCCTCACAGTAAACTTATACAGTGACATACTTACACGGCAGATTTTTGATACGCAGTAGTGGTACAGAGTCAAAAATTGATACGCAATCGTACAGGAAGAAGACTCCTTTGATACGAGACATTTACAAGTTGTTGCAAGAATAAAAATATAACCATATGCAAATGTAGGTTAGCTCATTTCACAGTACTGCTGTATATACATTGAAGATTCGCTTTCTCTGTGCCCGAAGGTCGTTCTATCTCGCTTTATAACCTCATTTTTCCTTGATGGTAACTATGTAGTAGGCTTATATTGAATCATTTCTGTTTTGTTTTTAGGTCGTTTGTTGAAGGCGTTCCAAATAGACTTCAACTGGTACCACCTGGCTAGCTGGATCAATATAACCGAACAATGGCCGTATCGTACCTCCTGGCTGATACTCTTCCACGACATGACCGATGACAATGTTGAGGACAGTACTCCGCTGAAAACGCTCTATGACAAGTGAGTGCTACACAAGTATGCAAAGTCCAAGCAAAGAAGACCCTCTGGCAAGAAGGGAAAATGACTCCAGCTTAGTCAATATAGGTTCAAAAATTATTGATTTGATCGTAGGAAACATTCTGATCTACAATTTGAGATCAAATTGATAATAATTGTTGAACCAATATTGACGGAACTAGAGTCATTTTCCCATCTTGCCAGAGGGTCTTCTTCGCTTGGAGAGACTATTGTAATAACTAATTGACTAGGATATCATTGAACTATCAAAAACGAATGAGAGACCCAATGTGGCCATTGGTGTGAAATGCTTTATAACAGTATAATGAGATGAAAAACATTCCTGCCAGCCGCCATACATTTGCCAAACTGATGAGATTCAACGGTAAGATTTGGAATACTTCTGTGAAACGTTTTCCAAGAGAAACGACATGAAAAATCCATTCTCTGGAATTGAAAATTGTATTAATATTAATTTAAATTTATAAATTCAATAGAACATTGCACAGGCAAAGTGTTGTAGGCAAATTTTAGGTTGGAAAAATTTTCACTTCAGCATAACAGATTACTCATGCACCTATTCAATGTAAATCTTAAGAGACTTTGGAGATTTAAGAAAAATTACTTGACGGACGTTAACGAGTTGGCCAATCAAAAGTGGCACAGTCAATGTACACACTATAATTATACATAGTCTCTATATAGTCTGTTTGATGCTGTATTGCAGGGTACGTCCCCAAATTCCGATGTCGAAAGAAGTGGAGCCGCTGCTGGAATTGGACAGAGACGAGCGCAAGTTCGACATTTTCCTCTCCTATCACCGCAGCAGTCTGTTGGTCAGCGATCTGCGTGTATTCCTACCGTTCACCATCAACCTGGATCCCTATATCAAGAAAGTTATCAAAGGTGGGTTGTCTTTTATTATTATCTATTGAGCATTCATGCAAACAATTGTTTTTAAGATCTCTTCTTATCTGTTTTACTCGTGTAATTGAAAGTATAATCATAGACTACCGGTAACTATACAGACTACTATATCTTAGTATATCTCCATATATATTAGTATATCTAGTAGTCGTCACCTATCATCCATTTCATTACCCACGCACAAGCCTATGAGCTTATGTGGGCTTCACCCTCATAAACAAACAAACATATCTACGGTATAATTTTCCCGATAACAGTTAAATTAATTATTGGAATCCATGTTTTCAAGATCACTCAACTCTAACTCGCCGACTTTTTTCTAATAGACCGACAAACTTCTCATGCCAATTCCTTAAATACCAAATTATTGATAAATTTGCACTGGATAAACCACCGGAAATGCTTTTCCACTGAGATAAAAAAAGTGGAAGACACTTTTCATCAAGTCTATTATTTTATTTATTTTTAGATGTTTCATTGAAATACCGCAATACTTAATTTCCAATTAGATAAAAAATATATTTTTTTATGGCTTTTAATGGTGGGGAGACCCTTACGGATAGTTCCACCTCGCCAATGTCTACTTGGCCAAATACTGGTCACCCATCCAAGTGCAGTCCACAGTGTTCGTGACTTGACATCACGTTCACCGTTATATCACCCTCACCGAGAGACCAATTGCCAGTACCAGTGAATGAAAAGTTCTTGACTAGTTATAAAATCCACTATCACAAAATTGAGTTTAGTGGCACATAGATTGAAACTATTTGAAAAAAGCCAAGTTAATTAGAGTGAAACTCTACAATCGTTTGTCGGTGAGCTGTTACGATTAAAAATGGAAATAGTAGTTTGTGAAATGACGATGTCCACGTGTTCTTGTAAATACGAGGACTAATAAACTATATTATTTTATTTTATTTTATTGTTTACTATTATATTCTATAATATTTACTGTATTCTATTCTATTCCATTCTTGTTTGATAAAAATGTATTTTTGTTCCTTGTGAAAAAGGAATATTACAGTCTGCACTATTATTTCGCTGATAATCTTCCATTTAATGATAATGCTGATAATCAAAATGTAACTTAATCTAGATTTCAGTTTGTAAATTCATAGATACTAGGATAGCAATGACAATACATGATTATTGTTGAATTTTATGTCCTTAATGTATGTAAATAACAAATTTACATAGTTTTATTTTTGACAGTTGAAATTTGTGAGTATAATGAAAGTGGACATTGAGGACATAACCTTAATTTGGTGTATTAAACAAAATCTGGAAATAAGACGTTTTGAACAATTTTTGTCTGTGTCTTATATATTGAGTAATGTAGTTTGTCAAATAGATCAATATGAATTTGAACTCCTAATAATTTCTGTTCCGTTTTGCAGAAGACCAACAGAACCTAGAAGAGGCGGGTCTGATGAGTCCGTTCGGCACCGCTGCGACAACTGGCAGCAACTGGCCGCAACCGTCGTCAAGCGCCGTCGGCAGTGAGACGGGCGGCTCGCTGTGGAACCGCAAGGCCGGCTTACTGCGACGCCAGAAGTCGCTGCAACGGCATCAGATGGCAGCTGCAGCTGCGGCTACTGCGCATGCGCAACACCACAGCGCAATGTATGCGCACAGCGGATGGCATCAGCCGGTTAGTAGATTAATTTATTCACTCTCCTGATCAGCTTGCTGACTGTCCTGAGAGAGACTTGAATGTTATGAATGAGAGACTTGAATGTTATGAATTAAAGACATTTCTCAACTGCCAGTTGTATTGACATCTTTTCTTCTAATCTGACACTGATGATAAGCTACTGGAAATTAAATTTCTAATTGTAACACAGTAATTATCCTACAATAAGTGTGAATGTCCATTGTGAATGTATATACATATATATAAGTGAATGTCTTCAATAACACTGTAATTATAGTCTGGCCGAGCGAAGAAGGCATTCTGGAAAGACGGGAGAGTGACTGCAGCTCGGTCAATATTGGTTCTAAGATTATGAATTTGGTCTTAAATAGTAGGAAACATTCTGATATTTAATTTGAGACTAAATTGATCAGTTTTGAACCGATGTTGATCGAGCTTGGGTAGTTTTTGCATCTTGCCAGAATGTCTCCTTTGCATGGACAGACAATAGTAATAATTGATAATACTCGCAACATTAGAGTCAATAGCTTTTCATGACTCATTTTTCAAGAACAGTAATAAATAGTGTCATAGCTATCAAGTTTCACAGTTTGGTTATCAAAGATATCTGCCAGTTGTTCTCGGAAATTCATCAATGGATTCTGATATTCTTTGTTCATTTTTTACTGTTAAGACATACTTTATTCAAATTTTTTTCCACAGATAAGTTTCATATAATTAATAGTCAGTAAAAAACATGAAGCTAACAAGCCTTAAGTCTGATCGTGTGCTTTATTGAAGAAAATCCAAAAGTGTAACATCTAATGTAATCGTTAATCTGTTCTGTTTGTACAATTCATTTAATTTTAATAATTTATATTGATTCTCAATAATTTCTTCATTTTTCAGGTTGTGGCGGCTCCACCCCCAGTGCCAACCTGGGCTCCTCCCGAAGTGGCGCCCCATCTTGTACAGCACCCAAGGCCCATGTCCTATTTCCCAATGGCTCCCGCTATTGCTTTGCCTGTAAGTAGAAATTTTACAGCATTTTCTTATTTATTCATCCATGATTAAATAAAAAGACAAGATATTGTAAAATTTTATTCAATTAATGGATAACTCTGAGTAATATAACCTTCTCAACTACTCAACAAGGTATCCTGATTATTTTATTCCAATCAAGCAATTAGGCCTTCGACTTAACAAGATTGACTGTCAAATACCACTTAACTGTATTGATCAATGAGAGACACTTTCTTGTAATTGGAAAATTTTTTGACGCATCACGTAGCCTAGAAGTTGATTTCAATATTTACATATGAATTGAAAAGAACATTTCATTTTGTGTTGTCTCACAGTATATGATGGAGTCTATCCAACCTGATATAAAGATATAGATAATTTAGAATTATTTCCCCTGCACATTCTTGACCACGTGCATATAGTCTGTCCAAGCAAAGAAGACCCTCTGGCAAGATGAGAAAATGACTCCAGCTCGGTCAAAATTGGTTAAAAAATTATAAATTTGATCTAAATCATAGGAAACATTCCGGTCTAGAATTTGAGACCAAATCAAAAAAATTTTTGAACCAATATTGACCGAGCTGTAGTCATTTTATCATCTTGCCAAAGGGTCTTCTTTGCTTGGACGAACTATACCTTGTATTTCTACTCTATGCATACTTTTTTACATTTGAATTCTTGTTCATGAAATACATTTTCCCCGATTTGTTTTCAGCCTCATCTGTTGGAAACGCGTCTGTCAGAGTTGAACGTTGACGGCGTGTGCGATCTGTTGCTGAAAATCGAAGACCTGCCCAAACTCAACGCGCAGAAATACTTTCAAATTGTCAAAAGCAACAATATCTCTGGTCGGGTGCTGCTCTATTGTGATATGGAGGATTTGAAGAAGGTTGGTTGGTTGTTGGAATCTATTCATAATATGGAGGATTAATATCATCATATGGAGGATTAATACCATCATATTATGGAGGATTAATATCATTATATAAAAGCGAAATGGCATTGATTGATTAATTCATTCATTCATTCATTCATTCATCACCATAACTAAAAATCCACTAAACCGAATGCATTGAAATTTGGAAGGAATGTTCAGTTGGACGTTTTGACGCGCGTTAAGAACGGATTTTAAAAACTTTTCAAGGATACGCTGAATATTTTTGTTTTTCTAGAGTTTTTCGGCGTTTTCCTCATTTTTTCGAGAACCAATAGGTAGAAAATGTTGATATTTGGTGGGCAGGTTCAGATAAGGTCTAGAAATGCTGTGTTAGAGTATTTTTGCAATCCGTTCAAGATTACGCCAGTAATCGGGGTTTAATAAATTGGAGATGTGTTGCGGGTTGCATATCTTCCGCCTTGATACGATCAATCCTAACTGTGAATTCAATGGTTCAGGGAGATCATAGATGAACTTATTTGGAAGATATTGAATCAAGTTTCAAACTATGTCCGATATACTTCCCAAGGTTACGCTAAATATTAGCGTTTTACTATTTTTTTGGGAATTTTCTAAGATTTTTTCAGAACAAATTTCGAGAATATTCGGATTTTTCGAGAATAAATTGGTAGAAAATGTTGAAATTAGGTAAACAGGTTCAGATTAGGTGTAGAAATGCTGTGCTCAATAAATTTTGAGACCCTTCTGAACGGAATTTGCAGGCGAGCGAAGCGAGCCTGTTTCTCTCAGCTGACAATGACTGAGGTTTGCAGGCGAGCGAAGCGAGCCTGTTTGACTCACTTACACCGCCTATACTGTCGGGGGTCCAGGGGGCAGAGCCCCCTGGCTTGGCGGAGAAGGCGAGCGAAGCGAGCCTGCCGGCTTGTATCATTATATGGAGGAATAATATCAAATTATAACAACATTTACAAAAATTTATGGATGATGGTCTTCCAAGCTGTCTTTATGTCTATTTTTTATTTTATTGCGGATGATGCCCACATGAGCACTTAGGCTTGTCCATGGGTAATGGATATTGAGTGCGAGCGTGATTGATGATGTTAAAACACCCATGCCTGCTGGGACTCGAACCCAGGGCCAGGCTTTCAAACCAAATGTTCAATTTTTTAATCAATTTTGAGTCGGAATCATTTTCCCTGCTTGCCAGACCGTTCACTTCTCATCTTTGCTTGAACTGACTATAGAAGTTTGTGTGACTGTTTACAGTTTAGGACCACGTTTATTAGGCATACCTATTGAAAGAAAAATTAACTTTGAAATTTTCTCTTTCCATTGGTATAAAGATGGTCCATTATGCACTTTTACTTATAGCACTGAGGACGGAAAACATTAATTAATGTTTTATTAATTAATGGTTTATTAATCTCTTCTCTCTGCTTATAGTTACCAAGTTTTGAAAATGAGTTTATAATAACCCTGTATTCACAAGATCTGAATCTGAAGGCCTCTTACTTGATTTTATCTACTTTATGGCTATGATATATGATTTTTTCAATGAATAATCATGATTTAATGTTCTTCTATTTCCAGGTTTTGCAAATGACATTCGGCGATTGGGAGATTTTCAAAAGTGTGATCGCCTCATTGAGAGAACACGAACATTCCAGCGTGACGCAGACTGAGGAAACGAAAAATGTCCGATTTTTGCAGCGCAACAATTCCCAGAACGAGAAACGAGGTGAATTTGAAATAACTTTAGTTTCATCAATACGTTTTCCAATTGAAAAATAATATTCTATTCCAATCCCATCTAGTTTTAGGTAATCTTGTTCAGATAGCTTATTTGTATTGTCATTTTGTAGTTTATAAGTGGGTATCAGTTGAATAATGTCGTTGGTGGTGCAACTCAGCAATAGGAGGTTTGCATTTAAATTGCAACCTTAAATACTCTAGTACGCCTAAATTTACTCTGTTTACAACTGACATTCATCAACTCTGTGTATTTAAATTAATTTGAAAGATTTCCAATCAAAACAACGTGTATTCTGTCAGAGAGTATAATCTCTCTATTATTCACTGATTCTGTAAATCAAATTCTGCCTGTGGCTGAAGAAGTTGGCTCAGCCACTGAAATATCTCTAGCTTAAATTGAAAAATAAATAAAAATCAAACACCCTTTTTTCGAAAACTTTAAAATTATAAAACACACATACATGTTTCGGGAGCTAGGCCCATTCTCAATGTGGAGAATGATCCACATTGAGAATGGGCTTAGCTCCCGAAACATGTATGTGTGTTTTATAATTTTAAAGTTTTCGAAAAAAGGGTGTTTGATTTTTATTTATTTATCAATTATTTTAAACAGCCCTAAGTTTTAAAGTTCTTTATTCTCTAGCTTAAAATGTAAATTTCTTTGTGTTTTCTCCTTTTTTAAATGTTTTATCTGTCTTTCTGTGAAATAAAAATTCTGTATATCACGTATTCATGTTTCAACTCTGTATATTTGAATTAATTTGGGAAAATGTCCCTATGGAAGCTACATGTATTCTGTATTCTAGTTCTATCTGATATATCTCTTCATTATAACAGCTACACAATTTTTTTGTGATAATATTTTTATGTTCTAAACTGGTTTTCTAAATTTTATCAATTGTGTTTTTCAGTAAACTCGTTGAAAACTCAGAACATGGGAATCTCACAGGTTGATAAGAATGAACGAGTGGTAGCAAAACAGAGTGTAATGGAGAAACAGGTGTGTATTTTTTTAAATTTTGAAATTTATTTATTAGAAATATCAATATTAATCCAATTCAAACATATTTTATTACTTGAAAAGTTTCTGTTTAAGCTTAGAATTGTTTTACAACTTGTGGGACAAAGTTATAGCCTGTCCAAGTGAAGAAGACATTCGGGCAAGATGGGAAGTTACTTCAGCTTGGTCACTATTAATTCAAAAGTTATGAATCCGGTTTCTAATTGTAGAGATCACCAAATTTATGATTTTTGAACCAATATTGACCGAGATAGAGTCATTTTCCCATCTTGCCAGAATGTCTTCTTTGCTTAGATAGACTATATTGAAACCAATGCTTCTCCAAGTATACAATGATTGGTTTGCTTGATGTGTTTTCTTAAACTTTTGAGGAGCAAAGTTCGGTTTTTTATAAGTTTTCTAATATTACTCAAACCATTGCTCGATACTTTTTGATACCATACAAATACAAACTACGAATGTATGGTACATATATTTTTTTTAATCAAATTAATAAAGCGATGCGTGCATGGTTCAATTTACTTTCAAAAAGATACATTCAAGAAGATAAACAATATAATTCATATATCAAATTAAACAATCTATCTGGTAGGTCACGTATCATTAGAAAATACCTTCCTAATAGATTGTTCAATTTGATACACGTGTCATCCTGTGTATCTTCTTGAAAGCAAATTGAAACATGTTCCCACCTTTCTATTGGTTCTCTATTCACTTTATTCTTCCTGTGTTGAATTATTAGCAAACCTTAATTTTTGTGTAAGTTTTGTCCATTGATTTTTGCTTGATTATTGTTAATATTTTGATTATTATCAGTGTTTCCCTGTATTTGTGCTGCATGACGGAATGCAGTATCAGGTGAGTTTCATGATACTGAGATACGGTTTTCAAAAAATCATGTCACATTTTCCGATATCATTCTACATGGATAATAAATCATGTATAACAAACCTCCTGTATTTATGTTAGTTGACAATTGAAATCCAATAACCTTTTTAGAAGTTTTATTATTCCAACACAATATGTTTCGCTCTCTTTAAAGGAATTTTCAAGTGTGACATCCTTTGAAGAGAGTGAACGTGTTTATTTTTGTAATGAAAAAACTTCTGAAAAGGTGCTGAGATTCCAACTTTCTACTAACATACATTAATAGTAGCCTAGCCCTAGACAAAAAAAAGAAAACACATGTAGTCATTATACCTGCACTAGTAGCTCTAAACATCAAAGTAATCATACTTCACATTTGGTTTGAATTGAATGTTTTTCCTAGTATTCTTACTTGCAGTATTTGAAAAAAAATTAGATTTAGAATGTATTTGTTTTTTGTCAGCTCGTTCAAAATAGTAATTATTAACAATTTATAACGGTGTGAATGTTACAATAATTGTAAGTTGTAACCGTTGTAAATCTCACTTCATTCATAATATTAACAATTCATTGGTTCCATATTAAATGAAAATACAAGGTATTATTCATTCATTTAATATGCATAATTACCACAAGTTCACCTCCACAACTATTTAACAAGTTATTGTTTTCAAGTTCAAGTGATTTTAAGTTTCAATTAATCGAATTGAATGAATTTAAACGCATACAAGTCATCTTTCCAATTAGTTTTCAGGTTTCAAATCACCAATTTTGGGTTTCACTCGTTAATTGTTTATAATTGTCATTTTCAATAGGCTCAAGCCTGGAAACCATTGTGAAATTGAAAAATTGTCTGTTTCTCCAAGAAATATGTGTTCACGCGACTGTTTAGTAATGAAAATAAGGCTTGAGATGCAATAGAAACACGGACAGAGTTGATTAAAGCAATGCACACTGGTCAGCTGATTTTTAATTTTAGTTGCTCCATACCAAGGTGTATAGAATAGTAGAGGTGAGGCGGAGTGAAGCAACTAGCTGTGAAAGTTATAATTTTGACGTCACTGAGTTCCTCTAGTCAAAAATTTAGCATTGATTCCCCTATCCTAGACAAAAAATTGCGCACTTTTTTTCAATTTTCAAATTACAGAATTGTTTAATAGGTAAATTTCTTATATGAGCTTGTAGAGAATTTCAAGACCTACATTTTGAGTGATTTAAATCTATATTTTAATCAAATTTAACATGAGAAAATATCCGTTAATGTGTCTTGGGAATGCTCTGCAGCTGGACTGATGCAATTAAGAGTAGCAATGCTATTATAAGGTACATTTATAATATCATTGCATTCGATAGCATTGCTATTCATAATTTGCTTCAGCCCAGCTGCAGAGTATTCCCGAGACACGTTAACAGACTTTTTCTCATGTTAAATTTGAGATTTGAGTGAATTATAGATTTAAATCACTCAAAATGTAGGTCTTGAAATTCTCTACAAGCTCATATAAGAAATTCACCTATTAAACAATTCTATAATTTGTAAATTGAGAAAAAGTGTACAATTTTTTGGCTAGGATAGAGAAATCAATGCTAGATTTTTGACTAGAGGAACTCAGTGACGTCAAAATTATAACTTTTACAGCCAGCTGCTTCACTCCGCCCCACCTCTACTCTTCTATACACCTTGGCTCCATACAATTACGTTGATCTTGTGCCCTACAAGTGCCTGCGACTTGTGAAGGAAAACCACTTCCCCCAAGACTATTGAACATGTTTTTGAAATTAATACTAGGAAATAATTTTAAATCCTTGATACGTCATGTATAATCATATACAACTAGGGGCGCTCTTATAGGCCTACGTCATGTCCTGTCAGCCTCGTTCTACAGGCTAAGATTTTTTTATCGTTCAGTTTTTTGGGTTTAATTAGATTGAACAGAATTTGGCAAACACATGATGTGTTTGTGCTTTCATCATAGTTTTGCCAAGCTTCATTCAAAAAAATTGAAATCGATGAAGAAACAAAATACCTTGCGTTCACAAATCCTAGTGTTTGAAAAGGGACTTTAATTGTTTCCAACAGTATTTGCGTGGTTCTGTTCTATTTTTATGTTGTTTTTGTTGTGTTTTTGTTTTTGTTTTTCTGTAATGACGTGTTACGTTTGTCTGCCGCAGGTAACACTGGAAGAGCAGATGATCTGCGGCGCACTGCAGACACTGAACGAGGAGGCGTGCGAAGACGTCCTGGAAGAGAGCAGCTCGTCAGCTGATATTGTAGCGGCCGGAGGTGAAGTGGGGGTCGGCGGGGGAGCCCCTTCGCTGCTAGTGCCCCCTGAAGCAGGTCAGTCAATGATCGATAGTCAAACAATGATCGGTAGTCGCACGCTCGATAGTCGCACAGTCGATAGTCACCCATTGATCGATAGTCACGTATTCGATATTCATACAATTGATAATTGCACATTTGATAGTCAACCGATGATTGATAATCGTACAATCGATAGAAATCAGTATGTTTCCGTTGATGTGCATACTCAGCCTCGGATGCAGTCGGATCAGGATGCGAGTTGACTTCGCAATGATCGATATTAATACAATCGATAATCGTTCATGTGTATAGTTGGATGAGGATGTGACATGCGAGTTGGCTGCTTAAGTAGTTGAAGTTGATGTGCCAAATTTTGAAAAACGAGATAAAGTCTGATGTTTCAAGTACTTTGAAGTTTGAAATGATTTTAAACTAATTTATTGTTATTTCTCTAAACTGATGAACATCGTTGCAGTTGTACGGAAGCTCGAAAAACTTCTTTGCTAGTCTGATCGACACTTGTATGGGAATGCGCTAACCCCTATTAAATGGGAGATTATAGTATTCATTCGCAGTATTGACTGGAAAATAAAAGTAGTCATTCGCAATATTGACTGGAAGATTATAGTATTCATTCACATTTGACTAAAAGGTTGAAGCACTCTATTGTTCTTGGATGAATGTTTGAAGAATTCATTTGCACTACTATGAAAGTTCAATCACTCCTTCATTTGTCCTCTGTACTTGTATGGACGTTCAGGTAGTTAAAATTGAATAGAAAATCACTTCCCTTTCATTTTTTATATGATTCTTTACTGAATAATGTGTCGCACTTGTATGAAAGTTTTAAATAGTTTGTGCTCTGCTCATTTTGAAATAACTTGCCTGTGTTTTATGTTTGTAAATGTATCAAGTTTTGAAACATTTATAAAGTGAATAGTTTATGTGAAATATGCCATTAAGCAAATTGTCATGAAGTTCCTTTGAAATCAAGATTCAACTCTCTATCATATTCACACTAATTATTTAACAATTATGTATTATTTTTCTGAAATGAGCATTTACTCTTCAAAAGAGTATGAGAATAATGTTTCAATAGAGTATAATAATAACGTTACAATACTTTTCGTTATTCAATGTAGATATTGTAGATATTTATGATATTGTTGTATAAATAGTGTAAATAGTGTAGATATGTGAAGTAAATAGTTTAGTATTGTATAGTTGGATAGTGATGAATTTTCAAATTGTGCCTTCATTATGCTTAGTGAGTATAACTATAACTGATGGGATCTCATCATTGATAATGTTTCTAATGTTAATTTCACTTGAATGATTGGGATCTTTGAGAAATAATCAATGGGAAATCACTCAAAATTATAAATTGTATGACCAAATTATAATTGTCTTGAACACATATACTTATCTTGGAAATATCCCATTAAATTTCAATTTTAGGCAGATGAGAATCAGTATTTAATTTTTATTACTGAAACACTTTAAACCTTTAACATTCAGCTCCACAAAAATCCAAATCAATTCATTAGTGTTATGATAGTTTTTCACTCTTCATTCTTGTATTCAGGTAAAATTGTGTATTATATTTCAGTATTATTAGTCTTTCATTCTATTAACTATTCTGTATTGTACTTGAACATTTATCTTTCTATTGCCTGTGATTGCAATTCCTTTTTGAATAGAATATCAATGTTAGAATGTCTATAAGTAGAAAGGTATCTTTCCATATTTTCATTGTATTCCATCAATTACATAATTGATTTTAAAATCAAGTTATTCGCTGTATTCAATCTTGATTCTATGTGTGCATACATTATTGGGAGTATATTATATTTTAGCTTAGGAATGCCATCTTAATATTTTTCATAGTAATATACAATTTCATACTCTTTTAGGATTCTACAAGTTTATCATTCCTTATTTTGAGTCATAGTTGTTCCTTTTTTGAAAAATGTTTTTCCTTTTAAAGAAATATTTCAATTGAAACTCTACTGTAATTCTATTATTTCAAACTTGCAAATACCACTGGTGGCTCGTGCCCACGAAACGTGGGTGAAGTGCTGTATAGTAAAAGATACGGGCCCTTCAACTGTTTCGTAGGTACGAGCCGCCAGTGGTAATTACTTCTGATTAGAAATTGTTTAGTTTCGCATTCTGTGTATAATCATTCTCATATTGTAACTGTGAACTTACATGTTATGAATTCCAAAGAATTTACCAAAGAACTCATGTATTTTACCTCTTTGTAGATATTTATAAATTGCTTGTGAATGCCATGCTTGCTAAATTTATTAAGAATAAATTATTTTATCCACTTTTTCCATACTTTTATTTTTCTGTTTGGTTCACTTACGCTTGGTTGCTGAGTTACTGGATCAGATTTGATCCGAACTAATTTGGTCCATTTGATTTGATACCGGATTAATTTGATAGTCTGTCCAAGCAAAGAAGACTTTCTGGTAAGATGGAGAAATGACTCCAGCTCGGCCAATATTTGTTCAAAAGAATAAATTTGGTCGAAAATTGTAGATCAGAATGTTTTATACAATTTAAGACCAAGTTTATTCTTTTGAACTAATATTGACCGAGCTGGAGTCATTTTCCCATCTTGCCAGAATGTCTTCTTTGCTTGAACAGACTATACTATCATTTGCCTTTTCAAAGAAACCTGTGATGTAGAAATTTTGTTACTAGTTGATCAATTGGATATTTGATTAGTTTCATCCAAAAATTTGGTTCGTTAACTGAGCAACCAAATCTCTCTGAGCACCTGTCCTACTAAGGTTTCAAAAGTTCATGCACGTCAATTATTGCACATTTATCATTAAATAAATGCACTTTTCACTTTAGAAACATTTTATATTCTTCCATGATATCAAGACAGCTCTCTTCCACTCAGACCTGCTTAATGTGCGATGGTTAAGGTACGATTGATGCTTCTATTTTCTCAAATTTCTCTTGCAATTTGAAAACTCATCTTTTCTATTCCGTCAGAGCCATTTAATTTGGACCAGGTCGTCTTTGATATTGCCACTGAAAATTGTAAGTAGTAGAAAACATAAAATTTATTGACGTTGGAAATTACGTCAAGCTTCAGCATAACTTAGCGCTATAGTTTGCTCAAGCAAAGAAGACATTCTGGCAAGATGGGAAAATGACTCCAGCTCGGTCAATATTGGTTTAAAAATGGTAAATTTGGTCTGAAATTGTGGAAAACATCCTGTTCTACAATTTGAGACCAAATTTATAACTTCTGAACCAATATTGACCGAGCTGGAGGCATTTTTCCATCTTGCCAGAATGTCTTCTTCGCTTGAACGGACCATACCAACAGCACACTAATAAAGAGTTGTTACTGTGATATTAATGTGTTTGATAAATTTTAATATAATTTTCACAACAGCTTCTATGAAGAAAGCGGGACGACTACCTATGTCTTGACTTTCTAGTAGTATAAATCATCATTACTAAGCTTTAGTAGGCTGATCCTATTTTTAATGAAGATACTTGATGTTTTTCATCAAATTTATCAAGAAAAAAGATTATATCATGGGCTCCTATCATTAAAAATTATAGATAAAACGAAATTTTTGGGGTACAGTATATCATCTTCCCATTGCTTTTTATTTTTCATGTTAATCTCAGTACCTTTTTTCAATTATTTTTATTCATGCATAACATGTTTCGACTATTAATAGTTGAAACATGTTATGCACGGATAAAAATAAACGAAAAAGGGTACTGAGATTAACATTTAAAATAAAATCAGTAATAAAGTAGCCTTAAGATAAAGGAAACATCTTCCCATTCTCTGACTTTGAGATTTTGTGATATTCTTAGTTAGCATTAAACAGTTAGACATTTAATTATGAATCTACATAGATTAAACAATATTCATGGATGTTGGTAAGAAGTTTTACAGCGTTTTACAAAATTTTTGTGATCTAAGTTGAGGTATGCAAGCCTCCTCTTCCACTTAACCCACAATACCTTGTAGTGAATCAGCTATAATTCCAACCAGAGCTCAACCAATGTAAATAAACATATTTCAATAGAAGTCTTCATTTGGACACGATTTTCTGCCTCAAAATTTATTATCTCAACAAAATTCTTGGGGTTTGAAACATCTGATCATTTATTTTATCAGACTAACTACCTATTATACTTTCCAGCTCGATAAATCCATTCTCAATACAAATTAACAGTACTCGAAGTAGGCTTTGTTGAAACGTTTATCAATAAGTTTCAAACTAAACTGAACCAAAAAACTCTTTGTTACCGAGTAATCGGAGTAATAAATATAAACTTTAGTGTAGTTTTGTTATAGTTGGCTTTGATTTCTACGCATGAAGCTTTTATTGGTCGTAGTTTGCATGGTTTCTCAATTTGAATGAATTACACATGTTTGTTTTCCTTCTTATTAACATTTTGAGTTGAATGTGTGCAAAATAACTCATAAAATTTCAACTGTTATCAAGATTGTTGATAGTGAATTGCTATTTTTGCAAGTTTGCTCTATTCAAGCCTGGTTTCCATTGTTACATAAGTCGTACTTTCAAAGTCTGTCCAAGCAAAGAAGACCCTCTGGCAAGATGAGAAAATGACTCCAGCTCGGTCAATATTGGTTCAAAAAAGATTGATTTGTTCTCAAATTGTAGATCAGAATGTTTCCTACAATTTGATATTGAATTGATTATTTTTGAACCAATATTGACCGAGCTGGAGTAATTTTCTCATCTTGCCAGAGGGTCTTCTTTGCTTGGACAGACTATACGTGCAGTAGAATCACGCAGTTGTATTGAGCAACGCGCACTGGTCAGCTGATTTTTGATTTGTTTGCGATTTTTGAACTACGTGTTTCTATTGCATCTTTGTGTGGTATTGAAAACATACGTTTAGAAGGCTATTAAGCTAGCTATAATGCTAGGAAGATGTTGGATTCTTGAAGAACATCCCAGTACTGTAATTGAAATTTTGAATTATATTAATTATTAATTGAGTTTTGAAATTATCACATTGAAGAAACATTATACCTACTATATCCTGAGTTTTGTTCATTGAATAGAGGTCAATAATGAAGGAAATTAATAATAAATAATTTGGTATTTTTGGATGAAAACTTATCGACAACTTTAATATATTTCACTAGTTCTACATTGAAGGAACTCAATAGTTATTCAACTGAATTGCTCCTTGCTTAACGTCTGAAATGAATTGAGCCGAATAAATATAGTCTGTCCAAGCAAAGAAGACATTCTGGCAAGATGGGAAAATGACTCCAGCTCGTTCAATATTGAATAAAAAATAATAAATTTAGTCTCAAATTGTAGGTAACATTCTGATCTACAATTTTTGACTCTCAGCTCTGTCAGGACAGTCGACGAGCTGTCTTCAAGAGTACATCGGAACGAGAGTGTCTCCATCTATGCTAGTTCGCTCTTGAAGACAGGTTCAGACTCTCCTGACAGAGCTGAGAATTGATAACGGTCATTCGTAAAATGCTTAGCCTACAAAACGTTTTGGCGCCCTAATCTATTCTATACACTTATCAGTTATTATTCTTCCTCTAATCCTAATATAGGTACGGTATTTTCCATATTCTTCTCACAAATATCTTCACCTCTAAACTTTTACCATGTTTCCTATTGGCGAAACATGGTTATGTTGGCGAGGTGGAATTACCTTTTGGTCTCCCCACCAAATAAAGCCATACGCTAATAATAATAATGATAATATAACCTCTGGAATCACCTGCATCTGAAGTAGAATTTATTTAGTTTTGGGCATGGAAGCCTGTAGTACTCTTCCATGTGAAATTACTTAATAAAGATGATTATGGTTAAGCCAAGGAGGTTCATGTGTTAAGCTTACTCAATTTTTTCTAAAGCTGACGGTTCACAAGTCAATTTCCTCTCAAGAAGATACATGGAACAATCTGGTAGTGTATCCTTATTGAATCGTATATTTGGTTTAAATTTCTTCTATTTGATACGTGCATTTTTTTAATGTATCTTCTTTAAAGGAAATTGAATCGTATACACACAACTTCATAATTAATTATGTAAATTCATAAAAATTGAATTTTTTGGTAGGTATTCTATTCCATTAATCACAGAAACATCAATTTGATCGATTACAGAATCACCTATTTACAGTGATAGTCTGTCAAAGGAAAGAAGACATTCTGGCAAGATGGGGAAAATTACTCTAGCTCGGTCAATATTTGTTAAAATTTATAAATTTTGGATCAGAATGTTTCCTACAATTTGAAACCAAATTTATAATTAACGAACGAATAATGACCGAGCTGGAGTCATTTTTCCATCTTGCCAGAATGTCTTCTTTGCTTGAACAGACTATATTCTATTTGATTAATCACAGATACATCAATAAGATTGATTACAGAATTACCGATTTGATTTACAGATACATTAATGAAGAGTAGGATGCCATCTTAAACATGGGGTGGCGTGGCTGAGTGGGTTGAGTGCTGGCTTTGAAATCCTAAGGTCCCGGGTTCAAACCCTGGTCAGACCAGAAATTTTTCTCAAGACACTTCCCCGTGTTTCGGATGGACACGTTAAGCCGTCGGTCCCGGCTGCCTGAAAACAGTCGTTAAATCATGTCAGAGGCCCTGAAATTGTTCAGGAGCGACCTGAAAACTCTGACACCAGACCTTAGCCAGCCAGGTTACACGAATATTATTATTTTATCTTAAACATGAAACATCACTTTTTTGAAAAAAATGTCCACCATATTTTTAATTTTGTTTCAGGCGAGCAAGGAAGGCATAGACATCGTACATCCAGTCAAGGCAGCTGCATTTCTCTAGCCGAACAAAATGAGACAGATGTACTCATTTTACAGGTAATTTCAACAATTTATATCCAAAAAAATCATAATATATCCTACACATAATAACATTATACTGCAGAATTGTATAACCGAGAAATAGTTCTGATAAATGTTTTCATAACAGGGTTTCATTTTCATAGTTTTACCTAGTATAGGCAACCAATAGAATCTAAGAAATTCAATTCCTTCAAAGCAAGAGACGAATATATCAATATTTCACAGGTAATATGCAAACTTTTATATCAAATCTTCCTATCTAGAAATAATTGTTCGTGGGCCCATTTCATGAAACACACAAGTTGAGAAATTTAGTTGAATGGCGAATTCACTCCTAACAGACTGTTGTACGTTTTAAGGTAGGTTTTCATTACTATAAGACACGAGCACATGACGGGCACAAGATGGAATAGAAATTTAGCTTTGTTCAAGAAGTAGATGCACAAGTAGTTTAATGTAGCAGCGCAAATAAAAATCAGCTGACCAGTGTGCGTTGCTCTGTATACAACTCTGTGTTTCTATTACATCTTGTGCCCGATGTGTGCCCTTTTTGTAACCCATTTGTGGGTGGAGTGGAAGAGGGGGCTCTTGAGCCTCAACTTCGCCCACAACACTTTATGTAATGTACAAAGTGGAAAATAAAGACAATCATCTATCTCTATCTGCCCTTGTTTTGTAGTAATGAAAGAAACTCTATACCTTTAGTGATGGAATTTTCAAATACTAATGAATATTCCCAATATTGTTTCTATTGTAGATGTTAAAGTGTGATTCCACCATTCTCCTGTACTATAAGGCTTCTAATTTTTTATGAATTACGCCCTCTGACACTTTTTTACCACCACTTAGCATTAGATATAGCTGAAACCACGAAGTTGAGAGGTTGGCGAATGACTGTTATGAATTCTCAGCACTGTCAGGACAGTCTGAAGTCGTCGACGAGAGCGAATTAGTTCAGCTGAGGACGCTCTCGTTCGGATCTACTCTCACAGACCGCCCGCCAACTGACCTGATAGAGCTGAGAATCGATAAGTCAACCACCAACCGCTTAACTTTCTGACGTCATACAGAAATGTATTGATGGATCAAATGTATTAGATAGAATCTATAGCCTCCTATAGTCTGTTCGAGCAAAGCAGACATTCTGGCAAGATGGGTGAATGACTCCAGCTCGGTCAATATTGGTTCAAAAATAATAAATTTGATCTTAAATTGTAGAGCAGAACGTTTCCTACATTTTGAGACCAAATTGGCAATTTTTGAGCCAATATCAACCGAGCTGGAGTCATTTCCCCATAATAAATGAAAAGACAAGATGTTGTCAAACCACTGATTTATTAGAAAATCGAGATACCGGTTTCGGTTGTTACACTATTATCAATCTCTGGTAAACTAAAACTTAACATACAGAGCAGCAGTATTTATACTAACGGTGAAGCACCGCTATTGGTAGACACTTGAGTCAATGACCGTGAACGTCTGCCATTGGCCTAGACAAGCTCCTCCCCGATTAGCGGTTCATTCAAACATATAGTGGTGCTTCACCGTTAGTATAAGTACTGCTGCTCTGTACGTTAAGTTTTAGTTTACCAGAGATTGATAATGGTGTAACAACAGAAACCGCTATCTCGATTTTGAAATAAATCAGTGGTTTGTCAACAACTTGTCTTTTCATTTATTATGGATAACCACCACAATATCAACCTCACAACTACTCAAAGAGTCATTTCTCCATCTTGCCAGAATGTCTTCTTTGCTTCGACAGACTATACATCATGTTGTAGGCTCATAGACAATATATCTTGAAATAGATTGAAGTACAGTAAGTTGCTTTATAATAGACACTTTTCAAGCTACATTTAAAAGTCCTTGTTAGGACGCTTTGAGAATGGAGTTATTTCGATATTTGCCGTAAAATTATTGTGCGTTTTTCTGTTTTAATATTTTTCTTATTTCCATCACCGTAATCTTGTTTTGTTTAGCTTATCTAGTGATAAAAAAACTGCTTATCTAGTGATAATTTTTGTGTAGTAAAGCTGGAAGGATTCATATCTATCAATGATATTATAATACATATCAATATTGCACATTCTTGAAGGAGTTTTAAATGTTATTGATTAGAATTGAGAATATGCATGCTTGTATCGTACTTTAATTTTTCCTATCACTTAGCCTACCTATTATAGTCTGTCCAAGCAAAGAAGATCCTCTGGCAAGGTTAGAAAATGACTCCAGCTCGGTCAATATTGATTCAAAAAATATTGATTTGGTCTCAAATTGTAGATTAGAATGTTTTCTACGATTGAGACTAAATCAATAATTTTTGAACCATTATTGACCGAGCTGGAGTCGTTTTCTCATCTCGCCAGAGGATCTTCTTTGCTTGGGCAGACTATACCTATGCACATTCAGTATAGCTGAAAGAGTTGGGTGGTTTTGTCTGCTTCTTTTGCACTACAACACCTGATGTTGTGAATTTAAGTTGTCATTTAGCTATACCTAGATTATGTTTGTGAAATCAAAAGATACAAAAGATGTTTTACATTAGCTGTTGGTGGGTTATTTTACGTGCAAGATACAGACGAAGCCGCCTAACTGTTTGTCGTGTAGTTAGGTGTGTTGTAATACAGTAGTTGATGTTTTTGTTGAGTCAGCACTCTCCTCTGAATCCGACCAGCTGGACGGCGGCGCCCTACGACAGTCACAGCGACAGCAGCGAGGTGACTGATGAGACGCCCGTACTGCATAGGCGACACAAGGTAGGCCTAGCTGGCACTTTTAGTTGGAAATTAGATCTATCAAACATTATAGAGCACAAAGAGATAGGTATCATCTTATTTTATTCATCTATATTTTGATGTATATGTTTATTTGGCAATAAATATCTTTCAATCTTTCATTTTGTGATAGAATTATAGGCTACTCAATTAGAGCTTTGTTCGACATAAAACGTAACTAGACATAATAACAAATTATGTATCAGTTCATCAAACCAATACCTACTAATACATGTATTTGACAATACATGTATTATACCTACATAAGTGTATTTGATCAAACACACTTCGTTACTAAGCGATATACTGCAGCTGTTTATCGTCACACAGTAAATGAAGTAAATCCATAGAATCTATTTATCATTATACAGGGTGTTTCAGGAGGAATGTGCAATACTTCTCAGGCTGATTCCTCACACCAAGTAGACAAAAAGGTTCCATGGGACCATCCCCCAAAAACGCTTTGTTACCGAGATAACAATGGCGGAAAATAGAATTTTTTAAAATATATATTAATTTTTCTAATTTTTTAGAGGCTTCAGTGAGGTTCTAAAATAATCAAAAATTGCAAAATCGCTTCTAAACACAAATTTATCACTTGTGCTACATTTTGTCAATTTTGCGATTTTTGATCGCCATTTCTGAGATTTGGGTAAGACAAATTAAAAATTAAAATTTGAAATTTTAATTACAAACTAACAAATTAAAATTTGGGTAAGACGATTTACACAATCGCCGCCATTTAACTTTTTCTTTAGAATCCGACTCTCTTCAACTTCCATCAATAAAAAATACAATTTTATGATTCCTTATCCAGTTATAACCCTTATTGTTGAAAAATGGCGTTTTCTAGCATATTTTTCCCAATTATCTCAATAACCGTTAAAGTTACAAACTTGGAACTGGTTTAATTGAATTCCTCAGTTAATTTTACATTGGAATTGATTATTTTAGAACCTCACTGAAGCCTCTAAAAAATTAGAAAAATTAATATATTTTAAAAAATCTCAATTTTCCGCCATTGTTATCTCGGTAACAAAGCGTTTTTGGGGGATGGTCCCATGGAACTTTTTGTCTACTTGGTGTGAGGAAGAAGCCTGAGAAGTATTGCACATTCCTCCTGAAACACCCTGTATAACATATAATAAAAAAACTATATTTTTATTGTATAACATATAATGATAATATATCATTATAACATTCCACCTCATCAATCATCTTCGCACTGAATATCCATTACCCACGCACAAGCTAAAATGCTTATGTGGGTATCATCCGCAATAAAAAAATTAAAAAAACAATTACAACTACGGCGATTGGTGTAAAACGCTTCAAAACAGTATGCTGTGATTGAATTGATTAAGTCTACCGAGTAGAAATACAATAACCTTATACTGTAAAAATTTCCTTCGATTCAAAATGATTCCTTTTCATAATAACAAAGCGATTGAATTAGAATTCCATTTAACATTCCTTCTAAAATAGATTGCAATTCCAGCAATGGAGCAAATAGTTTTACTTTACACAGGTTTCTATTGCTTTCCCATATTTCGTCCATCATCATCTCAATAATTATTAATTGTGAACATATTCAAGAAATTCAACCATGTTTCCTACTAAACAAGGTTATGTCGGCGAGGTGGAACACCTTTGTGTCTCTCCACCAAATAAAGCCATAAGCTAATAATAATAATTATCAAAGTTACAAACTTCCTACTGCTTTAATTGGATTTTACGGCTTATTTCACATTGGAATTGATTATCCAAGTTCTCTCATTAAACTCCTGCAAAATTATAATAATGAGCAATCTCCCACTGTCTTATTTCACAAATAATTTAAAGACTAATTGTTACAGGATTTTTTTGCATTATTTTCATGTAAGAAATATACATAATGAGTTTGTGAAATTCCTTCCGAAACAACCTGGAGATAAAGTATAAAGCAATAGAGCAGTCAATTCCTTTTAATTTAGAGCGAGCAGTTAATTTTGAGGCTTCTTGAGCGTATAACGTAACAAAATAGCATCTTCCGTATCAAGCGAGCAGTTCTGCGCGTAACGCTGTAGAATCTCCTATCTTGCCTTTGATATTTCGCCTGGTCTGTATGAGCCCGTTGAGATTGCTGTCTCCATTTAAACGCATGTTAAATCGAGAAAATTTCCAAGCGGCTGCAGAGCAAATGACACGCTTAAACTATGGGAGTAGTTCTTTCCGTA
The DNA here is from genome assembly GCA_017141385.1 of Sogatella furcifera. Classification (NCBI taxonomy): domain Eukaryota; kingdom Metazoa; phylum Arthropoda; class Insecta; order Hemiptera; family Delphacidae; genus Sogatella; species Sogatella furcifera. The sequence continues at coordinate 830,775 of CM029555.1, read as the reverse complement.
ACGTCCCCATCTTCCCAATGCTACTTCGCCGGCCTTTCAGAAGCTTTTAAGTTGAGAATGATACACAACTCGGAACGCTGTAATTATTTCATTAAAAAATCGATATCTGTCTTGCTATCTATCATAGGGATTACTTAAAACTCGATTCCTATGTAAAATAAGCTGAAAAATTCAATAAAACCAGTTAGAATTAAACAACATCATCAAACTGCCAACTGCTGTCTTCCAAGAAACAGTAAATGCTTTCTTCTACAAAATAAAATAATCTTCAATCCTTATTCAAGAACCCTTCGCTCTAAAATCATTACAATTGATTAAAAAAGCTCCTGCCAGCCGCCATAAATTTGCCAAACTTTCATATTCTAATGGGAACTAACAGTGATATTTTGAATATTTTCTCATTTGTCAAACGTTTTCCACATTGAAAATTAATCCTCTGAAATTGAAAATTGACTCTTAACTAATATCACTTTGAATTATTTAATTAAGTAGAAAGTAGCTCAGTCAAAGCGGCAGTGGAAAATTTCAGGTTTATAAATTCTCATCCAAACATAACAGAAGATTTACGTGTCTTTCTAATGTGAGTCTTATATGAGACTGTATTTATTTATTGAAACAAAAAATAGTAAAAATAGTTTGAAACTAGTCAAGAGTAAGGCCGTCTTAACCGAGCTGACCAATCAGGAGTGACACAGGCAAAGTTCACGTTATGATTATACAGCCTTTATAATTACAGCTTGTAAACAGTCATTCAATTAGTAAAAAGAGTTGAATAATCTACATTAACACTATGTGTGAAATATAACAGTCAATGTAAATATTTAAAATATATAAAATATTAAACATAATACTTGTATTGAACAATAATTAATGTAATAAGCAGAATTATCTGTCACATCCAATACCTTTTTTAAAAAAACTGAAAATCAAACATTGCCGGCCTGGTTGGCGCAGTGGGCTGAGGCGTCTCAACCTTCAGTCCGCTAGCACTGACAGATCTGGGTTCGAATCCCAGTGGCATGGCTGTATTTCACCTCATCAATCACCTTCGCACTCAATATCCATTACCCACGCACAAGCTAAAATGATTATGTGGGCATCATCCGCAAAAAACATGAACATTTATTGATCCATGTGTTGCTATGTAGTTGAGTCACACTTTGGATTGATCACCGACAAGCAGTCATTCAATTCAACAGACAGATTACTATTCAATTATTAACAGCACTCTAGTAAGTCTATTAAAGTAGTTTTCTTACTTATAACATTATAAGTAATTATTTCTTCCTTAATTTATGAAATTAAATGATAGTATGTCGGTGATCAATCTAAAGTTAGAACACTGAAAATCGTTGGAAATCATGAAAATAAGTTGAGGTGCAACCTATACACGTAACGATCTCCCCGCAAATAGATAATCTGATGCGAGTTTATTTGTTTGCAGTCTGGCGATGTGAAGACTTCAGTTCCTAATTCGAGGCCTTCTTCGCTGTTGGTGGCGATTCCTGGGGAAGACGAGACCGACATTCAGCACTCACCGGCGCTACGCTCGCTGTCAGCCGATGACAGTAAAACGGTGAGCGAAATTGGAATTAAATAAGGACAATTAACGATAAAATTAATGATAGATAAATAGTCATCACATCTGGTTGGCCAAATAAGGCGTCAGACAAGTCAAAGTGCTTGCAATGCATAGAACTTCTTCGCTTGGTTTCTACTATAATAATAACAATTATTATAATTATAATAATAATAATAATAATAATAATAATAATAATAATATTTATTTATTCAACACAGTAAAGTTTAAAATTTTACAATTGAATATCGTCAAAAGTGGTAAATATAATACTTTCATATCTCATACGATTGCAGTTTTGACGTCTAGTGAGATCGGACTCCACAATGCAAGATACTGGTTTAAAAAATAATTAGAATTAGAATTTTATTCAGTCTCACATTATTACTGAAGTCCATTACAAAACTTCCATGTTAAACGAAACATTCCATATTTCCCAAGCCTAGTTCAAGCCAAGACCTATTATTCCAACTTATAGTTGGAATTCGACTGAGTATTTTATTTATTATTTATTACTTATTGTTACAATTGCGACTCATATCAAGTATTCTAAGCAAAGGTGATAAGTGGATGATGATGTTTAGGCTACATAGTGAATAAATGATGGATTATGAATGTTTACATTACAATTTTAACTTTAAAAAATCCCGAATTTTTATATAAATTCACTGTTAACAATGAAGATCTGATCAGAAACAGTGAATAAAATCCATTTTCTATTGTGTTCACCTACGTTCAACGATAATACTTTTATTATGTGTATAGTATGATTATCTGTATCTGTCACTATAATCAATGTACATAATCATTGTAACATAACGCTCGGAAGTTTACTGTCACCGAGTTTCTCTGTCCATCTTGAAGTAAAACCCGGCCCTATAAACCCTTCGAGCAGAAGCTGCACACCATACCTTGAACTTGGGACTATGTAGAGGACGTTGATGAAGAAGAGCAGGATTTTCATCTGCCCAGTGGCGATAATTTTGTTTAATTACGTAGCAATTGAGCTTCGTCTGACATCCAGACGTAAAATGCAGACGTAAATTTTTAGGTCTAATGTAAAAAAGAAGGCTTATATCACTTTTTCTCTTATTTATTAATATAACTTATGTATATGTATGATTCTATGTACACAAATTTTATACCTACTGTGTAGCCTAATTGTTGTTGACTTTTGTATACACTGACGTTGTCGATATTTGTTCATGGCAATAAAAAATATATGATTTGATTTGATCCACAGCTTTTCAATAAAATCTGTATTCTTCTGATTATCATTATCGCACAGCTATTACACGTTCTGGAAGGTTCCACTGCTACATGGATACTAAATCTCCAATGTTACTGTACAACTTGCCACGCTAATCGCCTTTCTCCGACCCTCGTAACTCATCGTAATATCACATCCTCGTAATATCGACCCTCGTAATATCACATCCAAAAGTTCCCATCTTTTTGCGCCACCTTGTACTATATGTATTATAATAATTATATTATTCGAACTAGATTAAAATCAAGTCAATGGAAGATCAAACTTGTCAATCTAACATCTCACAAAAAAATCCTACTGAATTCCTTTCAATCCAATAGTGAAAAACGTTCCATAGTGGCATAGACCAGGTGTCACTTTTTCCTTATAAACACTTTGTGGCTGTAAGTATCATACAGAGCATGTTTATCTATGTAAAGTCTAATAATGTTTTTGGTTTTTTGCAGACGTCAGCATCGGCGACAAAGCAGTCGTGCTCGCTGTTGGCCTCGTTTCTGGTGACGAAGAGTGTCACCGTGACAGCGCCCTGTGTCACCGTGACGCCCGCCTGCAGCCTTGAAGCGCTACAGCGCATGCGCAACAACTATAGGCAACAGGTGAGGGTGACGGAGAATCCAAAGTCGTCTATAGTCTGCAGTTAATCCTCCAACATGATTGGTTTGTGGATAATTTTCCAGAAACTCAGACATTTGCCTGCTCATGCTTTGATTGGAAATAGTGATTCCCACTGGTATCAAACAAGAAATTTTAAAAACAAGTTTTTTAAAAACAAATTTAAAAACAAGAAAACTGGTATCAAACAAGAAGCAAAAGACTTTGCTTCTATGTACCATAGGGAAGCTCTTTTTGAAAAGAAGCCAACATGTATGGGTTCATAATGACATGAGGAAGGTTGAAGATCTCAATTTATTTGGAAAAAAGTTGAAGGAGTTATTGATGATGAAAGGAGTATTTTATACCACCCAGGAGTATATGTGTAGGGAGAGGCCCTTTGTGTGTTGATATGTTTAAATGTATGTATCATATGTATATATACGTATATATTATTATGTATGAATATGTGTCATGTGTGTATATTTTTATTGAAAGTAATGCTTTCATGCATTTTTTGACAATTCTCATACTCTCTCAAGAGTCTCTGGGAAGCTATTAAAAACAAACAAACAAACTGATTCATTTGATCAAGAATTCAAATTTGTCGATATTATCAAGAAACAGAATGGCGAATATCCCCTGCGTGTATCCCCTCTCAATACACAGCATCAATGTTAATGGAAATATTAAATTCAATAGCACCCAAACCAATCAGTTCCTTCAGGTTATTACAAATATTTCTCAATTTTTTTTCTAAGAGAGAGTTTTGGACTTGATTGTCTGTGTTACTATTCAATCAGTTCAAATAATCGACTAAATTCTAGGGAATAGTATTTAATAATAAATAAATTCATTTTTTTAAGTGAAAACAAAGGTTGTCCAATTATGGATAAGTTCCACAACATCTCTGTTAAAAGTGTAAATTTTAATTAGTTTTTTATTTACATTTTTTCATTCTTCTTTACAGGAACAGTCAAGCGACGACGAGAGCACGCCATTGGTTAGCGAGATGTCTTCCCCCACCACTTTGTCACCATCCACCACGACCACGCCCACCTGTTCCACATCGGCGGCGGCAGCCAATGGCGAGACGAATCGCGCGTTTGGGGGTGGGGCTAACGCCTCCCACTCTCCCATCTCACCCACGTCGATACGGTCGTCGTCTAACGAGTCTATAAGCAGGGTATGTTAAGGTTGTGTAGAGATTTTACAGAGACTGTATAATCACAGTGTGGTCGTTGGTGTGAAACGTCCCATAACAGTTCGTTGAGATGATATTTTCTCCCGCCAGATTTTTAAACTTTTATACATTTTGTATATTATTACACACACATTATACATTATTTTTAATTTTTATGTGGGATCGCAGGCAAATTTGAATTCATTCATTCATTCATTCTTTCAACTTATTCCAATAGAAATAACATTGAAATAGCTCTTGTGGCATTTAAAATTATCTCTTTACTTATTATTTTGATTTTGAAGCTTCAAAATGATGAAAGTTGGTTATAGTTGGATTGTGGATTTCATAATCCTTTACAACAGCAAAGCATGTCCCCTCTTGATGTTGAATTATTATATTTATTCATTTACAATTTTCATTCAGCTGTAGTATAGCCTGTAAAAGCAAAGAAGGCCCTCTGGCAAGATGGGAGAATTACTCCAGCTTGGTCAATATTTGTTCAAAAAGTATCAATTGGATCTTAAATTGTAAGAAACAATTTGATCTACTATTTAGACCACATTTATAATTCTTAAACAAATATTGACCAAGCTTGAGTCATTTCCCTATCTTGCCAGAGGGTCTTCTTTGCTTGGACAGACTATAATAGTGTGTGAACCGACGTTTTTATTTCAGCTTAGAATTTTCTAGTTTATTCCATATTTTTGAAGATTTTGATCGACAGTTTGGAGCGTTGAATAATTTGGTTTCTCATCTTATTACTTGAAAATTTTCATAGAATTTTTCCTGGACCAGAAATTATTGTGTGGAGTGCGAAACCACATAAAACCCTGGTTCGTGGTTTAGTGCTAGACTGGACATTAATGTCCAAACTACGCCACGTCATTAAAATGAAGAAGTCAATCCATCTCAAATCAAATCAAAATAATCTTTATTCCATAATAATATACACATTACAAAAAAATATATATAACACTTGATGATGATTACCGGAATACCCCTACAAGACTGTACGTCTGTGTGTAGGGGTGAAAATCTATCTATCTAACCCTGTTTTGGACTAATCATTCATTAAAATTGAGGAAGAAATACTACAGGCTTAGCCAAATTTCCTATCCTAGCTAATAATATTATGTTATGATCTCTGTTATTATTTCGTTGGATCAATTATTATTCTGTTGCCAGGTACTGGAAACGTGTGAAGAGCTGTACAACAATTTGTCTCTGGTGGAGAGTCCTACAGGCGATCAACAACACTACACAATGTCGCCACGATTGCACGCCGCGTTACCACGACAGAACGCCGTTGAAACAGACGACGACGCTAGCAAATGCACGTGGAACGATCCGGAGACCACTGTCTGAATGAATGCTCTCGTTTGATTGTACACGTTTTAATGACGGGGGAAACTAGTTGCCTGTGTGAATGATTTCGTATAATTGTGTACGTTTCATGACGGGGGCAATTAGTTACCTGTGTGAATGATCTAGACTGATTGTTTACGTTTGAAAACGGTGGCAACTAGTTGCCTGTGTAAATGCTTGTGTTTGGTTGTACACGTTTCATAACGGAGTAAACTAGTTACCCGTGTGAATGATCTTGTCTGATTGTACACGTTTCTTAACTAGGGCAACTAGTTGCTTTTGTAAATGTTCTCGTCTGATGGATTACATTTTAAAACGGTGGCAACTGCTTTGTGTATGCTTGTATCCTTTTGCTCTCGTTTTACAATCTATGAAGATAACTTATGAAGTATGACTGTCACCTACACTTAGTTTAATGTGGATGTCATAAAAATATTGCCAGTCATAAAAGTATTGCTAACTTTATATCGTATTATACCTCTTGAGCGGTGTGTACTCTGTTCAGTTTACATTCAAGAAGATATCAATTATTTAATTGAATACACATGACGTTCCAAAAACGATTAAAAAATTGGATATATTTGGAGCTTTTTTTTATATTTGGAGATATATGGAGCTTTTTTATAGCTGATTTCAACAGTCAAGGCAGTTAGTGAATGACTGTTATTAATGCTCAACTCTGTCAGGACAGTCTGAAGCTGTCTTCGAGAGCGAATCAGTATAGCAGGGGTCCTCTCATTACGATGTACTCTCGCAGACAGATCGTCGACTGTCCTGACAGAGCTGAGAACTGATAAAAGTCATTCGCCAACCGCAATAACAGTTGACATTAGCTATATATATATTTTTCAATTCATGGCCACACCTATACTATATCCAGTACTCGAATATGTAAACGAAGTAACCCAGGTGTTTAGTAATTGGTGTGAACTGAACTATAAGATTATACACTTTTCATAACTATATAGCGTCTGTTGTTTGCGAACAAACGCTTGTTTGCTTGAACGCTACTGAATTACGAAATTTAAATTATTGTATGAGTCGCATTATTATCAACGTCCATCCTATGTGTACTATTCCATTGGACTGTATTTATTTCACACTAGACAGAAGTCGCTTAGCTGTGCGTCTTCACATATACTCTTCCATTTGACTGTATGTATTTCACACTATACAATAGTCGCTCAGCTGTGCGATTATCTTCCATTTGACTGTATGTATTTCACCTAGACAAAAGTCGCTCAGCTGTGCGATTTAACATGTACTCTTCCATTTGACTGTATGTATTTCACCCTAGACAAAAGTCGCTTAGCTGTGCGATTTCATATGTACCCTTCCATTTGACTGTATGTATTTCACCCTAGACAAAAGTCGCTTAGCTGTGCGACTAGCCTTATTACAACTGACGCTAGTTACAGGAAATAGAATAATTACGGTACTGTACTTGTGTGTAATTGAATAAAGTTAATTAAGTGAATGACTAATTCAATCGAAACTGAAGAAAGATTATGGTAATGATTAGATCAATATCAATCAATTTATAGACTAGATTGTACGATTGTGATGTGATAGATGATTGATAATTTATTATTTTTGTAAGTTATAGTCTGCCAAGCAAAGAAGACATACTGGCAAGATGGGAAAATGACTCCAGCTCAGTCGATATATTGTTTCAAAAATCATGAATTCCGTCTAAGATTGTAGAAAACATTCTCATCTACAATTTGAGACTAAATTTATAATTTTTGAACGAATATTGACCGAGCTGGAGTCATTTTCTATCTTTCTAGAATGTCTTCTTTGCTTGGAAATACTATAAAATCATTTAGATTGCTGGTCAAATGTGTGATGTTACATCAATTCGAATCCAGAATTATAGTGAATGTTCATACTTTTTTCTTTTAAAATTGCTGAATTTGAAGACATGATGCACTTGCACTTTTTTGCATGTTTATGACAATTGCCCTGTTGGTCCTGGGCTCGATTCCTGACAAAGTCTGGGATTTTGTGCCATTTCATAACAGCTTGTAATATCAAATCAAATTAGTTTTTATTTTGCATAACAAAAAATAAAGTATCATATCTTCTACAGTTTACATTTTATCAAAAAGAAAAACAACTCAACAACTTGATATTTTCAAGTATTATAAGAAATAAATAATACCTATTGGAAAAATATAAAAACTCATTATTTTCATAATAATTGTTATTATTTATTTCTTATAATACTTGAAAATATCAAGTTGTTTTTCTTTTTGATAAAATGTAAACTGTAGAAGATATTATGTTACTTTATTTTTAGTGATGCAAAATAAAAACATATTTGAACAACATACCTATAAAACATACCTATTGGAAAAATATAAAAACTCATTATTTTCATAATAATTGGTGAGCAAAATAAAATTTTTGCTAGATTTTTAATAATTTCCATACCAATAATATATATTGATGTTGATAATGCTTCACTATTATAATAACAAATATTGTACTTTAATAAATAAATAAGACGTCCATGAATATTATTCCAATTGAAGTTTAAATTAATCTGTAGAATAATAAATTATTTTAGGATGGCGGATGGTTAGGTATAGTCTTTCCAAGCGAAGAAGACACTCTGGCAACAAGAGAAAATGACTCCAGATCGGTCAATATTGGTTAAAAAATTATAAAATTGGTCTCAAACTGTAGATCATGTTTCCTACACTTAGAGGCCAAATTTATAATTTTTAACCAATATTGAACGAGCTGGAGTCATTTTCTCATCTTGCCAGAATGTCTTCTTCGCTTGGACAAACTATAGAAACATGTTTGTTGGTAAACATACTTGAGTTTCTATAATTGAGTCAACATCTTGAAAAAAACTCAAATTTCAAATGTCTTTTGAATTTTGGACAACTCTTAAAATAATAGAAATAGTTTGATGGCAGTTTTATATCACGCGGTAACTATACTCAGAATTATCCTAATTGAATAAATTATTTAATTGTATAGGAAGAGCTTAGCTTGGCATTAATTGTTGTGATAATATTATTAGTGATATAGACTGTCCAAGCAAAGAAGACCCTCAGGCAAGATGATAAAATGACTCCAGCTCGGTCAATATTGGTTCAAAAACTATTCATCTGGTCTCAATTGTAGGAAACATTCTGACCTACAATTTGGGACCAAATCAATAATTTTTGATCCAATACTGACCGAGCTGTAGTCATTGTCTCATCTTGCCCGAGGGTCTCCTCTGCTTGGACAGACTGTCAATAAATCTTGATAGTAAATATGTAATTGGTTGAAAAAAGTAGTATTGTTGTTGATGATATGGTACTGACATTGTAGGTGGATTGAATTTATTTTTGAAAATGTTGGATTCGATCGGTATAGATATATTAGTTATATCTGTAATTCGAGAGATGTTCTATTTTCAATGAAATTTGTAACGGGTTAGGATTGGATGAGATGATATATGGATGTTTAATTCATAGATAATTGAATTTGTATATATTTTCTAGTTCATATTATGAAGCAGTATTGAAGTGGATGATAAAGTTTAGCTATCATATATATCATATACCAATTGTAATCACAGAGCATTGTGGGATGTGGGGGGTAGAGAATATGTTCATCAAAAATATTCTATTTGAAGACTATGTTATTGGATTTCCATGTATTTTCAATATTAGGGAAGGATGTTGTTTATGAACTGTGAAGATTGCTTGTATCAGTTCATCTATTGCCAATTTTCATGTGAATAAGTAGAACAAATTTGAATGTTGGACTTTCAATTTTTTCTTAGCACATGAATCTATTTATCATTAAGTAATTTAATGAAATTTTCTTTCCTATTTTAATTAATTAGGTTACATACACTTACTGCATTTAGATACCTCATTTTACATTTATTGGATACATTATCTGTGATTTATTCATTAATTGTTTGCTGACTAGATAAGTTGTAATGTAGAAGTAACTTAATATGAAATTTCTTTAGTATTAAGCTTGGTTACTAGCAAATAAATTATGATTTTGTTGTTTATTGTTACTGAAGTTGTGATACGGTATTGTACTCATAATGTACTTAACAATAACGCAGTACTTTTTTGTTTTATTGTCTTTGAAAGTTTCACTTGAAGTTTAATAACAGTAATGTGAAAGAGATTTTCTAGTTTCTATACAGTAACTACAGTAGGCTACTTAAAATTGAAACCGTACTGTAGAATATTGCTTAACTATTTTTGTATAATCTAATAATTTCTTTATGACTAAATGACTTTTTTCTATACATGACTAAATATTTTTCCTCTTGAGTGTATTTTAATCTAGGTACGTTTGTTGATTTGTCGTGTTTTCTATGGTAATGTTTCACTTGATTCTATTTGACTAATTTTTTAATTATTTCAATGTTGTAAATATATTTGATTAAATATTCTGAGAGAAAATTCTTGTTGGTGAACCTTGTCTGAGTGGTGTTTTTATTTTGAATCGTCTAGAGAGATCTAGACTCTAGAAAGTCAGTCTGCAAGTGATTTTCAATAGGCTAATATTAGTTCTTCAGACCGCTTCCAGACTGTCTTCACAGGGCTGACATCAAAACATTTTAAAGTAGTTCCAAAACAAATTTGAAATCGTTTTAAATTATTGACAAAATTTTTGAAATTAAAAAGAAACTTGTTTCAAAATTGTTTTGATATTGACATTTTTGGATTTTTTTCAATGTCAAAACAGGTTTAGATTAGTTTAACAATATCGAATTTCTTGTAAAACCATCTCCAACCTGTTTTGATACGAAGAAATTTATTTAGAATTTTTTCTACATTACTTCAAGTTTATACTCCTTAATAAGTATTACATATCAACAACGCAAGATGAATAGAAAAGGAAGGGTCCAGAGACTGTATAGTGCACTAGCTTTGTCTCTCTGTCTCTCTCTGTCTCTCTCTCTCTCTGTCTCTCTCTCTCTCTCTCTCTCTCTCTCTACAGACTGTGAATATTTATAATATAGTATATGAATAAAGGGCATTGAATACCCCAAGGCTCCCCGACTGGCTCTCCCAAGAGTTTTAGGTAAACTCGCCTATGGGCCATTAAGATTTTATTTTTAGGTTTAGGGTCAAATAACAAGGATATATTCTAATTTGATTTGAAATATTAGTATTAAAAAATTCCGGGGAGGACCCCTGGACCCTTCTCTTGGCTGGGGGGGGGGGGGGAATCCATACCCCCCGGTGTGGGGTCCCAGAACGGCTCTGCCTGCTATACCCAAGGTAAATTATACCGTATCTATGTATAATATGCATATATATTATTATAAATAGAGTATAGGTAGACCTACTGGCCTATTATGTGTCTTATTTTACGGTGCCTCTAGTCCTTTCAACAAAAAATTAGATACCTAATTCATTGTCTATAACAATTTTTTCGACATTCTGTCATTAATGTAATCAGATCTAGCGTTTCTTTTCAAAATTTCATCATCAATAATATTGTTATCATTTGCTGTTAGGCCTCCTCATTTTCTACAAGTATTGTAATTTATAAAAAGTTGGCCAGACTTTTTGGAGGAATTAACCACTCAATTCCCATTTGGCCGCTTATGAATTTGGCTTTCAAAATTTGTGTCAAACCCTGCTCAAATAGTTTTCATAGCAAATCTAAACAATTTTAATATTACATTAGTCTGATATTAAGCCGTCATACATTCAAGTTGGCCGCCAAGTACAGGTTCCTATCCCATCCGCAACGCTGTGCTGTTGTAGTTTTAGTTTGTGATGTGAGGTTATGACGCTCAAGCACGCAAAGTCGCAAACCAAGCCACCCACCATCGCGAATTTTGTAAATCGCAGGTGGACTTTGCAGTTTGCAATATTGTTTTGCATTTAATTTTTCTGTCAAGCAAGTGGGGCTTTGCGCTTCGTGTATGCTGGGTTATTTTTCTGGTAGCTAAAATATGACCATATCAAAGGAGAAGGAATTGTGCAGTCTTGTTTTGGAAGATGGAAAAGTGTTTACAGGTTTTCGATTCGGAGCACACGTGGATTGTGATGGAGAAGTTGGTAAGTTTACAAGATTTATTTGATTATGATATTTTCAAACCAAGTCCTCTCTATTATGAATAATAGTTAGTATTAAGCTCACATTTAAGAACTTTAATAGAATCTCAATTAATTTTTATTCAAATTTGTAGGTTATGCGCAGCCGTACACATGGAGCTGTTATTTTGAGGCTCAGATTATTTTTTACCTGTTTCAAGTCCCCAAATCTCTCAATATCATTCTCTTTAGTAATATAGCTTACCAAATATTATAAGGTAGGTCCATTTATATGCCATCTTGTTTGTTTTCTCTAGATTGCAAACTTGTTCAAATAACCGGTTTAGAGCCGGCTACAGCCTAAATAACAAATGTAGCACAACTCTTGATTCATGAAATCTTCTTTTTCAAGGCTGTCAGATCTATTTTTGGAAGCAGTTCTACTATAAATTCTTGTATGCATAATTTAATTCTCATTTGAATTGAAACGAAATCAAAATGGTTTAGAAAAAAACCTTGTTCTCTTGGCAACAACCTTATTGTTGATGTTATGTTTCCAGCTAAAATCTCCCCTCGTAAATCTTATTATATATAATACTAGATTATATATAATACTTATTATATATAATGATAGATACTTATTATGTATCTTTCATTAATGATGTTTCCAGCTAACATCATCACTATTGTGAGATATATGTATATATTATCTTCCCCCTTTTTCTTACATAAAATTCAATCTCAAATGCAATAACTTATCTTGCTTTTTCATAGATTTTGATAGTTCTAGGATAATAGAACTAGATTGGTAAGGGTACTTTTACACCTGCTAAAATGAAAAATTAACGTTATTTTCTATACTGAAACAGTAAATAACAAAACAGACAACCAATGTACCAATTTACAATCATACTTTGGTTATTGAATGATTAAAATAAGTTATTCAGTAGGAACAGTAGCTTACTTCGAGATATTAATTAGTCTGAATTTTGTATATTGAGTTATTGAAATGAGTTATCAAGTACTCTCTTTTAGTCTGTATTTAGTAAGTTATATTGAGTTGTAAAAATAAGTATCAAGTACGTACTCTAATTACTAAATAATTAGATTTAGTAATTTATCTTGTCTGTTTTCAGTTTTCCAGACGGGATTGGTAGGTTACCCAGAATCTCTTACAGATCCATCCTACCATGCTCAAATACTGGTGTTAACCTATCCGCTTATAGGCAACTATGGAGTGTTTGGTAAAGAAGAAGATGAATACGGTATTCCAAGGTAACGAATCTACTATTTGAATAACATAACTTACCAAATATTCTGTAGGCCAGTTCAGGAAATATCATTCACTCCACAAAGAAATCAATGTAGACTTTTCTCATTCTCAGATTTGAACCTTATTTTGAAGGATTCTTTTACATAATATGTAAATTATATATATAATTGTATATTATACAGTACTTCTTTAGCTGACGATAAAATGTAGCTAGTTCCGTCTGCTCCTTGAGCGCTCCAACAGATGATGTTGTCGATCAAAGTTGACACTTAACTATGCCTAGATGATGGTTTTGAAAGGAAAATAAACAGTTGATGCTTCACATCAGCTGTTGGTTGGTTACTGTACAGGAGACAGGCGAAACCGCCTTACTTTTTGGCGTCCGCTATACAATCTTGAGTATTCTAATGATTTAATCTTTATGAGAGGAAAATGAGTAAGAGAATGTGATGAATGCTTACATTATTGTATTACGGTATCAATGCAATTACATTGTTCAGATCATTAGATAAGATTGTTTGGTTTCTGTAGATCATTTTAATTGCTGGAGTTGAGAAGAGATTTGAGATTCGTGTCAGTTATAGTTTGTTCGAGCAAAGGAGACATTCTGGCAAGATGGGAAAATGACACCAGTTCGGTCAATATTCGTTCGAAAATTATCTAAATAACTGAACATTCATCTCTACAATTTGAGACCAAATTTGTAATTCTTGACCCAATATGTTGTGAAAATAATATTAAAATTTATCAAACACATTAATATCACAGTAACAACTCTTTATTAGTGTGCTGTTGGTATGGTCCGTTCAAGCGAAGAAGACATTCTGGCAAGATGGGAAAATGCCTCCAGCTCGGTCAATATTGGTTCAGAAGTTATAAATTTGGTCTCAAATTGTAGAACAGGATGTTTTCCACAATTTCAGATCAAATTTAATAATTTTAAACCAATATTGACCGAACTGGAGTAATTTCCCCATCTTGTCAGAATGTCTTCTTTTCTCGAACAAACTATATCACATTCACAGCTTCAGTTTGTCCACGCGAAGAAGACATTCTGGCAAGATGTGAAAAAGACGCCAGCTCGGTCAATATTGGTTCAAAATTTTTCAATTTTGTCTTGAATTGTAGAAAACATTCTTCTATAAAATTTGAGACTAAATCCGTCATTTTTGAACCAATATTTACCGAGCTGGAGTCTTGTCGGAATGTCTTCTTTGTTCAAACAGTCTACCACATTATCACCACATCCACAACTATTCATCAAGCGATTTTTTAGTTTTTAATCCCAATTTCCTCTCTCATTTCTCAAATCTCCCCCGTTTTGAGTCGTACAGAAGATTTTGTTGTATTAATTTTCAATATAGTCTGTCCAAGCAAAGAAGAACCTCTGGCAAGATGGGAGAATGACTCAAGCTCGGTTAATATCAGTTCAAAATTTTTTTAATTTGGAGTTGAATTGTAGAAAACATTCTTCCTCACGATTTGAGACTAAATTAATAATTCTTGATCCAATATTGACCGAGCTGTATAGTCTTTTCCATATCTTGTCAGAATGGCTTCTTTGCTTGAACATACTATACCAAGAAACCACAATATCACCTCCACAACTTTAGTCTGTCCAAGCAAAGAAGGCCATCTGGCAAGATGGGAAAATTACTCCAGCTCGATCAATATTTGTTCAAGAATTATAATTGTGGTCTTGATAGTTTAGATCAAATTGTTTCCTACAATTTGGGATCAATATTGACCGAGCTGGAGTCATTTTCCCATCGTGTCAGAGGGTCTTCTTTGCTTGAACAAACTATACTCAACAAGCAATTTTGTCGTTTTTAATTTCCCCTCATTTTTCAACTCTCCCCCGCTGTGTAAAGATGGTTCAAGTCGTACAAATGATTCTATCGTTATCAGTTTTCTCTCATTGAATAAAAATTATCAATTTCCATTTTTAATTTCTCTCATTTCCCCACATTTGCAGATGGTTCGAGTCGCACAAAACCTGGGTGAGCGGTCTGGTGGTGGGGGAAGTGTGCGAAACACCGTCGCACTGGCAACACCGTCAGCATTTGTCCGACTATTTGCGCGAGGCCGGAGTGCCCGGCATTTGCGGAGTGGACACAAGACAGCTGACTAAGCACATAAGGGAGTGCGGATCGTTGCTGGGCAAAATTGTGAAGGGAGCGGTGGGTGAGGGGTACACGGGGTTGCGGTTTGTCAGTCCGAATCTGAGGAATTTGGTGGCTGAGGTGTCGACCAAGGTAAATAATATTATTTCTATTTCCATTATTCATATTTTTAACATAACTATTTCCTTTTTTCACAGTTATTTTCTTCTTTTTTCACAGTTTTTCGCAGTAATCTTGAATGGTTACATCAATGAAATACTGTGCAGGGAATTGTCAGGTATTTCACAAACTAACAACACTATTGTTATAATATTGTTATAATTGTTATAATAACACTATAAGAAACTTTTCCTCCATGTTAGAAGTGTCAAGTATTATCATTATTTCCGTTATTCACGTTCTCTTGAATGGTTTCATCAATGAAATTTTATATATATTTTTATGAATGAAATACAGGCAATTGCCAGATATAGTCTGGACGAGTAAAGAATACATTCTGGCAAGATGAGATAATGACTCCAGCTCTATCAGTATTGTTTTTAAATTATAAATTTGATATCAATGTGTAGAGCACAATGTTTTCTACAATCTTGGACGGAATTCATGATTTTTGAATCAATATTGACCTAGCTGGAGTCATTTTGCCAGAATGTCTTCTTTGCTCGACCAGACTGTCGTAATAATAAAGAACTTGAAAGAATTTGTGATAGTAGTAGGCCTGCAATAGTAATTAGTCTAGTAAGTAGGCTAATCAAGCAGATGTCTTTAGTAATTGTTCATTTTTATTATTCTTACATGAGAATTAGTAGCCTGAAGTAGAATTCTCAAACTAATGCTAGGATGGCAATTTGCTTAGACTATAAAATTCTTCATTAATACTTCTTGATATGCGTTTTATAGTTGTTTTTTTTTTGTCTAATTATGAACAGACTGTAAGGTTTATCATTGAAATTATTAAAATGAAATATTGCAACATCAGAAAAAATGAATTTAATTTCCATAAGAAAAAACAGGATAACATATTTAAACTTTGGAAACTAGAGAATTAACTGGGAACTATATCTAGTAAATGTTGCCTCTGTTCAATTAAAATTATTAAAATGAATATTTTTTTACTCTAGTCCTAGTTGCATTACAAAGAATACTGCCTGCAGCGCTATATTTAATCAAAACTCAACACATTCAAAGAAAATTGCCAAATTATGTATATTTTAAAATATATCAATGAATCAAAATCGTCCATTTCTCATTTAATTTCAAGTTCTACATCACATTTGGATTGTGAGGTCATTCGGAGATTGGATGTGCTTGATATTGTGAAATTCGATTGTTGACAATAATATTATTGTTGATCAAATCAAATTTCCGATGTAATCAGATAACTTGGGGTGGTGAGTTGAAAGCGATTTATTATTTTCAAAAAGTTTTGTTGAAAATCCTAGTCTTCAGTGTGTGCTGCAAGTTCTTTCACGTGTATTTTGCTTCTAAACCAGTTGTCTTTGATTAACTCACTTTTACAGCAGTAGAGGTCGAACACTCTCCTTTGATGGAATAGTTCAATTTTCTTCTAAAACTATCACAAACACAAAATTTTAATCTTTCAATATCAATAGTTATTCTTTCTAGTAGGAATTATTGGTCAAAAGTTCAATTCCAATGATATTCCTCAATTGTTTTGGACGCTAGTCTGTGTTTTTTACCAATAAGTTAATAATTTTCTGTAAATGCATAATTAAATAAATCGTAATCCTTCGCAACTTATCTCTCAAATTATTTATAAAGTCTGGGCAAGCAAAGAAGATATTCTGGAGAAATGACTCTAGCTCGGTCAATATACGTTCAAAAATTTTTAATTTGGTTTCAGATTGTAGATCAGAATGTTTTCCATATTACAAGGCCAGATTTATAATTTTTTAACAAATATTGACTGAGCTGGAGTCATTTTTCCATTGTGCCAGAATGTCTTCTTTGCTTGATCGGACTATCTTGTATAGTCCATTCACGATGGCTTGAGACGAGATGAACAAAAGCTCTGAATGTGTGTGTGTGTGTTTGTGTCTGCGACTGGAGTGGCTTCGTTTAAGCCACGACATAAACAAGCCACAGAAATGCCGAAATCACGAATTTTGTTGTAGGCAATTCATAATAAGTATCTTTAAATAAACTTTTTTAAAGATACACATTGAGAAATTGCTTGTCTCAGTTGTCTCTCGTCTGCATGAACCTAAAATGAACAAACAATTATAGTAAAAGTTTTTGTGTCAATGCTTTGGTTACGGTCCCGACAACAAAATTCGGGATTTCGGCATTGCTGTAACTTGTTTATGTCGTGGCTAAAACGAAGCCACTCCAGTCGCACACAAACAGAACTTTTGTTTATCTCGTCTCAAGCTATCGTGAATGGGGTATAGTAACTTACAGTATTAGATTTTGCTTCTTCAGTATTTATAGTGAATCATTAGTAATTTCTATTAGTAATAATAATTATTAATTGGCAATTATTTCACACTCTTGTATGTTATTCGCATTCAAAGCACCTTATTTAATCCACTTTTCCCGAAGTTTTGTTTCAAATTACACTTTTCTAACCAATGGTTTTTGTTTCTAATGTACTGTGATGTTTTCAGTTGTTATGATAATATTATAAACAATGTAACTTAGTGTTTGTAGCTTGTACTGAACTTGTTTTTTCATATCTATTTCATAAATTAGAATAATGTATTATTACATTCACTTCTCACCAAAACATGTTGAAT
Source organism: Sogatella furcifera (assembly GCA_017141385.1). Lineage (NCBI taxonomy): Eukaryota > Metazoa > Arthropoda > Insecta > Hemiptera > Delphacidae > Sogatella > Sogatella furcifera. Next base: position 812,609 of record CM029555.1, on the reverse strand, counting down.
ATTAATGCACTAAAGTTGCATTACAATACACAAAGCTTCATTGTCAAAAAAACAGGACATGAGAAATTCAACTTAATTCATCTGAAAATTTATTTTTATTATTTCCCATCATAGAGACAGAGACTTGGAATATGTTCGAGATGAAGTAGATTCACTCACTTATTCATGAAAAGTGGATGGTTGTCTATAGAACATACAACATCCATAGTTATGTTATTCAACATATGAATGGCATACTGGTTTTTGAGTTTATGTTGTCCATATTCAAGTATACTCTGTCCAAGCAAAGAAGACATTCTGCCAAAAATTGAAAATTTGGTCTCAAATTGTAGGGAACATTCTGATCTAAAATTTAAGACCTCATCTGAACTTTTATTTTTGAACCGATATTGACCGGGCTGGTGTCATCTTCCTATCTTGCCACAATGTTTTCTTTTATTGGACATTCTTCAGTAGTAAGAGTCACTAGGTAAAACTGATTTGCTTTCTGATGAGCCTAAACTATCTATAAGCGTAGTCTGTCTAAGCAAATCTCCAGCGAGATGGGAAATTGGCTCCAGCTCGGTCCATCTCAAATTGAAGAGCCGAATAATTTTTGAACCAATATTGACCGAGCTGGAATCATTTCCCCATCTTGCCAGAATGTTTTCTTGGACAGACTATTCTGGATATTGGAAGAATTAATTATTATTATTTATACTGTATGATATTGACGTGCTTCCTAATGAGCATGAATTATCTAATAATATTTTGAATTGAAAATTGACAATTTCTCTATTTTTAAACAGCAAATCAGAAGCTACACAGCAAAAACACCATCACTGCGCGTGTGCGTTGTAGATTTCGGCCTCAAGTACAACCAGCTGCGCTGTCTGTTGGCGCGCGGCGTAAGTTGTGACGTCATACCTTGGGATCACAATGTGACGTCACTAGATGGCTACGACGGTCTGTTCCTTAGCAACGGGCCGGGCGATCCTCAGCGCTGCGAGGCTGCCGTAGCCAATTTGCGAAACTGGCTGGCGGCGAGCTTGCCTGTGTTTGGGATCTGTTTGGGGCATCAGCTGTTGGCCACGGCCATCGGGTGTCGGACTTATAAGATGAAGTGAGTACAGTGATATAGGTGTCGCTAAAAATTTGACCGGTATAATTAATTCATACTAAGGTAGGTTTTCCAATATTTATTTCCTGTTAGGGCTACTGTAATCGTTTTAAAACTTTGAAATTATAACAATCAAGTACCCTTTTAAAAATATTTTCATTTCACACATGTTTCTGCGATATTAGGTTTTCCTGTATGCGAAACCGCATGAAGGAAAACGAAAACCTACCTTTAGGAGGACATAACCGCCTAACTTTCTAATGTTGAATGAACATTTTGTTGGAGTTTTTTTGGTGTCAATGAAAGGTTTGTTGGCTAATGAAAATGAGAACTGTGTATTGTGTAGTTGCCGTACACTTAGAACCTTATACTCTCTAAATAACTGTTCAGTTGGTTAAAGTCTGGGTGAATAATTGATTATTTTTATGGTAAGCTTATTATGTATACATTCTGTTTTCCACTTTCAAATTTAAAGCTAATAAAAATCACTTTTAAGTGGAAATCAAGTTTTATTCACATTGCAGTATGATGACATTATTTATTTTATTGAAAAATAACAATTGAAGGAATAAAAAAACAGGCGTTAAAGGCACAAAACTTCTTCTGTTCCAATTTTGATAAAAATGTTCAAATTCAGGTTATGTTTCTTCTCAATACTCACTTAATACAATTTCCACTCAGAAGAAAACTCAGTCTGACTGCAATGTGAGTAAAAGTGAATTTCCTGTCAATTAAAGTTATTTAAAAGTCATTTGTATTAAGTTCAAATTATTTTTAGTATGAGCTTCTGTATTTTAATGATCGGATACACATGATTGTAGCATGTAGCTCCCCATACGTGTATTCCATACCTAACAATATTGACTAAAGCAAAGTATAATAAAGGGAAGTTTCGATTCTAAATATGTTATGTACTATTTCAAAACGTCAATAAAGTTTGACTTGAATTGTGTGGTGTTTAGATACGGCAATCGCGGTCACAACCAGCCGTGCACTCACGAGGGCACCGGCCGCTGTTTCATCACGTCGCAAAATCACGGCTACGCGGTGGACGTCGAGACGCTGCCCAACGACTGGGAGCCGCTGTTCACCAACGCCAACGACCACAGCAACGAGGGCATTGTACATTCGCAGCTGCCTTTCTTCAGGTCAGTTGATAAGGCTTGCGAAAATAAAACCTAATATTTTGGACTATTTAATTGCAAATGGGAAAGGAATCCTTTCCAAAAACAACCCCGGCGCCCAGCGTACAATGACACCCTCGTGTTCTTTCTTATCTACTGTGATAGTAATTTGTGGTAGTGCTGCTATCTAGTGGCACGCTACAGATCCACCATATGAAAATACAGTAGCTCAATTCATTGATCAAATGTACCGCTAGAAGATCAAATGTGTTGCTACGCGCGTAGATTCTATAGTTTCTAAGTTGACTATTGATAACAGTAAGTCTGTTATAATAGCCTTGTGTTTACAGTTGTGTACAGTTTAAACTTTGTTTACAGTTCAATTTAAATCCACGAATAGTGATGGTTAAAGCCTGTTGTTTTCTCTCCTATATTAAATGTGTATATATATCAATAATTATGAATGGAGAAATATTTGGAAATAGGCTAATGTAAGTTAGCAGTCGACTATTGATTATAGTAAGGCTAATAGTAATAATATTCGTGAAATCTGGCTGGTTCAGGTCTGGTGTCAGAGTTTTCAGGTCGCTCCTGATCAATTTCAAGGCCTCTGACATGACTTAACGACTGTTTTTAGGCAGCCGGGACCGACAGCTTAACGTGTCCATCCGAAACACGGGAAAGTGGCCTGAGAAAAATTTCTGGTCTGACCTGTGTTCGGGGTTCAATTTAATTCCAAGAAGTTAGTTCAAAACGAGCCGTTTGATTTTGATTGAATGCCTTTTGAATAGATTGTGCAATATAACCTATTATTTTTACTCGTTTGATATATATACTATTGTATTACCGGTATGTTATATAGCTTACGCCAAAAGGTTGGGCGGTTTCATCTGCTCCTTGTGTGCTCCAACAACTGATGTTGTACTACCTACAGTGTGGTCTAGCAAAAGTCCTTAAAAATGGCCAATTGGAGAGAGATTGTAACTACGCTTGCGTAGATCTGAAAAAATCTAGTGTAAAATCACTTCTGCCAACCTACTACTGGAGAGATTTGATGAGAAACAGATGGTACGATTGGGACTATTCTCGAACAGCATTGAAGAGCGGCCATTTTGAAGGAATGTCAACTGTGTGCGACCAGACTATAGCAAAACAGCCGATGTCCACTTAATTTTTTTGCCAGAAACTAATAATAATAATAATAAATGAATAAATATTTTTTTTTTCAAATTCAAATTTATTTATTCTTTGTACAATTTACATCGATTATCTTTACAAAGACACAATACAAGAAAATCATTGTATTTTTTCATTTTATCATTGTATCAAACTAAAAACTAGCAAGCTCTCAATCAATGGGTGTGAAAAGCTTGATACAATCTAAGGACCAGACCGTACCTAAGTACCCATTTTTCGAATTTTTACGTTCATTTACCTTTATATTATTTATCTTTAAATATTGAATGTAATTTTTGCAGCGTGCAATTCCACCCGGAGCACTGTGCCGGTCCCGACGACTTGGAGTGTCTGTTTGACGTGTTCGTTAATGTGATGCAACTCCGAAAATTTAACCAAACTGTGCCACCTGTTAATCAGCTGATCACCGCCAGACTACAGTCGCCCACCGCTGGTGACTTGATCACAAGGTAAGAACTAATGACAAGATCTTCAAAGTGTACTTCTATGTGTCTACAAACTCTTTGGTGTCATGCCAAAACAGCAAATAGTCTGTAATAACTTTGCACTGTAGTCTGTCCAAGCAAAGAAGACCCTCTGGCGAGATGAGAAAGTGGCTTCAGCTCGGTCAATATTAGTTCTAAAAATTTTGATTTGGTCTCATATTGTAGATCAGAATGTTTCCTACGATTGAGACCAAATCAATAATTTTTGAACCAATATTGACCGAGCTGGAGTGATTTTATTATCTTGTTAGAGTGTCTTCTTTTTCTGGACAGACTATACCACAATATCACTTTCAAAACTACTCATAACAAGTTATAGCAACGTCTCTCTAATAATATTGCATTGTGTTGTGTATCATGCTAGTTTCATGAACAGAATTTCATTTTATTTTTGTGTCTTGCAGCAAGCAACAGCAGCCTAGCAAAGTGTTGATCCTGGGCAGTGGCGGACTGTCGATAGGTCAGGCGGGCGAATTCGACTATTCCGGGTCACAGGCACTCAAAGCGATGCGCGAACAGAACATACAGACGATCCTCATCAATCCCAACATAGCCACTGTGCAAACGTCTAAGGGACTAGCTGATAAGGTTTACTTTCTGCCGCTGGTGCCTCATTATGTCGAACAGGTGAGTTTAGACTGTCCAAGCAAAGAAGAAATTCTGGAGAGATGGGGAAATGACTCCAGCCCGTGTCAATATTGGTTCAAAAATTAATTATTTGACTTGAAATTGGATAACAGAATGGTTTCAACAATTGAAGACCAAGTTTTGAGTCAATATTGATTGAGCTGGAGTCATTTTTCCACGTTACCAGAATGTCTTTTTTGCTTTCAATAGTGAATTACGTGTACAGAGTTGATGTGAGCCAGCGCAGTAGAGGAGGACACATGTATTACATCATTTCTCATACATGAAATCGTTAAGTCAGATGAACATGGTGATTTATTTATTTCCCATTTTTCGTTTGAATAAACCTCCCAATTTGATACATTAAAACCGGAGCTCTTGTTGAATCAATCCATCATTACAAGTTGAATATTGTTTAACAAAGTTCTACTACTAGTAGTCTCTTGCTGATTCTTACGAAAAATAGCTGTGATTGCTCTTTTTTGGTACAGCAGTTGATTTTTTAGGTGGTCCATTTCAATACATTCTGATTCATTTGAGAGATAATCTGTTAATTTTTTTTTCGCTTGTAGGTAATCTGTTCGGAGCGTCCCGACGGAATCCTGCTGACGTTTGGCGGTCAGACGGCGCTGAACTGCGGCGTCGAGTTGGAAAAGTCGCGAGTTTTTGAGAAGTATGGCGTCCAAGTGCTGGGAACATCGATACAGTCGATAGTCGAGACTGAGGATCGAAAAATGTTTTCGGACAGGATTAATGAGATTGGAGAGAGGGTGGCGCCCAGTGCCGCTGTTACTTCTGTGCAGGAGGTGAAGAAATTTGGAGTTTATTTATTTTTTAATTATTCATTCATTCATTCATTCATTCATTTGTTAATTTATTTTATTGGGCACCTTGGTTGATGCTTCCTTTTTGTAAATGCTGTAGAACGCCGATTAACCGAATTGCCAATTATCCGATTCGGTCATAATCGTAATAATAAATTAAAAACCAGCGTTTACGACGTGATCGTAGCTTTTCTTACTTTTTTCGAACTGTACTTACTTAGTACAGTATTTGGTTTGCTTTCCAAATTAATTCAACATCACTACACTGAATTTTTCAAATGTGATGAAGTTTGATAAACACATTGTTTTCTCTAATACAATTCCATGTTAAAATATCCGATTTCTTTCTATTCCAATTGACCCCGGTCACAATTAGTTCGAATAATCGGCGTTCTACTGTAGGTAAATTGATTCATTCATCATCACTACATCTCATCAATAACTTACTTGGTTGTGATCCCATTTGATAGGTAATTCGTCACATTTTCAAAATGAAAGTGTTATGTGAAAGATTCAATGGTAATAGATTTAGTTCAATGACTTGGAAATACAGGTAATATTTTCTTTATTTTATTTATTCATAACGTGTTTCAACTCATTACATGCATATTCAATTGCAACTGAAATCGCACTAGAGGGTGTGTACATGATACTGGCTTTGACGCTAGATAAACAATCTTAGCAGTGATAAAAGTAGCGATCCTAGCAGAGAGTAACGCTCTGTTTCTATCAGCTGTCCGTGCTGAAGCAGTAACTCCAGCTACGTTCAAAATCGTATCAAAGCATGTACAGCTGATAGAAGCAGAGCATTACTCTCTGCTAAGCTTATCACTGCTAAGATCGTTTATCTAGTGTCAAAGCTAGTACATCGCTTATACGCTTATCACAGCTAGTATAGTCTGTTCAAGCAAAGAAGACCCTCTAGCAAGATGGGAAAATGACTCCAGCTCGGTCAATATTGGTTAAAAAATTTTTAATTTTTTTTGGTTAAAATTTTTTTAATTTTTAATTTGGTCTCAAATTGTAGATCAGAATGTTTCCTTTAATTTGAAACCAAATCAATGATTTTTGAACCAATATTGACCGAGCTGGAGGTCATTCTCGCATCTTGTCAGAAGGTCTTCTTTGCTTGAACAGATTATATCTACCCATCGGCAGTGCGGCTGTGCATTGAAAACTTCTGTCACTCAATTTTTTGCTAGAACCTACAGTCTTTTGCAAGCTTTCAATCACCGGTTGTGAAAAGCTTGATAAAATCTTTTTTTCTGAGAGTGAAGCCCACATGAACTCATAGGCTTTTTGATTAGTTGTGAAGGTGATATTGTGGTATTGATCCATATTAAATGAAAAGACAAGATACTATCAAACTTATCTCCTCCAAAAGGATCCCCAATGTGTTGAATATTTGTTATTGAACTCACCTAAATAGATTGAAACCTAACTTGAATAGATTGTGCTGCTCAATTTTTGTTAATGTTATGCATCGATTGAATATTATGTAAGGGTTTCTGGATATTCAATTCATGAAAGTAGCATAAGGGTTAGAGATTTGTAACAAATTGACCTGTTTCAATTATGTTTTCATATTTGTAAAATTTTGTGCACTGTTTTGGCAATAAATTTAGTGGAAATTATGGATACACAACACAATTGTAAATCTTTCTTTATTAATATTTTGCTTTTCAAATTTGTATGGTACAATTATATTGGATGTTTCAGGCGCTTGAAGCCGGCTCGAAGCTAGGCTACCCGGTGCTAGCCCGGGCGGCCTTCTCGTTGGGCGGCCTAGGCTCGGGTTTTGCCAGCACGCCGGACGAGTTGAGACGTTTAGCCCAGCAGGCGTTGACTCACAGCAGTCAGCTGATCATTGACAAATCGCTCAAAGGATGGAAGGAGGTCGAGTACGAAGTGGTCCGGGATGCCTTCGATAACTGTATCACTGTGAGTAGATTGTCCAATAATTAAATAGAGCACACTGGTTTTTCCAATTTAGTCAAAGTTTTATATAGTTTCAGATTGGTTTAGTTGCATAGAGTTGAACTTGATAATGGTTAGATAAATATAATATCAATATGTCCACGGTTCAGCATGCTTTCAAAAATATACACAAGACATGAATATGAGTTTCAACTATGATGTAAGATCTGTCAATTCGACTGGTTCATTGATATAGTCCGTTCAAACAAAGAAGAGCCTCTGGCAAGATGGGGAAATGACTCCAGCTCGTTCTTCAATATTGGTTCAAAAATTACTGATTTGGTTTCAAATTAAAGGAAATGTTCTGATCTACCATTTGAGACCAAATCAATAATTTTTGAACCAATATTGAAGAACGAGCTGGAGTCATTTTCTCATCTTGCTAGAGGCTCTTCTTTGCTTGGACAGACTATACTTATGTATAGGTGAAGCTATACATGTGTTGGGTGGCTTCTTCTGGACTTCAAAATAGAATCAATCTTTAAAAAATAATTTTCCAATGTAAATTGAATAAAAATTCAAAGTAAATTCAATAAATGTAGCCTTTTCTTGAAGTCTAGTTGAGTCTCCATATTCATTGAGAGTGTTATGAGATTTTCTAAAACTCATTAAATAGGCTAATGATCATGAATTCATAGATTTATATTAATAGAACACGTTTTTCTCCTCAATGAAGGGTAACCCCTTTTAATTCAGAAGGTGGGTTAAACAGTGGTAAAAAAGTTGGTAAACAGTGGTATGTAAAATGGTGAATTCACACAAGGCTTACAATATTTTGAATAACTCTAAGTATGCATTTGTACGCTAATTATCAAGCAATCTGTTAATTTGTATATTTTTTCTTTAGCCAGGTATACAACATTGAGAACGTCGAATTTGTTCACAACTATTATGTCAATGAAGATATTTATTTTTTGTCATTTTCTTGCCAGGTATGCAACATGGAGAACGTTGACCCGCTGGGCATTCACACGGGCGAGTCAATAGTGGTGGCTCCCAGTCAGACGCTGAGCGACCGCGACTACAATCGCCTGCGCAGCACAGCCATCAAAGTGGTGCGACACTTTAAGATTGTCGGCGAGTGTAATATACAGTACGCACTGAGTCCCACGTCGGAGGAGTACTATATTATTGAGGTGAGTTGGGTTAGAGAACAAACTACACTGTAAAGTTTGTTCAAGCAAAGAAGACCTTATGGCAAGATGAGAAAACGACTCCAACTCGGTTCAAAAATATTGATTTGTTTTCAATCGTAGGAAACATTATGATCTGAACTTTGAAACCAAATTAATATTTTTTGAACAAATATTTACCGAGTTGGAGTCTTTTTCCCATCTTGTCAGAGGGTCTTCTTTGCTTGATTTATTTATGTGTTCTAGTTTTTCTCCCGAACTATACTGTATTCAACTGGGAAATGATTCATGAGTTGAATTAAAGCAAACTACTCTATATCCCAACTGTTCTTTTCTCCCAAACTATATATAGTCTGTCCAAGCAAAGAAGACCCTCTAGCAAGATGGTAAAATGACTCAAGCTTGGTCAATATTTGTTCAAGAATTATAAATATGGTCTTGATAGTAGATTAAATTGTTTCCTACAATTTGAGAACAAATTGGTAATTTTTGAACTAATATTGACCGAGCTTGAGGCATTTTCCCTTCTTGCCAGAGGGTCTTCTCTGCTTGGACAGACTATACTTGAACAACGCCTCGTACCCTTAAGTCAAAACGGAACAAGAAACTAATAGAATCGAACGAGGCAAGAATGAAAACGTCCACTTTTTGCTATATTGATATTGTATAGCTGACACCGAAAACTTCGACAGTTTCGTGTGTCTCTTGTACGTGATGTAACCTACAAACAGCTGATGAAAAGCGTCCACTGTCTCTTTTCATTTGAAAAATATCATCTATACTACGTTCAATAATTAAGTGGACGAAGTTATGTGATAGTCTTTCCAAGCAAAGAAAAAATTCTGACAAGGCGGGAAAATGACTCCAGCTCGGTTAATATTTGTTTGATAATTATTAATTTGGTCTCAAATTGTAGAAAACATTCTGCTCCACAATTTGAGACCAAATGTATACTTTTTAAATATATTATATTATCATGGCTTTTATTGGTGGGGAGACCCTCACGGGTAGTTCCACCTCGCCAATGTGCACTTGGTCAAATACCGGTCACCCATCCAAGAGCAGTCCATAGTGTTTGTGACTTGACATCGCGTTCACCAATAGATCATCCTCACCGAGAGACCAATACCCTGTACACTTTTTTAATCATTATTGACTGAGCTGAAGTCATTTTATATCTTGCCAGAATGTCTTCTTTGCTCGACCAAACTTAACCTTTGAAATACGCATTATAGTGAATGTTTTAGTATGTGATTGTAATGTATTATTGAGCAAGTGTTTTATTTTCGTTTGTTCTTTTCAATGTGTCAATCTTAATTTGAACCTATTGTGTCCTAGGTTAACGCGCGACTATCACGCAGCTCGGCGCTGGCCAGCAAGGCGACCGGCTACCCGCTGGCGTACGTGGCGGCCAAACTGTCGCTAGGTCTGTCGCTGGTCGACATTCGTAATTCGGTCACCACTTCGACTACCGCCTGCTTTGAGCCGAGTCTCGACTATTGTGTGGTCAAAATGCCGCGCTGGGATTTGAGCAAGTTCTCACGGGTTAGCACTAAGGTGAGTAGAATTGGTCTGAATGGATTATTTATTTATAAATCATCATTACATGACTTCAAATTGTCTCATTGTGAAGTCACGCTTGTGCGTGGGTAATGAGGTTGATGATGATGATTATGATTATGATGATGATGATTATGAGAGATGACGACTACTTTTTTTGTAATTGTTAGGGAATAATCACACGTGATAGGTAACTTTTCAAATGTTTCATATAATAGCCCTACTAGGTGGCTGCCAGTTCCATATTCACTCCACTATAGAGCAGAGGTGAATAATAATCAACCAGGATAGAGGTAACGTGTGCTTAGCACGTTGATTCTCTCAGCCATAAACTAGCTTCCGTAACCAAGTGGCGGCGCAGAACATCTTTGAATCTTCTTCTTCTTCGTCAGCTTATTCCCGTTTCTGTACAGGGTCGCTGTTTCTGGTCAGTCGCCTCCAAGTGTCTCTGTCCTGATATTCACCGCCATCCAGCTCTATTCCCCTGCTTCTCAAATCCCTCCAGCGTCTCTTCAGCCTTCCTCTCGTCTTCTACCCTCTACCATCATATTATCAAATATTATATTCCCTAGATATTGCAGAACATCTTCGAATAACAACCAGTTAATCAGTTGAAGTGTTATTCAACAATTATTACTATTCCTCCAGAGACGGGAAACAACCGACTATTTTTTCTAATAGAAGGTGATCAACATGCTAACACGCTAACATAGATTCTTCCACTACTTCTGCTACAACCGCTTTTCTTCTTCTTCTTCTTCTTCTTCTTCTTCTTCTTCTTCTTCTTCTTCTTCTTTCTTTCTTTTCGTCCAAACATTTTCCCGTTTATGAAAAAGCTGCAAATAAATGAACGGAAACTGATGTAATTTTCAGATAGGAAGTTCAATGAATAAATTCAATATTCATGTAATTTTCAGATAGGAAGCTCGATGAAGAGCGTGGGTGAGGTGATGGCGATTGGTAGGAAGTTCGAGGAGGCTTTCCAGAAGGCGATGCGTATGGTGGATGAGAACGTGTTGGGCTTTGATCCGTTGGTCAAGTCGCCATCGGATGAGGAACTGGAACAACCGACTGATAAGAGGATGCTCGTGTTGGCAGCGGCACTACACGCTGAGTATTCGGTTGATCGGCTGTAAGTTGACAGGATAATTATTCATTTTTCCAAGATAGCACAATAATACAGTCTGTCCAAGCAAAGAAGACCCTCTGGCAAGATGGGAGAATGATTCAAGCTCGGTCAATATTGGTTCAAAAATTGTCAATTTAAATAAAGAACTTAAAAACTTAGGGCTGTTTAAAATAATTGAAAAATAAATAAAAATCAAACACCCTTTTTTGAAAACTTTAAAATTATAAAAAACACATACATGTTTCGGGAGCTAAGCCCATTCTCAATGTGGATAAAAATAGTTATAGATAACTAGATCCCGAAACATGTATGTGTTTTTTATAATTTTAAAGTTTTCAAAAAAAGGGTGTTTGATTTTTATTTATTTTTCAATTGTCAATTTAATATCAAATTGTAGGAAAAGATTTGATCTACTAATAAGACCTCATTTATTATTCTTGAACAGATATTGACCAAGCTGGAGTCATTTTTCAGTCATCTCACCAGAATGACTTCTTTGCTTGAATTGCTTCTTGATATCGAATTGTAGGAAAAGATTTGATCTACTAATAAGACCACATTTAAAATTCTTGAACAAATATTGACCTAGCTAGAGTCATTTTCCCATCTCGCCAGAGAGTCTTCTTTGCTTGGACAGGCTATACTTATAGGTGAAAACACAGACGCATGTCAAAAACGTCTTCTCTCCTAATTTCGATTACGATATCACAGGTAGAGGTTATAATGTATAATTTATAAAATATACTATCGAAGACTGGGAATACTATAGACTATAGTCGACTGGGAATTCCATTGGCAACGTATGATTGGCAACCAAATTATCAATGCCCTATGCAACATTGTATAGTGTATCCAAGCAAAGAAGACGTCATTATGTTAAAATGGGAAAATGACTGCAGATCGGTCAATATTGGTTTCAAAATTATAAGTTTGTTTTTAAATTATAGAGAAGATTCTGCTCTATAATTTGAGATCAAGTTGATAATTTTTGAACCAAAATTGACCGAGCTTGAGTCATTTTCCCCATCTTGCCAGAGGGTTTTCTTTGCTTGAACAGACTATAGATTCGTAGCTGCTGATTTGATTCAATGGCTAAGTCACATTTAAAATACGGCTTTCTGAATTTCTTCTATGGAATCTTATCTAAATTTCCCATGCACACTGAACTGAAATATTGGTTTTATATTTTTCTTGAGAAATACATTCCTTGTTTAAAGTTTATCATTTGATTATTTTTTTCAATTTTCATTGTTCAGCCCAGAACAATCATATTTTCAGAACTGTTTCCCAACACACAGATTCGTCTATGTGGGGAAAATTCATGATTATGTATGTGTGTTTGATGTTATACATTTTGAGTTATGTGAATAAAATAAGATTTGATTTGAAAATAATCGATAACTTGATTGTTTGTTGCAGATACGAGCTGACCAAAATCGACCGTTGGTTTCTGCACAAAATGCAGAACATAATCAGTATGCACAAGACGCTGGAAGGCCTAACCTCGCACGAGGTGACCAGTGACGTCATGCTGCACGCCAAGCAACTTGGGTTCTCCGATAAACAGATTGCCTTCCTGGTCAAAACCACTGAGCTGCCTATTAGGAAAAGGCGTGAGGAGTTTGGTGAGTCTTCAAATCCAATAAAAATATGAATAATATAGGAAAATATGCTGCCACCATTTGTATAGAACAAGAAGAAGCTAATGACAAAAAGTTGAATGGCTTCATCTGCTTCAACAGCTGACAATATTTTACTTTTTATTGTTTACCATGATTAAAACATTAATCATTATATTTATGTCAATAAATATATCTATTTATTTAAACTGGTATTATTGTTTTAAGCTTTCGTGATCTCTTGTGAGCTTCATTGAATATGATGCTTCAACTTTTTGTGGATTCAATATGAATACTTTTTACTTTTTGACTTTTTGTCAATATGATCTGATAGCTTATTATTTCAGAACACTCAATTATCGAACGTGCATACGGAATTCGAAAAGCACATGATGGAAAGTACTCTATATATTATAGATATATACTTTTGTCCTTCCTGTTGTCCTTTGTTTATGTCCATATTTTATCGTTTTCTGTAAGCTGCGATCTGCAACTAAGTGTTTTTGTAGGGATTTGATAATCTAATGGTTTGAAATATTCAACAATGGTACTGAGCACTAAAATATTCCGTATAATTCAGTAATTCCAATTACATAATGCCCTTTAGGCCGGGCGTATGCTAGGACGCACGCGAAGCAGCCCACGCAAGCCAGCCAATCACAGCTCTTGTCTTGTCATTTAGCGTTAATATCTAGAGCTGTAATTGGCTGGCTTGCGTAGGCTGCTTCGCGTTGCCTTAAAATGTACTTTTTTATGCACTTTGAATGACATTAAATGATAGCAGTTACACATCAATTCGTTTATTTCGATTGAATTATCTCGAAAAATGATGTTTTGCATACTTAGTATTTTATTGATGTATTGGCAAGAGCACTTTAAATTCTTAATTAGGCTATAGGTTTTTTAACAGTTTCATTCATTGGATCTCGCTTGCTGTCTAATGCATTGGTCAATATTTGCAGTTGCAGAAGTCTTGTCATTTTATATAGCAATATACGGAGATTCTAATTAATAATTATCAAGCAGTTGGTGTACTGCAATATCTAATAATTCTTCAAGATTTTAAATTCAATTGATCAATTTTCTTGAATTTTACAGGAGTACTACCTTTTGTAAAGCAGATTGATACGGTGGCTGCCGAATGGCCCGCATGTACTAACTACCTCTATCTTAGCTACAACTGCAATTCCCACGATCTTGAGTTTCCCGGTGGCCATACAATGGTTATTGGTAAGTAAAATTTCAGCTTCAATCCCTCAATTCGGTGACGTATTTCGATTACAAAAAAAAATTTATTGGAAACTAGTTGAGTTCGTTTGATTTGTTTTGTTGGAGCATTGATTATGAATAATTATTGTACAATGAATAAGATGAATTAAGATTATTTATGAAGATGAATTTTAGATAGAAGTTTGTAATTGATTAAATTGAGATGTTATAGTCTGTCCAAGCAAAGAAGACCCTTTGACAAGATGCGAAAATGACTCCAGCTCGGTTAATATTGGTTGAAAAATTATTGATTTGGTCTCAATCGTAGAAAACATTCTGATCTACAATTTGAGACCGAATCGATATTTTTTGAACCAATATTGACCGAGCTGGAGTCATTTTCTCATCTTACCAGAGGGTCTTCTTTGCTTGGACAGACTATAATTGGGTAGATGTTGGACCTCGCGGGTTCTAACAAGTTTTCTATCTATTCTATCTATCAAGTCTATCTATCTATTTTCTATCTATCAAGTTTTCTATTCTGTCTGATGTGGGTAAATATGAACAAGGATTAAGGGTCTGATAATCAACTATGCTTCAATAGGTTTCAACTAATGTTTGTGATTTTTTCGTAGGTTCTGGCGTGTACCGTATTGGAAGTTCGGTGGAGTTTGACTGGTGCGCCACCGGTTGTCTGCGGCAGTTGCGGGAGATGGGGCGCAAAACAATAATGGTGAACTACAATCCGGAAACAGTCAGCACCGACTACGATATGAGCGATCGGCTCTACTTTGAGGAGATCTCGTTCGAAGTGAGTTGAATGGTTTAGCCTATAGTATTCTTAAATGAAAAGACAAGTTGTTGTCAAAGAAATGTTTGTCTTCTCATTCAATATGGATGACTGCCACAATATCACCTCCACAACTACTCAAAAAGTTAATCAATCGATCTAAATGCACGTACAATGAGTTGATTGAAGAGGCCAGAATAGCTGCGATGACTGTTGATATGTAAAATATATAGTAAATACAAGTTTTCATGATGGCAGAGGAAACTGGTTCAAAAATGTTAAAATATAATATAGTACGGCAGTACTATAATAATATCATATATAGTCCATTCACGATCACTTGAGAAGAAATTAACAAACCTTTTGCGTGTGTGTGCGTGTAATGGAAGGTCTTCTTCTATGCGAAAAAGTCTGATTCAGTTGAACAGCTGACTTTTGTCTGGAGCTGTGATTTTCTAAAGTCCGACTTGTCTTTTCTCAAGACTGTTATCTTGAGCTGTGATTGGCTACAGCTGTTGGTCTGTGGCCGAAAGTTTGGCATAGAAGAAGACCTTCCATTACAGGCACACACACTCAAAAAGTTTGTTTATTCCGTCTCAAGTGATCGTGAATGGAGTATAGTTTATAATCAAAGTGTGAATATTTTATACTCTAATTTTCTCGTACACATGGTACAAATACGCCATAGTTTTGTCAGATTTCAGTGTAGTTTCATAAGGTTTATATTGAAAAGATATTTTGAATATCAAAATAATCGTTCTAGAAATAGTTTGAGAGGTAATTGTAAATTTTTTCGTACATAAATACTTCCTAGTTTTTTCCATAATCAAAAATAGGTATTTGTCTCAGGTGAAATTCAACTTGACATGGTTTCTCAATAGCTCACTTTGAGGTTATCCATGGAGTACTAGTATACGAAATGTTACATGTAGTACTTTTCTCTTCGTATTTTAAACTATTTATAATTCTGATTTTGTAACAATACCAAGAGAGTATATTTTTTTTAATTGAAATAAGTTATTAGGAATGAAATTTCAAAATGAATCTTGTAAATGAGTGATTAATGCGTGATTATGAATGATTAATGAGTGATAAATGAGTCGAGATCTGTATGTTAGCCCATAATCAGCATTTGAAAACTTGCAAAGAGAATGACGTATGGAGCAGAAAAATTTTATCTCCTGATAAATGAAAAGACAAGATGTTGTGATACCACTCACTTATTAAAAAAAACGAGGTACCGGTTCCGGTTGTTACACCATTATCAATCCCTGATGAACTCTGGTAAACGGTTTCTCGATTTTCTAATAAATGAGTGGTATGACAACATCTTGTCTTTTCATTTATTATGGATAACTACTACAATATCAACTTCACAACTACTCAAAGAGTGAATTTTATCTCAGCTGGCTGTTATAGAACGCTTCACACCAATTGCCACACTATGATTATACAGTCTCTTTGTCAGAAATATTTATGCGGGTTCGTTTTGTTTGTCTTTTCCATTAATTATTATTAATCGATGTGTTTCAGGTAGTGATGGACATCTACCAGCACGAGAACGCCGACGGCATAATACTGAGCATGGGCGGCCAGCTGCCCAACAACATAGCGATGGATTTGCACCGTCAACAGGCCAGGATACTGGGCACGTCGCCCGAGAGTGTGGATGGCGCCGAGAACCGGTTCAAGTTCTCCAGAATGTTGGACAGGATAGGCATATCGCAGCCTAGGTGAGTGGCAGTCAAAATTACCTTAAAGTAAAAGATATTACTTGCGACACGGCTCTCTCTCTCTCTCTCTCTTTCCATTCTTAGAAAGAGAGTCCCTTACTATGCTCTGTCCCTTACTTATCTTTTCCACTACCCGTGCGCACTACTTAGTATGTAACTTTCTCACTCGTCTTACTATTGCTATGTTGATGCTACGCACTGTGGAAATCGGATACCCTACGTTCATGTTGCAAGTATTTTCTCACGGACTTTAGTATAGTCTGTTCAAGCCAAGAAGACATTGTGTTGAGATTGGGAAATGACACCAGCTTGGTCAGTATTGGTTGAAAAATTATCCATTTGGTCTCAAATTGTGGAACAGAATGTTTTCTACAATTTGAAACTAGATTTATTATTTTTTAATCAATATTGATCGAGCTGGAGCCATTTTACCATCTTGCTAGAATGTCTTCTTTGCTTGTACAGACTATATTTGCACTCTATGAACTCAAAGTTTGTCTTTTCTCTATTTCTTCAACTTATCAAATACCTCAAATACCTATCCTATCTTATAAATGCTATCATATATCCAGTCATTGATAATTTATAATGAAGTTTCGCGAATATCTGTTATTAATACCAACATCTTTCAGGACAGTTGAAGAGCGGTCTAGGAGAGTATACGACGGTCTGCCGCTGTAGCCAATCACAGCTCTTGTTGTCTAAGATCAAGGGCAAGACAAGAGCTGTGATTGGATACAGCTGCTCGACTGCGACCAACCGTCGGACTGTTTCGCATAGAGGAAAATCTACTATTTTTTATTATTTATTGTTACAATTGCGATTTGATAGCAAGTATTTTAAGAAAAGGTGATAATTACATGCAAAAAGTTTTCTATTTCGTCCCATGTAATCGTGATGGTGATGCTAACATGGTGAATTGGTGATACAATGATACTTTGAAAACTAATTATTTTCATCTCTTATTGTGCGTTAGATGGAAAGAGCTGACCAATCTGAAATCGGCAATTGATTTTTGCGAAGAGGTTGGCTATCCGTGTCTGGTGCGTCCTTCCTACGTGTTGAGCGGTGCCGCCATGAATGTGGCGCACTCTGAGAAGGATTTGGAGAACTATTTGCGGTCGGCCAGTGACGTCAGCAAGGAGCATCCGGTTGTTATATCAAAGTTTCTGCTGGAAGCCAAGGTTGGTAATTCTATAGCTGGTGTTTGTGATTTGAAATATTGTTTGATGTAGCCTATTATATGTTATTTCTATCATGTTTTAATGTCCCTGTATTGGTACAATCTACAATGTGATATAAATAAAGTTTTTGGTGATTGAGCTGTGACATATTGGGAAGAAGGAAGATATTATTTTGGTTATGCACACAGACCCAACTCATAGAAATCAATCAATTTCTAAAACAAAGAGTATTTCAATAGAGTAATTCCAAATATACATTATCTTACATGATCGCTATGTTATTAGTTAGCGTATCGCTTAAGCCATGCATGCCTCGCGGTACAGTCTGTTGACGCAAAAAGACCCTCTGGTAAGATGGGAAAATGACTCCAGCTCGGTCAATATTGATTCAAAAATTATAAATGTGGTCTCAAATTGTAGAACAGATTGTTTGGACTTTTTAACAAATATCGACCGAGCTAGAGTCATTTTCCCATTCTGCCAGAGGGTCTTTTTTGCGTCAACAGACTGTACAGCGAGGCATTCGTGGCACATGCCTCGGACTGTCGATACGCGGCTTTATAATAGTGGGGATTCCCAAGGGACCACTTATTCCACTTCGACATGTAACTTAATTTTCCCCAGATGATATCATTGAGAACCATGCAGTTTATAGCTATTTTACACTATGAAACAGTCATTTTTAAACAGTTTTTTTGCTTTCCAAACCGTTTCAACTATTAAAACCGAAACACTTCAGAATATCACTGTATTGTTGTCACATGCATGGTTTTGAATATGTTATGTACTATGATGATGAACAATATTGCTTATGAATCTTTTGATGACACCTTTCATTCATTCCACAGCGTTCTGAGTACACACTTGTAGGCCTAATTGAAATTTGTCGCCTTGTGAGGTTGGACTTCTCGACCCAAAATGTATAGTCTGGTCGAGCAAAGAAGACATTCTGGCAAGAAGGGAAAATTACTCCAGCTCTGTCAATATAAGTTGAAAATTTATAAATCTGGTCTCAAATTGTAGATTAGAATTTTTCATATAATTTGAGATCAAATTTTCTCATTTTGAACCAATATTGTTTGAGCTGGAGTCATTTTTCCATCTTGCCAGAATAACTTCTTTGCTTGGACAGACATTATTCGAATTACCTTGCTTTGTATACTAAACTTACCATCTTTCTTTATTCTTTGTCTAGGAAATCGACATAGACGCAGTGGCGTGCGACGGCCAGATTCTGTGCATGGCCGTGTCTGAACACATTGAGAACGCCGGCGTACACTCGGGAGACGCCACTCTGGTTACGCCGCCCCAGGACCTCAACGCCGAAACGCTCGCCAAGATCAAGTTCATTTGCAGGGCCATTGCCAGTGCGCTGGAAGTGACGGGGCCGTTTAATATGCAATTGATTGCTAAGGTTGGTTTGCGATGTAGAGACTGTATAAACGGTAAACAATCTTTGTTCTTTGCGCTATTTGTAATAATAATTTGAAAATGTGTTTGTGTTTCTGACAACAGTACCCTTTCTAGTAGTATTAAATTGTAGTGTTCAAATAAAAACTATTAATATTACGGTGGAATTGGACTTGAACCTCAACTTCCAAAGAGAAAGTTTCATTCCTACGCCAAACTGTTTTATACATCTCCCAAGTTATATTGTTTGGTAAACAGTTGGAGGGTAGAGTGAAAGGTGCAAAATTTCAAATCAAGCAAGCTAAGAGTGAGTTTCAGTTTCATGCGTATATTTTTGTAGAGAATAAAATTTGAAAGAGATTAATACTTATAACAGCTTTGTATTATCAACCGTTTTCAAATTAACAATTTTTTCAAACTTCCTAATTTTCTTAAAGGAATTGTTTTGTAACTTTAAATTGGGAACACATACATTCTTATTTCAAAATCCCTCTTGCAAAATTCATTTCTCTTCAATTTGAAACAAAATCCAAACTTCTATTTCCAGTGTTTTGTGTGCTACAGCGATTTTTAGAAAATCCTTACACCCTCAATAACTGCATATTTTAACACTAAAGACTTACTAAAAATATATGGATTGGATAATGCCGGGTTTGTCCAAGCACACTCAAACTTGAGGGACCCTCAAATTTTGACGAATTGTCAGTAGAACAGCTGATCTCTTAGTATACTACTTGGTAGCCTATAGCATTATACTTGTAGAATTCATTTCTAGAAGTGTTGAAAATGACATTTTTCTCACGTTGTGCTCGAGCAGCACGAAAGGTCTCCATTCCAGTAATTTGATTCAAACATTTTTCTTATTGTTGAAACAATGAACTGCATATCGCAATCCCAGTGAATGCTATTTTGAATATTTTCAAATTTTCATCTAAATGTTCTGTCTTTTGCGTTGTTTGCAGGATAACGAGCTGAAAGTGATAGAGTGCAACGTGCGTGTGTCGCGTTCTTTCCCGTTTGTTTCGAAGACACTGGACCATGACTTTGTGGCGGTGGCGACGAGGGTGATAATGGGCGAGAAGGTGGAGCCAGTTGATGTGATTGCCGGACAGGGTGGCAAGGTCGGCTGCAAGGTGGCTGTGTTCTCGTTCTCTAGGCTGGCTGGTGGGTGGAAATTCTTCAATTATTTTAAGTTTAGTCATGTGAATGACATTAAAGCTCTGGGAGTTGTATTACATCCCAGTATTCCATGGAGACCTCATATAGAATCATTGAAAAATAAGTTAGTATTTGTTCTTGAAAATTTTAAATCGTTATTGGATACTAGAACTCTCTGAGGTCAATCTATTCAAGTATCAAACAATTACAACACAATACAATTTTTTCAATGAATGTAGAAGCCACATTTTCTGTGTTTGGAAGCAGTTCCTAAGATTAGTTGTGTTACAATCATAGTGAGATGCATAGAGTTATGAGAAATAAAAAATACGCCTCCTAATAGGTGTTTAGAGGATGATTGATTATAATTATTATTTAGCGTATGCTTCCATCAGTGAGGAGACCCAAAGGGTTGTTCCTCTTCGCAATATTATAATTTTTACGAATGAAAACATGAAAAACCATGTGGGTTATAGTCCATTGATTATAATAATGTCATATAACACGAGAAACTAATAAGATCTTGTTATTCCTCAAATTAGATTGTCAAAACACATCAGAGTTATCTTAGGGTTGTGTGGTAGAGAGGACCAAGAGTCCTAACTCCGCCCTTGATAAAGGCAATTTATTCATCTATCTTCATCAGAGACGTCTAATATTCAATGAACTTTTACTATAGTTACCAGGTCTTCTCTGATATAGTTTCCACATTGATTGTAAGTTTATCGTAGGAGACTAAACAATGGACAAAAAATGGATTGAAATCGGCTGGAAATGGAAAACAAAATAAGATTGATTCTCTATTGATTCTAAGACATTCATTATTTTCTTCAATTTCCAGGTGCCGATGTGATGTTGGGTGTGGAGATGGCATCGACTGGAGAGGTGGCCTGTTTCGGAGAGAATCGCTACGAAGCCTATCTGAAAGCTATGCTCAGCACTGGCTTCCATATTCCACAAAAAGCTATACTTCTCTCGATTGGCAGTTTCAAGGTGAGGCAGTTGTACTTGAAATACTCAAATAACTTAATAAAAGCCTTATAGAGATTCTTGATAGCACAACAGTGTCCTACATGATTCAATGAATCACATAACTTGAATCAAAAGTAATGAGGTTTTATTTGGATTGAATTAATTCATGTATGTTGTTTATTTTTCTATCAAGTATCATAAATCATTGAAATTTGTGTTACAGTCTGTCCAAGCAAAGAAGACCCTCTGGCAAGATGAGAAAACGACTACAGATCGGCCAATATCGTTCCAAAAATTATTGATTTGGCCTCAATCATTGGAAACATTATGATCTACATTTTTAGATCAAGTCAATATTTTTTGAAACAATATTGACCGAGCTGGAGTCATTTTCTCATCTTGCCCGAGGGTCTTCTTTGCTTGGACAGACTAAATCATGATCTTCATCATTAGGCGTAGTCTATTATCAACGGCTCATTGAAAGTTTTCATTGAATTTGATCTATACTGTTTTATGTTGATATTCATAAGTTTTCTACTAAAGAATTATGGTAAATTCAAATATGATTGTATAGAATATTTTTTTCCAATAAATTTGCAATTTAATTAATCGTTGATGTATTAGTGACTCGAATCTACATGACTATACTAATTCTAGTTATAGTACTTCTAATTCTGTTGTTGTCATCCATATTTTTTCACTGATGTATCAATTAAAATAAAATTAAATTAAAGCTTTACAGTAAAATTAAATACATGAGTAATTTCTCTGTAAAGTTTTTATTTTCTTTCAATTAATATTTTAATAATTGATTCACTAGCATAAAACAGACCTACTGCCCAGTATCAGATCGTTGCACAAGATGGGATTCAAACTGTATGCCAGTATGGGAACTGCTGATTTCTATAACGAGCATGGAGTTCATGTAAGTATTATTATGTGTTTATTATTTTAAATCAATGATAATAAGCTATCCCATTTTTTATTTCCCATTTATGGAAAAATGGTATTTTTTACAAAGTATTATTTAATACAGAATTCTTGTATTTCAATGATCAAGACATTTTAATCGAAAATAATCCATCGAAATGTTGGAAAAATTATTCAACGTATGAATCAGCAGTAAGGAGGTAACCTCAGCCGTTATATATGAGATGGTCATTTCAGTTGTATTTCAGAACTCCGATGAAACAGACTCAATTTATATAGAACGCATATTTTTAGAACGGTTACTCTAGATTAGTATGGGAATACAATCAGCCTAAATCTGTGTTTTCACGGTTTAATTTACTACCGAAAAGATACACTAGAGAAGATAAACACATTAATTTACAAGGATCACCTTGATGAGACGAATAAAAAAGTCCTGTATCTGGTATTTGATTGAAACTCTTGTGCCAATTGAAACAACCTTATTTGTTGGAATTTCAGAAAATTGGTAAATTCACAAGACCGGTTGTTCAAAAATGAACCGGTTCAAATCTAATTTCTAATCGATGTAATAGATTTTCATTCCCAATTACTTATAGATTTTTGATTGCTGGTCAAGTTCAACATAGATTTGTTGAAGTCAATAAGAAAATACTTATTCTAAAATTTACACTTTTATCAGAGATGTTGTGGAACTTATCCATAATTTGTGGAAAACAAAGCCTCAGTTTTCCACTGATGATGATGCCCTGAGCTTTGAAACTTGAGTATGGTATTCTAAATTAAACTTTGTGGATCTGACAACCTTTGTTTTCACTTACCTAAAATACTCATTCTAGGTTAAGCCAGTCCAGTGGAAATTCAAAAACTTTTGTGAGAAATCTTTCGGCAATTACAAAACTTGTTTTCTCTCCACCAGGTTGAGCCAGTGCAGTGGACATTCGAGAACTTTGGCGAAACGGCGACCAGCGGCGAGCTGAACAATTTGGCCGACTTTTTGGCGCGCAAAGACTTTGATCTTGTCATAAACTTGCCGATGCGCAACGGGGGTGCGCGCCGTGTGTCGTCGTTTATGACTTATGGCTATAGGACCAGGCGGCTGGCGGTGGAGTACTCCATACCACTGGTTACAGATCACAAGTGCGCAAAACTGCTGGTTGAGGTTGGTTTGATTTGGTTTTTAATATTTGTGGTTGAATTGTAGTTCGTTATGCAGAAAGGAACCAACCCACAATCAACTACTTCTAAGATATCCAGTACCAAAGTTGAAACTGCAATAATACCTCTCAGTTTGTTCTCCAATCAGATATTATGATTTTGTGAAGGAGTATATGATTCAAATATAGCGTAGGTTTATAGATAATTGAAAACAATAATTTTCCGTTTTATAGCAATTAATCGTGGTTAAGTGATAAAGTGGTAATTACTGTCCAAATTACACCAAGTCAGTTTCTTCTTCTCCATATTCTTCATCTTCTTCTCCAACATCATTATCATCTTCTTTTTCTTCTCCATCTTCTTCTTCTTCTTCTTCTTCTTCTTCTTCTTCTTCTCCATATTCTTCATCTTCTTCTCCATCATCATCATCATCATCATCTTCTTCTTCTTCTTCTTCTTCTTCTTCTTCTTCTTCTTCTTCTTCTTCTTCTTCTTCTTCTTCTTCTTCTTCTTCTTCTTCTTCTTCTTTGGAAAAATTTTTGGAACCAGAATCAAATTTCCCGTTTAATGTGGTTTGGTTTCATTCAAAACAGTCACCTATGGGTTGATTTCAATCTTTTCAACATAAATATGAGCTTCATCATCGCAAATACCAAATTTTTTCATCTTTGCTGATTGGTTCCTTTCTGCATAACTACGTTTCAGAATTGTTCTAAGCATTCACTTCATCCCAGTGTAGCCTAGAATAAGTGTTAAGGTTAAGTGTAAGAGAGGACCTCCGAGTCCTAAATTCGCCTGTTATGAAAGACAAAAATAAATATAAATAAATAGGCTAGATTAAGTTCTGTGATGTAGTTGTAATTAGGTACATACTCACCTAAACTATAATCAACCAAAATTATTACAATAATTTATTTACTGTGGTGAATTCGGGTTATTAAGTTGGAACATTTTGAACAGTAAACGCTAGTTTATCTAGAAGAATTAGCGCGTCATTAGGGAATGAATGTCAAGTTCGTCTTGAATGGGAGTGAGTTTTGTTATCAGTTTCATGCACTAATTCCTGTTGAGTACTACTACAATAATTGTGTCTGTGATAATGTATGAAATGCTTATGACGCACTGTATTCTTGTGAAAGTTTGACTGAAGTTGGTTTTTTTGCAGAGTGTTAACGAAACTGTTATATTAAACAAATATAGTGCATCTAGTACCTACATTGATTCATATATAAAACGAAAGGCACTTAATTTTCAACTCTTTACTTGATTTTTAAACGGAAGCTACTATATTCCACAAATATATTACATCCAGTACCAACATTATTGATACAGCCTTACTTCATTTTTCACAGATACCAGTTATCTTCATTGATATAGCCTTGGTATTTTCTTAACGGCTGTAAAACTTACAAACACACCCTTATTTTATTTAACATTTGTAAAAGATTGAGTTTTTGTGTTCCTTTAACTTACAACTTTATTAAATCTTTACTTCTTGATCTTTCAACTTTACTGTGAAGCATAAGAGTGGTCGAAGAAAAAAGTCTTTCAAGCTTTTTGTGAACGGTTCAATCCCCTTTTAAGAAGATATTATGCAAGGTAAAACGTGTGTTGAATGAACAATCTTAAACAAACCCTATTTATTTGATCATTATAAGATCCTTCATTTCGATTGTTTCACTTGATACTTGTTTCAACCTAAATGAAAATTAAAGCTATAACAGATATAACGTTTTTTCTCAAGCACTTTTAGAGCGTTTTATTTTGAACAAATTTTTTTCTATTACAGGCAATGTTGCGCATCAAAAGCGACCCGCCCCTACGCACGCACACCGACTGTCTGTCGTCGCGACGCCTCGTCACGCTGCCCGGCCTAATTGATGTGCACGTGCACGTGCGTGAGCCGGGTCAGACGCACAAGGAGGACTACGACACGTGTACGGCGGCCGCACTGGGTGGAGGGGTCACGCTGATATGCGCCATGCCCAACACGCAGCCGGCGATTACCGATGCTGCCTCGTTTGCGCTCGTCAAACAGGTGAGGGTCAGAGAAGGAAAAATGTGTATGCCTTTTATTGGTAGATTCCATCCAAAGAATTTATGTTATGATGGACTCAAGGATCCAAAGATTCAAAAGAACCTAGACGTTATTATGTGTCTCAAGTACGCTGGTTTGGCAAACCAATACCTGTGTCCTTTACAAGATCCAAGAGTTTTTTTCCCTATAATAGCGTATACTCCTATACTCCCTATTCTCCTATACTCCCTATTCATAACCTGGTTGCTAGCAGCCAAACACCCCTTTTCCTTACCCCTAGTCTCTCACAATGATACGCTTGGCAGTCTCTGCAGACTGATTGCAAAGCCTATAAATTTGACTTTCATTTCCAAGTCCAATTTTGTTGATAACATTTACAGGAGAATGCTACGGAATCTCTTGTGTTCCTGAAGTACCCGTTTCAGATTGAGGAACCTGCCCTGATTAGGCAGATCCTGATGCTAATGATGGCGCAATGAAGAAAACTTCTGGAGTTGCCTTGGGGTTTGGTTTTGGTTGGTTTGAATTGTGGTAATACATGTGGTTTTCACGACCCCTTTCAGTCTCCTTAATAGTCCTTTTTCAGTTTCGGTCGTATTTTCATTTGCCCCCAACCCACAGGGGGAGATACATTAGTTGACCTTGTTCCAATAGTTCAAGATATGATTGAAAATTATTCAAATATTGATTAATTTTGATTGAATCAAGAATATGAGTTGAATACCTAAAATTTTTCTGTTTCCAATTTATCATATATGATGAATATCCTTTTTTCAGTTGAATGAATGATGAAAGTTGTATTGCACAATTGAAAATAGCTGATGTTGGTAATTTTGTTTTCTAGAAAGCAGCGGCCGGAGCTAGGTGTGACTACGCCATCTACTTTGGGGCGACGTCGGACAACTACGCCGTCATCCCCGAGATGGCGCCCAAGGCGGCCGGACTCAAAATGTATCTCAACGAAACGTTCAACACGCTGCGACTCAACGATCTCACCGAATGGATCAAGGTAGGATTGTCATGGAAATTTTCTAAATGCGCTCGCTTACTTATTGGTTTTTTTCTACCTTTGGTACTTAACTACCATAGCCTCCTTGAATAGAAGGCTCAGGCCTAATAAAATGGCAACATTGCACCGTAGGTACAATGTCATTCATGACATTACAAATCATGCATGTTGAATCAGTTTTTGTCTCTTCAAGCATATATTTTTTATGAAATAAGATCATGAAACTTTTCCAATAGAGATCCTCTTGTGTTTTTACTAGTCTATGATAGAAATTAGCATAAAAGATTGAAATTCAACAATTATGTCTTTGGATAGCTATAACTTGTAGCAATTCAAATGTGAGAATGCATAGGAAAAACGCATCCGTTGAATCAGCTGATTTGAAAATGTTTTCAGTGCTTTTAAATAGACCGATTTCCCTACTGTAATAGTTGTCACTTTTAAGGCCATAGGGGGCTATTGTACTACTCACTTTTAATTCTTGAGCGGTGTGTTCACTGTTGAATTTTATTTCAAGATAATACACATTAAGACGATATTAAGATATTAGACATTGAGAAGATATTCCAAGATAAGTTATACACATTCAAGAAGATGAAATGAGGTTTTAATTTCAAATAGAACAAATGATTCGAAAGGCCTGGTATCATTGTATAAACGTTTCAATCATATCAACGATTGTATCAATTATCATTAAAATTTCTAACTTATCTGATTTATTTGATACATGTATTATCTTGTGTAATTTCTTGTATGTATCATCATAAATGGAAAGTGAACCGTGGACGGTGGACACAGGTCAACATTGAATAATGTGGCAATGAGAATAGAGAAGTGATCGAGCCAACAGAGGTTAGAGGAATCTCTTTCCGACTCCAGAACATTTTCTGCTCTAATAATAATAGTTCTTGATTCTCCCTTAATCGTTGTAATTTCATCTGATGTTTTCTCTCTATTTGTGTAATAGTTGTCAGAATATTTAATGCAATAATAATTTTTTTTGTTGTCCATTAATCTCTGTACTTTTGTCTATTTTTGTCTGATATTCTTCTCTTTTTTCAGCATTTTGACAGTTGGCCGAAAAAATGGCCGCTGTGCGTTCATGCCGAAGGCCAGACTACGGCTGCCGTACTACTGTTGGCCACACTGCACAATAGGCCCATTCACATCTGTCATGTTGCGCGTAAGGAGGAGATACAGATTATACGCGCCGCTAAAGAAAAGGTAATATCTCTTTCTCTATCTCAATCTTTTATACAGGTTGTTTCAGAACTCCCTACCAATATTCTAGAGCATTGTTCCTGTGTAAGAAACGCACCCAAACCTCAAGAAAACACGCAGTAATCCTCCCAGTTCCAGTTCAATCCTTGCTATACTGTATTATACTCGCCATGCATCTCATGTCAACTTGACAGTAGAGTCATATCATTAAGATTAGACTATGGACTTGGCATCCTCTGAAACAATTAGATGATAATGTATTCGGCATAATAAACAATATTCCTACCGAATTCAATGAGAAAACACTCATCAGTCCTCCTAATTCTAATTTGTTCCTTGCTATGTAGCATTATCCCTGCTGTGTGAAGCAGTGAGTCGTCTCAGCTCATCTAGTTATAAGTATAGTATCCTCTGTAACAATTAGATGATGATGTTTTTACAGGGTCTACCGGTAACGTGTGAAGTGTGTCCCCACCACCTGTTTCTGACCAATGAGGAGGTGGCGTCGAAATTGGGCGCGGCCAAGGCGCAGGTGCGCCCAGTTGTGGGCTCCAAGGAGGACCAGCAGGCGCTCTGGGACAATCTGGACATTATTGACTGTTTTGCCACCGATCACGGTAAGATTTCCCGTTAGTTTTCGAATTATATTTGTTACGTTTCTTATCACATGGTCCGGTTGACTTTGCTTTGGTTGAGGTTGGTCGAAAATTGAAAGTGTCTTTATTGGATTCATTCTTGAAAACTTGAATAGTTTTGAATTATTTGGGAGTTGATCTGTTGAAAAGCTGGTATGAACGATGCAGGTATATTCTGTCGAAGCTAAGAACACATTTTGATTCAGTGTCATGTCTTTGAGATCAATATTGTTTATTTTTATGATTTGTTCCATTTCTAACCAATTTAAATTTTGTTGATAGCTCCGCACACAATAGAAGAGAAGAACAGTGATAACGCACCTCCCGGATATCCGGGTCTGGAAACTATGCTGCCTCTCCTGCTCACTGCTGTCTACGAAAAGAAACTCACGCTTGAGGCTAGTACTAATTGCTATTTTCTCCAAATTTATTATAATTGCATGAAAACGTTTAATGGAAATGATTCCTGAAGAGTTCCTCAAATAAGACTTTTAATTTATAGGCCTTGTAGTGGTAAATTGAGTGTCAATAATCTATTTTTCTATTGGTACGGTGAATACGCCAAACTTTGGCTAACTCATTAGATCCCCATTCATTAGAATATTATAAAATTCATATCTTATGAAGAGATATTCACTTCTGATCTTAAATTTCTCTTTGCCAGTATTAGTTTCCATGATTTTAATGCTTTTGAAGAAAACTCCTAAATACTATTTTGAATGTTATTTTTTAAACTATGAAAATAAGCTGGAAAATAAGTGAAGGGGCTCAAATTCGCCTTCAATACCACGTCAAGATTCGATAGTAAGGTGGCTGTTTGGAGAAAATTACGGGATAATAGATAGATAGGTATTTTTCTTGATCCATGGGCATTTAAATGCATAAGATCACGTCAAAAGTAAAAGGTTTCATCTAAAATTTATCTCTATGCTAGATTCCGGCAGTTGCAGGAATTCCTTTACCTCATGAAAAGGAATACTTAATACTCATAATACCTAATACTTGTTGAAATATTGAGTTATTAAGACATTGTAGTTTGAATAGTTTCAAGAAAATTAATATTAAGTAGCAGTTTGTCATTGATATTGAAATAGATGAGATAAATACTAGTTATACTCGTAATTACTACAATTATTACTATTTATAATATATGCTATTCTATTTTCCATCTGCAGGATCTAGTAGACAAGCTACACCGCAACCCGCGTCGCATCTTCAACCTGCCCGAACAGCCCAACACCTACATCGAGGTGGATCTGGACACAGAGTGGCGCATACCGCAGAGCATGCCGCACAGCAAGTGCCAGTGGACACCGTTCGAAGGAATGAAAGTGAGAGGCATGCTGCATCGCGTGGTGCTGCGCGGCGAGGTCGCCTATATCGAGGGAAAGGTACGATATTCTTTTCTATTTTATGTAGTAAAAATTGGTTTGATCTGAATGAGTAAGTTTATAATTTATTAGCTGATATTTTTATTAGTGGGTGTTTCTGACGTCAAAAAGTTGGACGGTTTCGTCTGTTCATTGTGCGCTACAAAGCTTTTCATCAGCAAATCAAAAATCAGCTGACCAGTGTCAGTGCTCTATACTACTTCGTGTTGCTTCTTAGGAGCATGCAATACGTGCGACTGATGTAGTTATGGAAATCTAATTCTATATGCAATGGAAACACGGATCTGTATAGTGTATAGAGCATGGCACACTAGTCAGCTGTTTTTCACTGGCGGCACGTACCCACGAAACAGGTGAAGTGCACATATCTTTTACTGTACAGCACTTCACCTGTTTCGAGGGCACGAGCCGCTAGTGCTGCTTTTAAATTAGCGTAGCTCCATGCAATCACTTGTTTCTATTGCATTTTGTGCCCACAACTTGTAGTAATGTTAACCTAACTTTGGTTGTAGTTACAGATGTATTATTTGACAAGGTATATTAAATAGAGGATGAATTAATAGTTTTCCTTCACTAGTAATGACAATATTTATTCATCATTGTGAATCAAACACAATATCATTAGCAATACAGTAATTACAGGTTAGTATTATTTGTCCAGGTAAATCAAATAGTAGATGAATAAAGTTTGATTAATTACTTTGAATTAATGTCGTCAGGTTCTGGTACCACCCGGATTTGGCGAGGACATAAGGGAGGTGAAGAAGGGTGACAATCTGTTGGGCGTGCCGGGGGTGGGTGGCGTCCCTACAGTCTACAGTCGACCCCCATCCAGCTGTGACGGCCTGCTGTCGCCCTACAACCAGGAGGAGTTGCAAGGTATTTTTTGTTTTCGTTTGTCTCTTGAACGTGATAACCCACTAACAGCTGATTTCAAGCATCTATTGTCTTTTTTTATTTCGAAAGCATTATCCAGGTATAGCTAAATGTCAATTCGACAACCACAGCTTTAGGAGCGCACTAGGAGCAGACGAAACTATAGTCTGTTCAAGCAAAGAAGACCCTCTGGCAAGATGGGAAAATGACTCCAGCTTGGTCAATATTTGTTCAAGAATTATAAATGTGGCCTTGATAGTAGATCGATTTCTTTTCTACAATTTGAGACCGAATTTGTAATTTTTAAACCAATATTGACCGAGCTTGAGTCATTCTTTATTGAGTTATTTCATAATTTTCGTTCAAGTAATGACTTGGCTATTAATCAGAACGGCTATGCAAGAATGCGTTTATTGTCGAGTTTATAATTTGAAACACATTTTTTTAGGCTATTTCTAAATAGCTTTTCAAAACGTGCGATTATTCTTTGTTGAGATTCTCTGTCATCTTGCTGAACAACACCTAGCAAAAATGTTCCCATCTTGTCAGATGGTCTTTGCTTGCACAGACTATAGCTAACTTTTAGGCATCTGCTATAATAATAATTATAATTTATGATTAGATTATTACTTATTATCAACACTGTCGATGAATAGAGGATAGAGAATAGTAGAATAGAGAATAAACTTTTTGAGAAACTGTCATTTTCTTTCTCTTTCAATAGTATGTTCAGCATATTTCTCTATTTCTTTTTCCCTTTCACATTTTTTCAACTTCTTTTTCTATTATTATATTATAGAATTTCTTATTTCTTAATAGCTTGTTGTATTTAATTATGTCCGGTTGGCGATCATGTGATCAAGCCGTAAATGTGTGTTTATAATATTTTTGTATTCATAATGTGGAGAAGAATAAAATCATTGTTCTATTCTATTCCAATCATGTTACATGTTAGAAACTCTCATCTGCGGTTAGGATTTTCCTCGCAGTTGATTGGTTTCTTGTAATTTATCTGAGCTTTTTGTCTTATGTTTTTGTATTTGAAGAGCCACAATAAAGTTTGATTGATTGATAATACAGACCTAGAGTATTCTTTATTCTTTCTTTACAATTGTGACTTGGTTTCCAAGTATTTTAAGCAAAGGATGAATGAGTGATGATGAATGATGAAGGTTTAAGATGTAGGTTATATGTCTATCTACAATGTCCACTTTCACTTAAAATTATAATTTCTCACTTCCAAAAATATTTTATCACAAACAATTTTGAATTTCGATAAAAGTTCACTTTTAAGTTCCAGAAATAAACAAGATAAACATAGGATCTCAATATTATCGATTCACTTTAAAAACTTTTCAGCAAATCAAAACAAACTCACTAGTATGGATAGATGAGCTTAATTTATGTTCTTGTATGCATTTAGTCCTTGTACGTATGCTATATTCTAATTTATCTTTATTTTCCTGTTAGATTCGACGACACGAGCGGGCGGCGACGCTGACGTATCTCCTATTCGTGTGCCGCTGGCGATACCCAAGGGACAGCTGCCTATTGGCGGAACTCAGCACCATATTTTGCACCATCAGCACATTCTAACTGTGGACATGTTCACCAAGGAACAGTTGAACGAAATATTCAATCTGGCGCAGACGCTGCGCATCTGTGTGCTGAAGGAACGGCCGCTGGATCATATACTCAAGGTTGGTGCTCAATAATCAAGGTTGATGATCACTTTGATGACACGTAACTGAATAAAAGATTTGCTTTGAAGAGTGGTACTAGATTAGGTTGGACTGTTGGATTTTTAAATTTTGATTGACAATTTGGTGACATGGTATTGTTTGTCCAAGCGAAGAAGACTCTCTGGCAAGATGAGAAAATGACTCCAGCTTTATATTGTTGTAAAAGTTATACTGTGTATTTGATTATACATTGTATACTTCACTATGTTAGTAGGTCTTGTAATGTATAATAGATAATAACCTACAATTAATAAATAACCTTGTGTAAGGGTGGTTTGGAAATGAATATACGAATATATGATTAATAAATAACAAATATAATCACTTTTACTCAAATAAAATAGTTTGACTCATGATCATTTACACATTTGTTATTTAGTATATTATAAGTAAAACATTAAATAAGATATTTGCTACATTTATAACATTATTGAGGGGAAAACTCGCTTGAATGCTATTATTATGTGGTTTTGTTAATAAAGTAGAAAAATAGACCAACCTTTAGATGGATCCCCGCTTGGCAATCACACACTACCGAAAGTTAATAGTTTAATTAAATAATTAAGATAGCTACTTCAAGAAAGGGGATTTCCGAAAACTGAATCATTAATACCGTAAGATATTTAATACTAACCGAACTGCGACAGATCCAACGATAATAATATTTCAGCCTCCGTATCCTCCTCTTGAAAGTAGGGAACTAACTAACTCAGTCCCTCCAGACGAAAGAATGACGAAAAAGATACAAATTTTCTAGTATATGTAGTCTAGTATATTGGTGATTGTCAAGACGTGAGATTCCCATGGTCGCTATCTTAAAAGTTTACAGATTTGTTGACCAAATCAACACGCACACTATGGCATTGACAAATGACGCCAGTTAAATTTAATAACAAATCAAATTTCTTTATTATTCAAATTCATACACAAAATACAGTATACATTTAAACAGAAGTTTGATTACACCACACAATTTCAATAGAAAGAAAAAAAGCACACAGTTAACTGGAAAAGTAGATCAATAGGCTAGTTATAGTACTCTTTATACATCGTATGATGCAATACACATCTGCAGAAAAAATTATGAATCAGAATAATAATACTACTTGCTGTAAGCATGATGCTTATCGCATGCAAGTAGGATGCATGCAAACGTTCAACGTTCAACCTCTAGTTTTGAAACGCTGTTCTCAA
The DNA here is from genome assembly GCA_017141385.1 of Sogatella furcifera. NCBI lineage: Eukaryota > Metazoa > Arthropoda > Insecta > Hemiptera > Delphacidae > Sogatella > Sogatella furcifera. The sequence goes on along the minus strand of CM029555.1, from coordinate 779,185 downwards.
AGATGATTCCATTTTACTTGAATAATTTTAAGATTTACAGAAATAAATTACATATTTAATCCTAAGTGATGTCTATTCATCACACTTGAAAGAGGTTAATTTTGTTATTTATACTTTGTTTAACCATTGATTTATTGAATGCTTCTATCTGAATATTCATATTATATAATTCTTATATATCTTATATTCTGAATATAATCATTTATTGAATGCTTATAAATTCAATTCAATAAAATGCTTTTATGAAGCATCCTTCTTCTTTGACGTCTATGGTCGCGCCATCAAAGTATAACATTCTTCTTATATTGTAATAAATTTGTACATTTATTAATGGATTCTGTTTTGTGCGACAGGGCAAAGTGATGGCATCCGTGTTCTACGAGGTGAGCACTCGTACGTCGTGCAGCTTTGCGGCGGCCGTGCAGCGACTGGGCGGTCGGGTCGTGCACGTCGACGAGTCGAGCAGTTCGGCGCAGAAGGGAGAGACGCTGGAGGACACCCTGGCCGTCATGGCCGGGTACTCGGATGTCGTTGTGCTGCGGCACCCTAGGCCCGGGGCTGTTGCTGTGAGTGAAGGATTGTTATTACATATTACTGTACAATATTTACTTACGGATGGCGTCAGAAATTAACGAATGACTGTTAATGATGCTCAGCTCTGTTAGGACAGTGTGAAGCTGTCTTTGCAAGCGAATTTGTGTAGCTGGGATTTTTTAAGAGCTCTTTACTTTTAAGAGCTATGTACTCTTTCAAGAGCTTTACCCCCTTAGATGTAGAATCTTTGAAGGAAATTGAACTTAACTGCGGATATAGTCCGTCCAAGCAAAGAAGACATTCTGGCAAGAGTGGAAAATAACCCCAGCTCGGTCAATATTGCTTCAAAAATGATGAATTGGATCTTAAATAGTAGATCATAATGTTTCCTACAATGTGAGACTAAATTTATAATTTTTGAAACAATATTGACCTACCTGGAGTCATTTTCCCATCTTGCCAGAATGCCTTCTTTGCTTGGACAGACTATACAGTACCAGTGAGTGTAGCACATACGTTCTGTCAATGCTCGTTCTACTGGATTCTGTGTTGCATAATTACCAGGTTAGTCTTGCAATTTCAATCTTCTCTCCTCTGGTAGTACATTAGAGCGCCGATCTTTCGAACGCTGATTAACCGAATTGCCAATTATCCGAATCGGTCTCAAGCGTAATAATTGATTAAAAACCAGCAATTACGACGTGATCGTAGCTTTTCTTACTTTTTTCGAATCGTACTTACTGCACTGTAGTGTAGTGCTGTATTTGTTTTGCTTCCCATATTAATCTAACATCACTACACTGTGGTACTCTTCTTGGCTTGGACTTGCTGTATAGTGGAGTGAATTTGAAACTGGCAACCAGCTGGTAGGCCTAGGCCCTTCATGGGCTGTTGAGCCAAACATACATACATACATACTACACTGTGGGTACTTTTCAAATGTAATAAAGTTTATTACAGGTTGTAACACATTGTTTTCCTTTAATACAATTCCATGTCCAATTATCCGAATTGGTCCCGGTCCCAATTAGTTCGGATAATCGGAGTTCTACTGTATTTTGTAGTGACTATTGACTATTTTCAACTTCATTTTAATTGTTTGCTCTTTTGTTTCAATTGTAGAGCGCCGCTCAGCACTGTCGTAAACCGGTGATAAATGCCGGCGACGGGACGGGCGAGCATCCGACGCAGGCTCTTCTGGATGTGTTCACCATCAGAGAGGAGATTGGAACAGTCAACGGACTCACCATTGCTATGGTTGGAGATCTCAAGCATGGAAGGACTGTGCACTCGTTGGCTAGGTTGGTTTCTAATGGTTTACATTTATTTTAGTAGTTTCTGAGTTGAAATCTATGTTTTAGTGGAAGAATATTATAGTCTGTCCAAGCGAAGAAGACATCCTGGCAAGATGGGAGAATGACTCAAGCTCGGTCAATATTGGTTCAAATATTATTAAATTTGATCCCAAAGACTCTTTTACAAAAAGTTCCCAAAGACTTACAAAAGAAAATTTGTAGAAAACACTCCTATCTACAATTTGAGTTTGAATTTTTCAAACAATACTGACCGAGCTGGAGTCATGTTTCCATCTTGCCGGAATGTCTTCTTTGCTTGGACAACAGACTATTACTAGACCATTTAATTTGTTCAATTGTTTTATTTTATATAGCTAAAGCCAAAAAGCTGGGCGATTTCGTCTGCTCCTTGTGCACTCCCAACAGCTGATGTTGTCAATTAGAGTTGTCATCAAGCTATGCCTAGATGGTGTTTTTGAAATCAAAAGAGACAATAGATACTTTTCATCAGCTGTTAGTAGGTTACATTTTGTATAAAGAACTTTAAAACTTAGGGCTGTTTAAAATAATTGAAAAATAAATAAAAGAATGGGCTTAGCTCCCGAAACATGTATGTGTTTTTTATAATTTTAAAGTTTTCAAAAAAAGGGTGTTTGATTTTTATTCATTTTTCAATTACATTTTGTAATATGTTAATGGATTGAGTTGAATTGGACCATCAATGGTTGGAATTAACAAAGATGTAAACAAAATGTGAATACATTATGAAAATGAAGAATTGTATTCTAAAAATAAGCATATAACCTTATTTCACATTGATGTATTATGTATTTAGCCTCAAGTTTTCAAATTTTTCCCTTTAATAACATAAATTGATTATGATCTTGTATATTTAACCTATGTTATTATTGAGATAAATTCCAAAACATGAGGCTCGATACATGGTGCAATACACCAATATGAAAGCAAGCTAAGATTATCTACTTTTTAATGTTGTCTACCATCTAATCTCAGATTAATTTAAAAGTATTGGTTGAGCATACCACTTTTCAGCGTTCTCCATTATCGTTCATACATGATTTCTTGTTGACTAATACCTATATCAATTTTTTGCCTAGGTTGCTGACACTGTACAACAACGTGCAAATCTACCTGGTTAGTCCCGAGGGCCTTGGCATGCCGGAAACGGTGTGCGCCCACCTCAAAGCCAAGGGCGTGCACTACGAGGTGTACGACTCGCTCGAACAGATTTTGCCCGCTGTTGATGTGCTCTACATGACACGTATACAGAGGGAACGGTTTCAATCGGCGCAGGAATACGAAAAGGTGGGTTAATCAGTACTGACTTAACTAAACTTGCAATTGATTCGCAGTTTAATTGATTCTATCACGAATAATATATTATTTCATATAGTTGATGTGGACATCAACATCAACCTCAGCTAATTCGTTCAATAGTGTTAAGCCGCGTATCGACAGTCCGAGGCATGTGCCACGAATGTACAGTCTGTTGACGCAAAAAAGTATGAACTAATGGCTGAGGCATATGTGCGATTTGCAACTTTTGTAAGGCCGTTATTACACGATAATAGTTCTATAAGCATATCTGATCAGAAAGATATGAAAATACCAAATCATATTCATAGAATAGTATGATCATAGAACTATTATCGTGTAATACCGACCTAACCAAAAATGCGAGCACGCGAACAAATTGACTAGCGCCATCAAGCGGGAGACAAAGCAACTAAGCTCTGACAATTGATAATTTGGACTTTGGAGGTTAGTTTGTGCTCAATTAGTAGATAAAAATTCAAGTCAATGTTTATTATTGCCTATTAGAACCTTCTGCACCCAAATAGAATTCTCAATCACAAAAAATGCATAGGAATGGGGTACAATTTTGAGGTTAGTTTGTAGAATTGCTCGTTGTGCGTTGCGAGGCAACAGGCACTGCTCGCTGCGAATTGTGTGCAGCGTTTGCCTCGCTGCTAGCAAACCCGGTAGATAGTAACTAGTAGTAGTACTCTTTTTTTGTGTCAACAGACTGTACAGCGAGGCATTCGTAGCACATGCCTCGGACTGTCGATACGCGGCTTAACACTTGTATATTATATTTCATCTAAATAACTATTATTTCCATTTATAAAATGTACATTTTGGATTCATTTTTAGTCATGAACAAAAATAAAATGAATTTCGAATGCAGCTTGGGTGGCTCGTTGGAGTAAGTCATAACGCGTCGGTCTAATAACCAAGAGCACACGAGTTCGATTCTTGACCGGGAAACAATTCTTTGAACACAGCACAATCACTTAGATACGGCTACGGTCTGCCCAAGCAAAGAAGACCCTCTGGCAAGATGAGGAAATGAATGCAGCTCGGTTAATATTGGTTCAAAAATTATTAATTTGGTCGGAAATTGTAGAAAATATTCTGCTCTACAATTTTAGAGTAAATCAATTATTTTTGAACCAATATTGACCGAGCTGGAGTCATTTTCTCATCTTGTCAGAGGGTCTTCTTTGCTTGGACAGACTATACCTTGTCTTAAGGAAGAGACGGAAAGCCGTCAGTCCCGATTACCTTAGAAGTAGGAGTCATCTCCCTTCACCCTCAGAAAACAAACAAAACCATTATAAATATTTGATAAATTTTACAATATTTTGTCTTTACATTATTAATCGCAGATTTGTTTCATCTCCCCTCCTTCTCCACAATTTTATTATTCTTCTCTTACATCAGTTCCTTTTCATCTTTTCTCCTCCTCTTCCTCCTTTTTATTTTTCTCCTCTTCTTTTTTCATCCTCCTCCTCCTCCTCCTCCTTCTCCTCCTCCTTCTCCTCCTCCTCCTTTATATCATTGACACGCAACCTTTTGTTCCAAGACGTCATTAACTCACCTCCTCACCCCTCCACATCTATGACGTCATTCTTGTCTCAGATGAAACATTAAGCCGCGTATCGACAGTCCCAGGCATATACCTCGCGGTACAGTGTCTGTTGACGCAAAAAAGACCCTCTGGCAAGATGAGAAAATGACTGGCTCGGTCAATATTGATTCAAGAATTATAAATGTGGTCTCAAATTGTAGAACAGATTGTTTAGACTTTTTGACAAGTATTGACAGGTGCTAGAGTCATTTTCCCATCTTGCCAGAGGGTCTTTTTTGCATCAACAGACTGTACCGCGAGGCATTCGTGGCACATGCTTCGGACTGTCGATACGCGGCTTTATGTAACTCACAATATCACAAAAAGTTTGTTGTAGTAGACCTATTCTCAACTCCTTAATTACTTTACAATATTCAACTTTACAATATTTACTTTATTATACTTTACTTTATTATTACTTTACAATATTTACTTACCATTATTTTCAACTCGATTCTAATTTTGTTTCACAGGTGTACGGCAAATTCGTAGTGACACCGCAGCTGATGACACTGGCCAAACGCAAGATGGTGGTGCTTCATCCGCTGCCGCGAGTCGGCGAAATAAGTCCCGAACTTGATTCCGATCCGCGAGCGGCTTACTTCCGGCAGGCCGAGTGTGGCATGTATGTGCGCATGGCACTGCTTGCCATGGTGCTTGGCAGGTGCTAAGTGCCCGTGCTTAGGCCCGGCGTATGCTGAGACGCACCTGACGCAGCCCACGCGAGCTAGCTAATCACAGCTCTTACTAATGACAGGAAAAGAGCTGTGATTGGCTAGTTCGCGTGGGCTGTGTCAGGTGCGTCAACATGGCCGTCGGACTATTTTGACATTCCAGAAGCTCAATGATATTACTGCATGTTTTGTTGTTTTTTAAAGAATAGTTTTTGAAAACTTTACTCACTTAACTTAACATTCCACCAGCTCAATGTTATTACTGCATGTTTTGTTATTTTGAAAACCTATTGTAGGGTTTTTAAATGACGTAAGTGAAAGTTTGAGGGAGGTGTTTTCTGCACAGGAGACATTTTTCCTCAAAAAACAGAGGGTGCTTGAATTCTTTTGTAAAATGTGAATTTGTTCTACCTGAGTAGAATATTTTGAGTTCCTTAAAACATTCCTTTACATTTTTATATTCTGTTATAAATTGGAAATTTCCATTCTTACCATTTCTAGGTAGGAATCAATCTGGGACCAATTAATGTATACTGATATACATTCCTTACTTTTTTTAGTCGATGTTATTATAATTAGACATAAGTATATTATTTAGTTTTATTTTGGAATAATTTTCAAATAATAATAGAAATGTTTAGTATAAATCTATAGATGTTTACCACGTCATTATCACAGTTATAAGTTGGTGAATAATTGGAATCACAGTAAAGCCGCGTATCGACGGTCCGAGGCATGTGCCGCGAATGCCTCGAGGTACAGTCTGTTCACGCAAAGAAGAGTCTTGCCACTACTACTCGTCTACTATTTACTCCAGTCTCCAGCGCGGTCAATATTGGTTCAAACATTATTGATCTGGTCTCAATTAACATTTCGATCTTCAATTCAAGACCGAATCAATAATTTTTGAACCAATATTGACCGAGTTGGAGACTGGAGTAAAGCCGCGTATCGTTAGTCCGAGGCATGCCTCGGACTGTCGATACCGGGTTTGCTAGCAGTGAGGCAAACGCGGCACACAATTCGCAGCGAGCAGTTCCTGTTGCCTCGCAACGCACAACGAACAATTCTACAAACTAACCTCAAAATTGTACCCCATTCCTATGCATTTTTGTGATTGAGAATTCTATTTGGGTGCAGAAGGTTGTAATAGGCAATAATAAACATTGCCTTAAATTTTTATCTACTAATTGAACACAAACTAACCTCCAAAGTCCAAATTATCAATTGTCAGAGCTTAGTTGCTTTGTCTCCCGCTTGATGGCGCTAGTCAATTTGTTCGCGAGCTCGCATTTTTGGTTAGGTCGGTATTACACGATAATAGTTCTATGATCATACCATTCTATGAATATGATTTGGTATTTTCATCTCTTTCCATAAGCTCAGATATGCTCATAGAACTATTATCGTGTAATAACAGCCTTACAAAATTGCAGATCACACATATGCCTCAGCCATGAGTTCATACTTTTTTTTGCGTCAACAGACTGTACCGCGAGGCATTCGTGGCACTTGCCTCGGACTGTCGATACGCGGCTTAACGTTCTTAAAAGTTTTCTTATTTGAAGTTCAAAGGGTTCTGTGATTTCAATTTTTCACTAAAATACATTGATAGTAGCCCTAGACAAAAAGGAAACATCACAGAGATATATTATAAGATTGATATTGGTTTTATATTTTTATAAGGCTTTTCCTAGTTGTGATTTGACGCATAGTCAAGGCAACTCGGTTAGAGTTTTTAAAGCAACGAACTTTCTAATATTTTTTGACTGTATTTGAATTGAATTTTTTATCAAGTCTACTGCACACTAGCTATAGTTGCAAGTTGCGGAAGCTAACTGCACATCTGTCGCTAGTGTGTACCTAGCCTTAATCACTGTACAATGTAATTTTTTTTTGTTATGACGTTTTCAATAGAAGAGATTTATTTTTTTATTGAACTAGTGTTGATAGATGATGAACGTATCACCACTGGCAGCTCGTGCCCACAAAACAGGTGAAGTGCTCGTATCTTTCACTGTACAGCACTTCACCTGTTTCATGAGCACGAGCCGCCAGTGCGTATCACCGATATTTTTATACATGATAATATACTCAATTGATTATTAATTATTCTATTATAAGAAATAATTGAATAGTAATTTTATATTGTATTTTGGTATATATCGAACATCACATTGAGATTCCATCCAGTTGTTTTTGTTTTCTCGTCAACTATTTTTATTATAATTTTGTGTGACGTTTATAGGATTTAATAAAAAATATTATCCGATTTATGTTTTTTATTTCCATTAAGAAAACAGAAATGTTTCAATTCAACTTCAAAAATGTTTTTCTCCTGAACCGGAGGGTATTTCGAGAAAGTAATTGAATTTTCATGTTCCCCTCTTCAAGACCAGTTTTTTGTAAAATGTTACAAATAGTTACTAATGAATTGAGTTTGATCAAGTTTGGGCTATTTTCATATTTTATTTCAACCAAAAGAAACACAATTTAGGCTATAGTTATATGATTTTAGCTTTTAGTACTTGAAGAGAGGAACAAGGATATGCATTGTTTTTCGAAAAATTCGCTCCCGTTTTGAAGTTATGAGCAATTGAATGTGGCTTATTCCACATGCTGTTTTGACACATTCCAATAAATTACTTAAAATCTGTATATCTTCTGAACGGGTGCGAATTACGGGAAAATGATGACATATTATTGTTCCTCTCATCAAGACTATCTTTCCTGCGATTTTGTTTGAATATGGACAACTTTTATTTTTTGACCAAAAATTAGCAAAATTGTTCACTTTAAAAATGTATATCTCCCCAACGGGTGCGAATTTCGGGCAACTGATGACAGTTAATTGTTCCTCTATCCAAAGTCTATCATCCCTGCGAGTTTGGTCAAGTTTGGACGATTTTTATTTTTTTCTCCAAAAAGAAGCACGATGTATAGTCCATGGTTTTTAGCGAAATTTTTCAAAAAATAGATTTCGCTCAAATTTGGCATACTTGTAGTACTTGAAGAGACGAACAAGAATATGCATCGTTTTTCGAAAAATTCGCTCCCGTTCAGGAGTTATGAGCAATTGAATGTTGCATATTTCGCATGCTGGTTTGACACATTCCAATAAATTACTTAGAAATTGTATATCTTCTGAACGGGTGCGAATTTTGGAAAACTGATGACATATTCTTGTTCCTCTCATCAAGGACTATCTTTCCTGCGATTTTGGTTGAATATGGACAACTTTTATTTTTTGACCAAAAAGTAGCAAAATTGTACACTTTAAAAATGTATATCTCCCCAACGGGTGCGAATTTCGGGCAACTGATGACATTTAATTGTTCCTCTATCCAAAGTCTATCATCCCTGCGAGTTTGATCAAGTTTGGACGATTTTCATTTTTTTCTCCAAAAAGAAGCACGATGTATAGTCCATGGTTTTTAGCGAAATTTTTCAAAAAATAGATTTTGCTCAAATTTGGCATACTTGTAGTACTTGAAGAGAGGAACAAGAATATGCATCGTTTTTCGAAAAATTCACTCCCGTTCAGGAGTTATGAGCAATTGAATGTGGCTTATTTCACATGCTGTTTTGACACATTCCAATAAATTACTTAAAAATTGTATATCTTCTGAACGGGTGCGAATTTCGGGAAACTGTTGCCATATTCTTGTTCCTCTCATCAAGGACTATCTTTCCTGCGATTTTGGTTGAATTTTGGCAACTTTTATTTTTTGACCAATAAGTAGCAAAATTGTACACTTTAAAAATGTATATCTGCCCAACGGGTGCGAATTTCGGGCAACTGATAACATTTAATTGTTCCTCTATCCAAAGTCTATCATCCCTGCGAGTTTGGTCAAGTTTGGACGATTTTTATTTTTTTCTCCAAAAAGAAGCACGATGTATAGTCCATGGTTTTTAGCGAAATTTTTCAAAAAATAGATTTCGCTCAAATTTGGCATACTTGTAGTACTTGAAGAGAGGAACAAGAATATGCATCGATTTTCGAAAAATTCGCTCCCGTTTAGGAGTTATGAGCAATTGAAAATGGCTTATTTCACATGCTGTTTTGACACATTTCAATAAATTACTTAAAAATTGTATATCTTCTGAACGGGTGCGAATTTCGGGAAACTGATGACATATTCTTGTTCCTCTCATCAAGGGCTATCTTTCCTGCGATTTTGGTTGAATATGGACAACTTTTATTTTTTGACCAAAAAGTAGCAAAATTGTACACTTTAAAAATGTATATCTCCCCAACGGGTGCGAATTTCGGGCAACTGATGACATTTAATTGTTCCTCTATCCAAAGTCTATCATCCCTGCGAGTTTGGTCAAGTTTGGACGATTTTTATTTTTTTCTCCAAAAAGAAGCACGATGTATAGTCCATGGTTTTTAGCGAAATTTTTCAAAAAATAGATTTTGCTCAAATTTGGCATACTTGTAGTAATTGAAACGACGAACAAGAATATGCATCGTTTTTTGAAAAATTCGCTCCCGTTCAGGAGTTATGAGCAATTGAATGTTGCATATTTCACATGCTGGTTTGACACATTCCAATAAATTACTTAGAAATTGTATATCTTCTGAACGGGTGCGAATTTTGGAAAACTGATGACATATTCTTGTTCCTCTCATCAAGGGCTATCATTTCTGCGATTTTTGTTGAATTTGGGCAACTTTCATTTTTTGACCATAAAGTAGCAAAGTTGTACACTTTAAAATTGTATATCTCCTGAATGGGTGCGAATTTCGGGCAATTGATGACATTTAATTGTTCCTCTATTCAAGTACTATCATCCCTGCGAGTTTGGTCAAGTTTGGATGATTTTTATTATTCTCTTCAAAAAGAAGCACAATGACTATACATCACACTATTACTTCACCAAATTTCATATTTCCCGCCCTACCGAACAGCTGACTACTTTTCCAGCTGTTTAAGCAAACAACTGGTTTCTATGGCAACCGCCATCTTTGACAACATACACTCAAACTTTCTTCAATTGGCGGTTGCCATGGTTACTGGATGTTTCTGGAAACATATGGGTGAAATAGTCAGCTGTTCGGCAGCGCGGGGAAATAAGAAGTTCAGTGAAAGTCTTCCTCTATTCAAGTACTATCATCCTGGAGTTTGGTCAAGTTTGGATGTAAAATTATTATTCTCTTCAAAAAGAAGCACAATGACTATAATGACATCACACTATTACTTCACCAAATTTCATATTTCCCGCCCTACCGAACAGCTGACTACTTTTCCAGCTGTTTAAGCAAACAACTGGTTTCTATGGCAACCGCCATCTTTGACAACATACACTCAAACTTTCTTCAATTGGCGGTTGCCATGGTTACTGGATGTTTGTAGAAACATATGGGTGAAATAGTCAGCTGTTCGGCAGCGCGGGGAAATAAGAAGTTCAGTGAAAGTCTTCCTCACTTCTGATAGCCTGGTATTGGAACGAGAAGTTTGAATGTAAAATTATAGATTGTGGAGTTGAAAATGACAACCCAATTCTACCAGGCTTCCAGAAGCATGAAAAGGGTGCACTATATTCTGATTTTCCCGCCCTGCCGAACAGCTGACTATTTTCCAGCTGTTTAAGCAAACAACTGGTTTCTATGGCAACCGCCATCTTTGACAACATACACTCAAACTTTCTTCAATTGGCGGTTGCCATGGTTACAAAATGTTTGTAGAAACATATGGGTGAATTAGTCAGCTGTTCGGCAGCGCTGGAAATACAAAGTTCAATGAAAGTGTTTCTCACTCCTGATAGCCTGGTATTGGACCGAGAAGTTTGAATGTAAAATTATAGATTGTGGAGTTGAAAATGACAACCCAATTCCACCAGGCTTCCAGAAGCATGAAAAAGGTGTACTATATTTTGAATTTTGCGGGCTAGTCACCAGCTGACTACTTTTTCCGGTTGTTTCAACAAACATCTGGTTACTATGGAAACCGCCATCTTTAGCGACCATTTCATGCATAAAAATTTTAGGCGGTAAATTCGAATTGTCACCAACCTTTAGATCAAAGATTAAGATGTTTTGACAATGGGCGAATTTGAATTTACCGCGATAGAAATATCAAGACACTGCTTGCTAAAAACATCTGGAATAAATCGGATGATATAGCTTATAATCCATGGTTCTTAGCGAAATTTTTCAAAAAATAGATTCCGTATGCAACGTGACAACTTTTATTTTTTGACCAAAAAGTAGCAAAATTGTACACTTTAAAAATGTATATGTCCCGAACGGGTGCGAATTTCGGGCAACTGATGACATTTAATTGTTCCTCTATCCAAAGTCTATCATCCCTATGAATTGCGGTAAGATTGGGCAATTTGTATTTTATCACCAAAAAACCTTTTCTTCTCTTAAACGGTTAGTTTTGCAATTAGGAAATAAAAAAATTACAAACACCAATACTCACAACTTGTTTAATAATACGACACATCTTCTTATATTTACATCACTTAAAATTATGCATATTCACTTATTTACAAAATTATATTCCGCTGAAGACTAAATTGATCAAAATATTAAACAAACTTACCTAATTTCAATTTTTTTATTCAATTATGTACTAGAACATACGAGATAAATGAATAATGTGTTCACACAATCTTAAATAATCATGTCTATCACTTTAATGGGTTGCAATATTCTAGGTACGGTACATTTGATTTTTTTTTATAAATACACATCTTGTTCAATTTATCAAGATTTTTCAAACCTGGAGTTCTAACCTGTTTAAATATCAACGTTTCAAATTTCGTTTTCTATTTTTCAATTCATTTTTCAAGTCCAGTGGTCCGGGTATCACCTATAACATGACAAATATTCTAAACAGTGCATTAAGAATGCAAAACTTTGTAAATAACTTTGTAAGTAAAAAATTACAATTTTTCTAAACAAGTCATGGATAAGATATTATCATGGAACTTCTTATTGAATTGATCATATTTTGAGAAAATTCTCGAATTTACACAATAAAAAGTCATTGAATTTAGCAAAAATTGTTGAAAAAATAGTGTAACTGTAACATTAATCGATATTCTGATCACCAACAATTTACATTATAGTTAAACACAAGCGTATATGCAGTAAAAACTCAACTTATCGAAGTCATAAAAGTAGAACATTTTTCAATTACGTATAGTCTGTTCAAGCAAAGATGACATTCTGGCAAGATGACATTCTGGCAAGATGACATTCTGGCAAGATGGAAAAATTACTCCAGCTTGGTCGATATCGGCTCAAAAATCACACATTAGGTCTCAAATTGTAGATAAGAATCTTTACTACAACTTGAGACCAAATTAACAATCTTTGAACCAATATTGACCGAGCTGGAGTTATTTTCCCATCTTGTCAGAATGTCTTCTTTGTTTGGACAGACTGCAACTGCTAAATGATTCTATAATAATACATTGGAAGCGCACTTGTTTTACATTAGATCATGAAATTCAAGATAATTAACAATTTTCCATGTAAATTAGGAAACAGCACATCAAGAAAGCATCTACAGCACAAAATACTTTGTTCAAAGTGGGAAGATTCAACAAAATATAGCTGATAACGAAAAATTAGGCGGTTTCGACTGCTCCTTTTGCGCTCCAACAGCTGATGTTGTCATTTGACTATTCAGCAAAGTAATTAAGCTAAGCCTGAATGAGATTTTTGAAATGAGAGGAGGCAATAGATGCTTTTACATCAGCTGTTAGTAGGTTACATCACATACAAGAGACAGACGAAACCGCTATAACAATAAAATAGAATTTGTGATCCATTTTACAAATGAAATTGAAAAGTGCAAGTAAACTCAGGTAATGCTGAGCAAATCAATTTTATAATAGAAATTAAAAACTATTATTTATAGGGTTCAAAAAGTAATATATAAATATTTAATACGTAGTCCTAGTTGCTCAAAGGTTAATTAAGTTGAATAATCAATTAGTACTGTGTATTCTTAATGATTAATCAAAGATCAAGTTCAATAGTGTGACCTTTTCAGCAACAGACCCTTATAGCGCAAGTAATTAGTCAAATACGGTAGTTTAAGCTAAATTAGTGATTTCTGCAAGATTAACTTGAAAAATTATACCTATTGATGACTGAATTATTAACAAAATTTAAACCTTCTAAAAATATGGTGTTTTAATAATATTGTTCAAGTTCAACACAAATGTGCATTGAATCCAAACAGTTTGGGTGAAATTAACTTAAAAAAGGTGGAAAATCATAATTATTTACAATAATATTATTGTTTATTCTTAATTTTCAATAACTATTACGCTATTGCTATCTATTTCGAAAACCAGCTGACGCCAAAAAGTTAGACGGTTTCACCTGCTCCTTGTACGCTCCAATAGCTTATGTTGTCAATTAGAATTGTCATTTAGCTATGCCTAGATGATGTTTTTGAAATCAAAAGAGACAATAGATGCTTTACATCAGCTGTTAGTAGGTTACATCACCTACAAGAGACGGACGAAACCGCCCAACTTTTTGGCGTCAGCAATACATAAACTGAAAATCGTGAAAAGAGTGCACTAAAAATTATATCATCAATAGCAGACACTAAATAAATTTACGGTTGGCGAATTTATTATGAATTTATTATAATCTATTATTAATGCTCAGCTCTGTAAGGACAGTCTGAAAGCGGTCTGCTAAACACGGTTCACCTGAAGTCGCTCTTCGAATCGATTTATTTTCGAAGACCGCTCGCCGACTGACCTTACAGAGCTGACAATAAACAAATTACAGCCATTCGCCAATCGCCAGTTTCGTTGGCGCCTGCTATTCAAACGTAAAGTCTGTCCAAGCAAAGAAGCCCCTCTGGCAAGATGGGAAAATGACTCCAGCTCGGTCAATATTGGTTCAAAAATTATCAATTTGGTCTCAAATTGTAGACCAGAATTTTTCCTACAATTCAAGACCAAATTTATAATCTTTGAATCAATATCGACCGAGCCGTAGTGATTTTCCCATCTTGCCAGAATGTCTTCTTTGCTCGACCAGATATAGTCTGTCCAAGCAAAGAAAAGCCTCTGGCAAGATGGGAAAATCACTCCAGCTCGGTCAGTATTTGTTCAAAAATGTCACATTCGATTTCAAATTGTAGAGAACATTCTGCTCTAGAATTTGAGACCAAATTTATAATCTTTGAACCAATATCGACCGAGCCGGAGTGATTTTCCCATCTTGCCAGAGGGTCTTTTTTGCTCGACCAGATAGACTATAACTTCTATTTTAGAATCCACCATTCACCCTTTACTAATAATCATTATACAATAATACAAGGATTGTACAAGCATAATAGAAATAGTTCTAGACAAGACAATAAGAATTGGAAATTCATTCAATGCGTTCAGTTCGCTCACGCTGAGAAGACACGCAAAAGTAATGCGACGGAGTGTCTTCTCAGCTTGCGCGGACTATATCATTCACACCCCTACCATTCAATATTACTAATCATTACACATATTTCAATAGATCCAAAAATTTCAATTTACATTGCAAACAAATGTAACATTCGTAGTAAACAATATCTAAAATATGATTTATTCGTAGACTACATTAGGTAAATTAATTAAGAATATCAATTTAATTGGAACAATTATCTTGAAATAAATTCCAAGTATGTATCATATTATATAATTTATTCATAATACACAATCATAACAATGTTGGGGATCGAAAAACAAGTATGAATTGAAAACTATATTTTTCTCCTCAAGTTTGGAATAGATTATGAAAACATTATCCAAATATTAAATGAAGTGTGGTATGAAATTTTAAGTAAACTACAAGTAAAGGTTTTAGAGAAAACCACAGGCAAATCTTTAAAAGAAAACCACAAGGATTTTTATAGTTGAAAAGGTATCCAAAAGCATACAATAAAAAAGCTTTGCAACTATGATGAAAGTTACAGCCTAAATACAAAGATAAATTTAGTATAGTCTGACCAAGCAAAGAAGAGCCTCGGGCAAGATGGGAGAATGACTCAAGATCGGTCAATATTGGTTCAAAAATTATTAATTTGATCTCAAATTGTAGGAGACAATTTGATCTACTATTGATACCACATTTATAATTCTTGAACAAATATTGACCAAGCTGGAGTCATTTCCCCATCTTGCCAGAGGGTCTTCTTTGCTTGGACAGACTATATTTGAATACCAATAACATGATATCGAATTATAAATCCTTATTAATTCTCAATAATTGTGAAATGGAGTTTATTAATTTTCTATCAATTTCATGAACGTTATTCACATTCCTCACTTGCAAAGGGTGTCAGTATTAATAATTTCAATACAACACTAATAATTGGCTCTACCATTTGATAAAATATTCAAATTTAATTTTTTTTCAATGGACAATTCAGGTCAGATTATGAATCAACCATATCATCTCACTTCATTGAAATAAATAAACTACAGTAGAAAAACTCAATTTCCAACAAATCATTCAATGCCCATGGATCAAGGCATATCCACACTATAAATCTAATGCTCTATAAACACTATTTATAGTAAGTTAAATTACTACCTAACACTATTTAATTATTTATAAAAAGAAATTAATAGAGCCGTATTTGAACCTATTTATACTCCGTCCACCGAGTGTTCGGACCGAAGCTCCTCCCCCATTTTGACGTCGTAGCCAATGGCAAGTAGGATCATCATGCTGCAGCTGTTACTTTTTAGGTCACAGTCATGCTGTGAAAATCTTGGAAACGCAAGACTTCCACTTTTCAGTGCATCTATCAAAATTTATGTTCTTGTGTTCTTTCAGCTGATTTAAATTATTCAAACCTCTCATGAAAGATTTTTTGGCGGTTATGTTTTGTTCTTTGTTCAACAAAACAGCATAATTCTTTAAAAAATACCGGTATTGGTTCTATTGAATTCAAAGTACATACAATAATTACATTCATTTCTTACATATAATTAATTTTAAACTTCATATGGATTAGGTTATAGGCCTATACTTGAATTTGTAGTACGTTAGTGTGTAGTTGAATGAGTTTAAAATTTCCGGCTTAAAGTGAGCAGTCGAAATAATAATAACAAAAATATGATTATGAATAATCTGTTTCATCAACTATAATTCTACCAAGTGATATTGATAATAATCATTCTTATGTTAGAACGTTGTGAATTATGCCGATCAACAAATAATAACCATAAAAACATCAATATTTTAAAGGCCACTTAGTTCCAATATCGTTGAGTAATTACTACTATCCAGGCAATTGCAACCGCTTGTGAGCTGGTCGGTTGTATGACGTCAGAGCCTAGGAGGCGGGGCTTAGGTCCGAACACTCGGTGGACGGAGTATAGATATAGCAATGTTGAAGAGTAGCCTAGGCCGTTCAAGCTCTATTCTATTCGTGTAGCTTGAATCTAGAATCCTCCAAGTGATTTCTGCATAGAAATAGATTAATGTAGTCCAACAGACTGGAGATAAGAAAGTTACCAACATTAACAGACAATTTTGATGCTCAATTCCCTTTCAATAAGATAATGAAGTTCAATTTTCTTTCAATAAGTTACAGAAGTACTATTTACTGTACTTTCAATGAGATACAAGAGTTCATCAAGACCACTCCAGTTTCAATAATGATACAGAATCCTCCAATTCGATTGCTGCTTCTGATATAGCTAAAATTGGGCGGTTTCGTCTGCTCATTGTGTGCTTCAACAGCTGATGTTGGCAATTGAGTTGTCGTTTAGCGAAGCCTGTATAATGTGTTTGGAATCAATAGATGCTTTACGTCAGCTGTTAGTAGGTTACATCACGTACAAGAGACAGATGAGACCGCCCAAATTTTCGACACCAGCTATAAAGTATTGTATGGTTGGTAGGTATAGTCTGTCCAAGCAAAGAAGACCGTCTGGCAAGATGAGAAAATGACTCCAGCTCGGTCAATATTGGTTCAAAAATTATCGATTCACTCTCAAATTGTAGGAAACATTCTGATCTACAATTTGAGACCAAACCAATGTTTTTTGAACCAACATTGACCGAGCTTGAGTCATTCTCCCATCTTGCCAGAGCGGCTTCTTTGCTTGGGCAGACTAAAGCAAAGAGTAGTTCCGGAGGTTGGTGTATAATTTCTTTTCAATTAAATAGATGATGCTACGCTAAAAAAGTAGATTGGTAGTGCACGAGAAAGAGAAAATCAGAGAACAATAGTATTAGTCTGGTCAGCTTATTCAATCGCCACTTTCTCTGCCACAAACTATTTTGTTGAATACACATGAATATCTTTTTGAAAGGAAATTGAACCTTCATACAGTAAGAAGTTTACTACAGTGAATTATACAATTATATAATTAATTACCTTCCATCATCATCAATTATAACTTTTGTTGTTATCTCAACCTTTTTCAATCATTTACCTTAAAATATCTCTTAAAAACTATTTCAAAACCTCGAGAGTTCTTTTAAATTTATCCTTTCAACAATTTCTTAAGGTTCCACAATCCACATCCACTGTCATTCCGAACGGTCTCCCGATTTATACTCTGGCCAAGCTAAGAAGAGCCTCTGGCAAGATGAGAAAATGACTCCAGCTCGGTCAATATTGGTTCAAAAATTATTGATTTGGTCTCAATTTTGGGAAACATTTTGATCTACAATTTGAGACCAAATCAATAATTTTTGAACAAATATTGACCGAGCTAGAGTCATTTCCCCATCTTGCCAGAGGCTCTTCTTTGCTTGGCCAGACTATACACCTGCCTTTGGACTGCCGATTTCCCCATCTGCTCACAATTTTTGACTGACACAGTCTGAAATGACAATGGATGTGGACCACAATATCCTAAAATTTTCCTCTGTATTCAACTTTCTATTTCGGTTAATAGTTTAATTCGTTTCAACTCTTTAAAATACTAACCTCTCTTTCGATTTTATCATCCGAAAAATTTCTCACAACCTGAAAAATGTTTCAACTTTCTAACCGCAGTGCATAGTTTAGAGCTCGTCCCTGAGTAGCGTGTACCGGTTTTTAGACGGGCCCAATTTCTTGAACGTGCTTTCAGGCGGTGTAGTCGGCTGTTTCACGTGTTCAATAGCTGCTACCACCTGTAACAAATAAATAGAGGAAAAAACTAAGTTAGGCGAATAGATAGAACATGAATTGATAGGGCTGGATAGGCTGGTCCAAATAAAAGTGAAAAGCGTAAAGTGTTTTTTAAAGTTAAAATAAAGTTGTAATGTAAACATTCATCATCCATCATCATTCATTCACTATGTAGCCTAAACATCATCATCCACTTATCACCTTTGCTTAAAATACTTTATATAAGTCGCAATTGTAACAACAAATAATAAACAAATAAATTAATAGATACACTATCTATATATTACTATATATTAATAGACACTAAGATGTCAAGTTAAGGAATAAACTATAGAGTTTGGTCGCTCACAGCACCTTAATACAGCCACTTGTAGCGATAGTGTAACTGCGCATGTGCAGATGTGAAAATTCTAGAGTAAAATCACTTCTGTCAACCTACTGCTGTTAATAATAATAATAATAATCGTGTGACCTGGCTGGCTCAGATCTGGTGTCAGAGTTTTCAGGTCGCTCCTGATCAATTTCAGGGCCTCTGACATGACTTAACGACTGTTTTTAGGCAGTCGGGACCGACGGCTTAACGTGTCCATCCGAAACACGGGAGAGTGGCCTGAGAAAAATTCCTGGTCTGACCTGGGTTTGAACCCGGGACCTTTGGGTTGCAACGCCAGCGCGCTACCTACTGCTGTTGAGATACGATGAAAGACAGATGATGAGAGTGAGATCATCTTCATTTCAGCATTGAACAGCTGCCATTTTGAAGAAATGCCAACTGTGCACAACTAGACAATATGTACCAATAATTTTATTCTTTCAAAGTATATTTCTAGCTTCAACTAACTCTTGAAAATAATTCAAGAAACAAACAAGAAGCTACCTTACAGCTTAAAGCTGAAAGCTTTAGCTTAAGCTATAAGCAAAGCTTACAGCTTATGACTTTAATACAAGCTCAAACTATTGAACTTGAGCATACAAAAAAGTTAGGGCATGAATCCCGGATTCTTTTGAAATAATAGAAATTCATGTTAATTGTAAGTAGATTCACACTGTTATCATATATCATTTAAATTCAGAATACACAATCATAATCATAATAAAAACAGACATTGGATGGCTCGTTGGAGGAGTGATAAAGCGCCGGTCTGATAACCAGGTGACTCTGGTTCGAGTCTCAACAGGGGCAAAATAAATAAACTCATACAAGATTTGTGTCTTCATGCTCTTACCTCACTAAAACAATACACTATCATCATACCTCTACAGAACAAATTAAATAAATAAATAAAATACTTTGACCACAGAACAATCACATGAATACGGCCACCTCACCCCGTCTTTCGGAGGAGACCTAAAACGTAGTCGTCATCACTCATCATCAATCTCGTTACCCAAGCACAAGCCTGACCTCATGTGGGTTTCACCCTCATAGAAACAATAAAACATAGTCCTCCTCTTTTTTTCGATCCCAATTTTTCTCAGAATGCTAGTCGAAGCAAGGTTATGTTCCTTCTGTACTGAACTCTTCTGTATCTGAAAACAAGCACATCATGTCACGCATTTTCCATCCATTAATTTGATTGCAATCTTTTACAATCCCTACCTCATTGGGATCAGGCCCGTGATGGAACTCGCGATGCAGTTTGCCCGAATAAAGGTCCTTGATGAACTGCTGAAGCTTTCCGGGCACATCCATGTCCTTGATATCGGGGAACAGGTACATGTGCCGGAATGAGTCGATGGCAATCAGTGGAAGCTCGTCCTGACCTTTGCCCAGGTGATGCAGGGGGTGCGCGAACCTCTCGCCGTCGGCGGTTAGGAAGTTTATGTTTTCTGCAACATAAAACAATTGAAAAATTATATAAATGATGCTTTCGATGTTGTAGATATGGTTTGATTGTACACATCTTTCTATTGAAATCAAGAAGTTGAAATTTGTGTATAATTTCAGTTTTAAGTGTGGACATAACCTCTATTTTGAATATTTTAACCAAAATTGGGAAGAAGAGACGTTTTGGACTTTGTCTGTATTTCAATCCTATTGTGTTTCAATCTTGTTAACAAATAAATAAATAAATGAAATCATCGTGGCTCATAGGTATTGTTACCGTCCGACAAAGTTCTTCTGATGACTTCAGTTAGACATGGGTCGTTAGCTATCCGTAAAAATACCATGTTCATTGAAATCTCCACATATTACGTGAGAAATTACAAATTGACATTTGACGTTGGGAACCGATTTCCACTTCCAACAACAACAGAGTAATCGAATGACGAGTAACGTGAAGTTAGTAAATCAAGTAACAAGAGATCTAACGAGGGGGCTATACGATGCCAATTGGCTAGACAATTGTCAGAGGACTGCTTCTTTTGCGCTCCAACAGCTAATGTTGTCAACTAGAGTTTTCATTTAGCTATTTCTAGATGATGAATTTGAAATCAATAGATACTTTACATCAGCTGACAGTTTCAGAGGACAGTTATTGTCTCGCCAATTGACATCGTATAAACCCGGCATAAAGCATCCATTATCTTATTTTATTTCAAGAACATTATATAGGCATAGAGTTGAATGACAACTCTGATCGGCAACATCAGCTGTTGGAGAACACAATAATTTTGAAAATATTTGTCAACTAGCCGGCAGGCTCACTTCGCTCGCCTTCTCCGCCTAGCCAGTATCGGCAGTGTAAGTGAGTCAAACAGGCTCGCTTCGCTCGCCTGCAAAACCTCTGCCAGTGTCAGCTGAGACAAACAGGCTCGCTTCGCTCGCCTGCAAATTCCGTTAAGAAGGGGTTCGAAATTCATTGACCTAATCTAGACCTGTTCACCAAATTTCAACATTTTCTGCCAATTTGATTTCGGAAAATCTAAGAATAATTCTGAAAAATAGTAAAACGCTAATATTGAGCGTAACCTTGGGAAGTATATCGGACATTTTTTGAAAGTTGATTCAATATCTTCTTAATTACTCCATCTATAATCTCGCTGAACCATTGAATTTACACTAAGGATTGGTCGTATCTAGGCGGAAGATATGCAACCCGCAATACATCTACAATTTTGAAACCCTGATTACTGGCGTAATTTTGAACGGATTTCAAAAATATTTCAACACAACATTTCTAGACCTTATCTGACCTGCTCACCAAATATCAACATTTTCTACCGATTGGTTCTCGAAAAAATTGAGAAAACGCCGAAAAACTATAGAAAAACTCATATATTTAGCGTATCCCTGAAAAGTTTTAAAACCCGTTCATAGCGCGCGTCTAAACGTCCAACTGAACATGCCTGCCAAATTTGAACGCATTCGGTTCAGTGGATTTTTAGTTCTGGTGGTGAATGAATCAGTCAGTCAGTCAGTGCCATTTCGCTTATATAGATATAGATTTTCAACCTTTTTTGCCAATTTCTGTCACAAAAACAGAACAGAAAGCACAAAAAAATTCGATAAAATAAGTTTCATGATCATATCTTGAGGAAATTATGCTCAGAAGAGAGAAAAACTAAGTCAACATGCATAATTTGTAGTCTGTCCAAACAAAGAAGACTTGCCAGAACAGGCAAGATGGGAATATGACTCCAAATTTTCAATTTTTGAATCAATATTGACCAAGCTGTAAAAATAGAGGACAATCACCCCAAAACAACACAAAAACCAAAAACAAACTTTGTCGCCAACTCACGTTTCTCATGTATCAGGTCCATCTGCACTACATCCTTGAACCGTTTAATGATGTCGTCGTCATTGGGCTTGTGAAAGAGGATCAGGAACGGCAGTCCTTCCTCGGTTAGCTCCTCGGCGTTCTCGAACGTAATCTCCCTCACCAGCGGTATACAGCGTTCGCTGATCCAAATATTAGTTTCGTCATAGTTGGTCAGGGAGCCGTTGAAGGTCTCGTCGCGCTCGTTAGATAGCGCCACGTCCGGCCTAAACACGACTATCGGCTGGTTGGGCGGGTGCATTTGCTGCACTACGCTACTGCAATTCAAAAATTAGTCAACCATTTACCAAAATAGATTGATAATAACGATGCAAATACTAACTAGCCAATGTAAGACATGATACAATAGATGAATATAAAACATCCGTAGCGTATAGAAGATGAAACAATCGCTTATATTTATAAAACAGTACATCACGCCACAAGCCCGGGAAGGAAAAGTTTACAGTATGAGGATAGTTTCCCGGGCGAGGCTTGCCGAGCCTGGGAATAATTCCGAATACTGTAAAAAACTTCCTGGGCGAGTGAGTGTATAATTTTTTTCGGTACACTTTGAATAAATTTTATTAATCTAATCTCATAAATGAACAAAACAAATAGGATTAATGAGAGCTAAGAACAGCTAGACCGGATAACTTACTATACTAGCTTCGGCTGAGCTGAATCTGGAGTAGGCTGAACTGCCAAGAATTGAAAGTTTGCATCACAAGTTTATTGATTTAATCAATTGGATATTACTTAAAAACTATCAGAATACTCGATTTTCTTAGTCCAGAAACGTTTAAGCTCATGATAGTTTTTGTACGATCATCCTAAATTGTACAATAGCAATACAAAGTTTCTTGTTTTTGACAAATTCCTAGCAGTTTCACAGAAAGAGATGGTCCATTGTAGTTGTATTTTCTCTCGCTAAACGGCGTAAGCTGTCCAGTGTCCACGCTTGGAAAGGGATGGTCCTTGCATGGAAAGGACTTCTTTCCGCCCGAGGACAACAGCTGATTGATTATGTATGTAAATGACGACTTCCTAGTCTACATAGGGACTGGTAAGCAGCTTATTTCCGTGAAGTGTAGCGAAAAAACACTTTTCAAGTAGAAATTTGTCTTACATTGTAGTAACTCAAGTTTAGACCTATTGTAAGGCCATCTTCAGAGTCCGTATTGAGTCTAAAGATGACCGTACAACAGGTCGAAAATTGAGTTACTACAATGTAAGTGAAAAAAACGTCTACTTCAAAAGTGTTTATTATAAAGGTTTAAATTTAAAGTGGAAAAATAATGGTTAGAAAACACCATGAGTTAATTTCTTCCAATATTTTTACTATAGGCAAAGAGAGTCTAGAATGTCAATTATTCAAAAAGATTTATTGCAAGTCGATATGAATTTCATATTTGAGAATATTACAGTATTTTTATTCAATATTAATAATTACCACAATATCACCTTAACAACTACTAAAACATTATCAATTATATAGTTTACACGTATGGAAGAAGGGCTAGGAGAGTAGAGTAACAAGCAGATTATAGTTACAAGAGGAAGATAGATGTTGAAACGTGGTAACTTAGTGATTGTGAGGCGCCGGCCTCGGTGGCGCAGTGGGCTAGGGCGTCACAACCTTCAGTCCGCTAGCACTGCCGCAGGTCTGGGTTCGAATCCCAGTGGCATGGCTGTTTTTCACCTCATCAATAACCTTAGCAGTTAGCACTCAAGATCCATTACCCACGCTCAAGCTAAAATGCTTATGTGGGCATCATCCGCAATAAAAAAAATAAATAAATAAAATAAAAATAAATAAAAATTAGAAAAATTACAGAACTTACCCAAATCCAACATGAAACTGGCAATCATCTTTCAATGTTGTAGCTACCCGCCTGAAAGTATTGTACTCAGGACAGTCTTTTTGGTCGAAAAAGCCGATAATTATCCTCTTCTTTGTCTGAAATACCAGATGTTTCGATAATTAATTTATATCATAGAGGAACATAACATAATGACATATAACATATGTCATTATAACATATTATGTTATGTTACATTATAACATATGTTATGTTATAACATTATAACATAATGAATTTGTTGTTTATGGCTACCACTGATGCAACTTCAATAAATTATCTATCCAAGTATAGTCTTTCCAAGCAAAGAAGACCCTCTGACAATATTAGAAAATTACTTCAGCTCGGTCAGTATTGCTTAAAAAATTACAAGTTTGGTCTCAAATTGTAGAAATCATTCTGCCCTACAATTTGAGACTAGATAAATATTTTTTGAACCAATATTGATCGAGGTGGAGTAATTTTCTCATCTTGCCAAAGGGTCTTCTTTGTTTGGACAGACTATACCCTTTGAATGTATAGTTTGGTCGGGAGAAGAAGACATTAATTATTGTTTGCGAACAAAAAGCGAAGAGCTTTTCAAGCTTTTGAAGAAAGTTTTCTAAAGTAAGTTCATACACAAAATTATTATTGTGAGCATCTGAGCATGCAGTTGAATAGCTGCCATAGTATGGTCGAGCAAAGAAGACAATCTGGCAAGAAATAAAAACGACTCCAGCTCGGTCAACATTGATTCAAATAATATCCTGGTCCCAAATAATTGTAGAAAACATTCTGCTCTACAATTTGAGACCAAATTTATAATTTTTGAACCAGAATCGACCGAGCTGAAGTCGTTTCTACATCTTGCCAGAATGTCTTCTTTGCTCGACCAGACTTTATTTATTGGCGCACAACAGGCTTTTCTCTTGCTTCTTCCAATTGTATTTGATATTGCCTCTAACAAGATCAATTCTAATGCACTAATAAATACATTGAAACGTTACTTGGATTCTTAGTTTATAATAGAATAAAACATACAATGATCAATAATTATTAATTAGAATCTCAAAATATTGCTATATAAATAGACAAAGGACTTCTGCAACTACAAGTATTGACCAATGTACTAAATAGCAGTCGAGATTCATTGAATGAAACTGTTCAAAAAACTATGCCCGGACCGTGAATCGAACCATATTATGGTACACACAATGATTCTTTTTTAAAGCTAGGGCTAACTTACTATCAATTTATTTAATAAATACAAACTGAAATCACAGTACCATTTTTATTAGTTTTTTTTATAACAGTAGTGTTGAAATAAAAACTACTAAAAAGGTACTGTGCTTTCAATTTTCATTTTCAACATATTACAAATATAAAACAACACACTTGTGACATGCTAATATACATGTAAAATGAAATTGTTCTCTAGAGATTCAATCTCAAGGTTATCAATCATTAGTTAGACCTATCCCTTGCACATGAGCAAACACTTCATCAATCAATAATGTTGTAGTTCCTGCAAGCTGAGAAGACACGCCATCACAATGTAAAGTATATTGTAACGACGTGCCTTCTTAGCTTGCGCAAACTATACACTCAAATAATTCAATCAATGCACAATCAAACCATTGTGTCTGACAGTAGTAAACATTTTATGAGTAGAATGCTTCAAAGCTACCTGTCTAGTAAGCATGAGAAGCTTGCAATTGAATAGAAGCCATATAATAGCTTTCTTTTCTATTACAATTTACAACAGTACTGAGACTGCTTAATTGTTACGAAAGAGATTAGTTATTTCAACTTATTATAAAGTTCATTCAGGTAGTTAATTTGATGATTGAAATAACAATGATACAAACACTATATAATGACAAAGTGAGGATTAGAATGTCCTAGCTTATTCCATTCATGAAAAACATGAGTGGTAATTTTTAGTATAACTTATACTTAGTAACTATAGTTGAACGCATGTAAATAGCCCAATGAATACTGGAACAGCAGAGTATCTCCCTCATCCCCCGCATCGATCTGTATACAATGGGTATTTGTTTATTATTTCGTTACAATTATTTTGATGTACTCAATAATTTAAGGTTAAGTGTAAGAGAGGACCTACGAATCCTAACTTCGCCTGTTATAAAAGACAAAATAAATAAATAGACGTTCCCATTTCGTCAGGTGTATTATGAAAACATAAATTAATTTTTATTTATAATTTGGCTACGTTGCATAAGTCTCACTGGAGGGAGAAATTAGCTGTTCCAGTTTCCATCGGACTATTTTCATGCGTTCTACTGAAGGAAACCGCTCAACTTTTTGGTGATAGCTATAGTATTATACATTGAAGAAGAAGAATGATATAAATATGATGAATAGCTGAAAATGTATATATATATTAATATGTTTCAGTCCATTAAAAGAAGAAATTCGTATCTGAATTTGTACTCACATCAAGATTTTTGAGCTCGTTGAGCTCCTTGAACTCTTTGATGGGGTCCTCGAGTTGCTTTTTGACAAAATTGTAGAAGGCGTCCACCGACCTCTGGCCCCTGTACTCTCGCTTCGCCGGCTGCCCGTTCTGTATTACTTTCAGCGTTGGATACTTGGTGATGTGGAATCTTGTGGCTATAGAATCTGAAAAAGGGATTAATCAATTGGTAGAAAATAAAATAGAATGGAGAAACTATTCTGCCTGGAAAGAAAATTAATGAAATGAAATAAAAAAACTATTCCAGCTGAAAAGAAAATGAATGAATTGATTGAATTTAAATTAGAATCTGAATCCTCTGAGTTTCAAATTACACTACAGAAGAAGCATAACCTTGTTTGGACTGTCATTTTGAGCAAAATTTAGATAGAAATAGTGAGGGCTATGCCAGTTTCTTCGATTCCCCCATCATTATTAATTATTATTATTATTATTAGCGTATGGCTTTATTTGGTGGGGAGACCAGAAGGTAGTTCCACCTCGCCAACATAACCATGTTTCGCCGATAGGAAACATGGTGAAAGTTCTTGATTATATTCACTGTAATTTAGATTTATAAAAGTCTTTTACAATTTAGAAGGTCCGAGAACACCAAAACACAGATCAAACATTAATCATTATTAAGATTGTGTATTATGAATAAATTTCAAACAAATCTATTCTTATTTGCGAAAAATTAGTAACCGTTAAAAAACAAAACTATCAAATTTTATAAAGTTGTGTGTATTTAGTAGGCTTACACGGTTCAATCACTTTTAAGACGTTACATTAAGAATGTATCAAATTGAACATTCTTTTTGGTAAATATTGTATTGTTATTGATGAATAGACCTTTCAATTATTTTATTTATTTGATACATATCATCAGCTTTTGTATCTCATTCAATAACAATTTTTAGGAATATTTAATATTCAATAAATAGTAATATTTAATAAATTTAGGAAGTAAGAACCATGGTACCATCAGACACCGCTTTAGTCTATTTAGCTAGAAATAATTAATCAAATTTCATTCGAATATGGAGAACTTTGTTGGATGAAGCAACATTTATTTGAACATTCGCCAAGAGCTTATAATCATTTCCTGGATTTAGAAAATAAGTACTGTAATCCTGTAAATGCTTATGGATAGACAAATTCCATGTAGACCTATGTCTACTCTCCTAACATAACTGTGGAATCATTTTCATCCTCTGTATAGTACGATACTATAATATGAAATATAAGAATAAGTTATTATAACATAACATAAGTATCAGAGCTAATGAAAACCATGTTGCAAAATCACAATATCTATAATCAGTTTCATGTGAGATATAAGGAAAACAGGAAACAAGGAAAGTATAGATAATGTATGTTGAATCAAATTCTTGAAAAAAGTTATTATTAATTCAGTCTAAATTGGAACAGGCTAGACGCTGAATTAAATAATCATGCACCAAACCGTGAGTTCTCATCATTTCACAAATTCTTATCTCAGAAACAGTAAGTGATAAGTGCATATTTAAATTCTCATAATGTAATCTCAGTAACTTATGACAAGTCAACAAAGCCCAATTAAGCCTAGGCACTTCACTTACGGGCTTAATTCAAATTCTTGATATTGCAAATACTGTTTTCCGGCGGTTACTGTTCATTGTAATTGAAGTCTGTCCAAGCAAAGAAGACCCTCTGGCAAGATGAGAAGAAGCCTCCAGCTTGGTCAATATTAATTCAAAAATGATTTCTTTGGTCTCAATCGTAGGAAACATTCTAATCTACAATTTGAGATCAAATCAATAATTTTTGAACCAATATTGAACAATCTGGAGTCATTTTCTCATCTTGCTTGGAGTCTTCTTTGCTTGGACAGCTTTTCCTATACTGACAAAATTCTTTCAACTGATTAGGCCTACTCAATTCTCATTTCGAAAAATTGAAATATTTTGAGAACTTAGAACTATTCTAAACAATAAACGAAGAGAAAGTCATCATGTTCAATATCTTGGAAAGCACGTCGTCGTTTTAATATTTGGATGTGAAGATGAATTTTAATTTGTAATTTTTTGAGGAATAAATTTATTTTTTATTTGAATAAACATGTTTGAAATTAGCAAAAAGTTTTAAAGCGTCTTTTAAATCAACAAAGTCTCTATCAATAACAGGCAAAAAAGCAAGGGATATTATCGAATAAGCACAATTATTAGGACATCTGACTAGAATATTCTGGTGCCAAAAAGCAAGACAGTTGGCGAATGAATGTTAATAGTTATCTGCTCTGACAGTACAGTCGGCAAGCGATCTGCGTGAGTATATTACATTGAAGGTGTTCTCAGTAAAACAGTTTTGCTTTCAGCTTTCAGACTGTCCTGAGAGAGCTGCGATGAAAAAAGAGATTTGCCAACCGTCAGTTCCGTTGGATTTTACTCTACAAGTCTATGCGAATGAATAAAACTATTCAATATGATGAAAAAGTGGAAAACGAAAAACTAATTTCAATACTCACTCTCCTTATCGCAGTCGACCTTGCCCATGACCACCTGTTGCTGGGGGAATTCGGCAGCCACTTTGGTGGCGGCCTCTTCGAAAATCGGCGCCAAAATGTTGCTGAATCGGCACCATTCCGCGTAGAAATTTATGAACACTAGCTCGCTGGTAGCTGCAACAACAGCAAAAGTTTAGTTCAAAATTATTGAATCTAGCTGAGGATGGGGCAGGTGCGGCCTCAAAATCATGGTAGGCCTACTATTGTAGAAAGTATCCAAATAAAAGAAGTGATATTAATAACAATAGAAGATAAATTCTAATTTTATTATAGAAATAATTATAAAGTAATAATAATAATAATAATGAAAAATTCTATTATAGAAATGATAGAAGTGGTTTTGACAACATCTGTCTTTCCAATTCCATTAATTATTTTCATTCTTCATCACTAACAATTTACAAGTTTATAAATTATCGAATTTTACAAGTTTTCGATAATTCAAGCTTGTCCAATCTGAGCATATAAAATCAGGCTTCTTGGTTCATAATAATTCAACTATTGGATGTAAGATTGTAACAGAAGCTCGATATAATACATAGATGTATATGTTCACACATCTCAAGTTTTTCGACTATAAATAGTCAACAACCATCATAACCTTGTGTAGGCCTACTAAACGGAATGTTGAAGATCAGACTCGAATGATTGTGTATTCTAGTAGAACGATTGTGAGTTAATGAAAGCTCACAATTGATGAGAACTCAAGATAAAATATATCTGTCAATTCGATGAAATTCATGAAGATTTTTCTCTTAACTTAACTACCTTTCAACCAGTTAAAAAACCATTATTAATATTTTCTAATATTATTTTGTAGGATCGAAACCGCGAACTCAATTGATTGATTGATTGATAACTTCTACAAATAAAGCTTGACACAAACGGTTCTACCACCTTACCGTATGTGATATAATAAACATTAGGTTATAACTTGACAATAATCTTTTCGATATTATACAGCCTACACTGAAGTTGAATGAAGTCAAGTATCTAGAGAGTTATTTGAAGGTAGACTTCCGGTCCACTATAATTACTGGGATAAGCGTTATGTTAATTACACTGATAACCAATGCGAAAACCATAGGAAAATTAACGGTAGTATTTCCATAATTAGAAAGTTGGAAGGTGGCTTCAACTGCCAACCAATATTCTATATTGCAATAGGTACCAACTATTTTGGAATCAAGCTTCTAGAATCAAGGGAGAATTACTTATTCGAATTATCAAATTATTCGGTTCCTTTCACCAGGATTTTTTCAGCCGGAGTGCACTGGAATTGCGTTCCGGCATCATTCTGCGGGGTCCATTTTTTAGAAAATCCCTTTTTATAATCAATTATGATAATCATTTGATAAATACTGATATCGGTGAATAAACTTACCGAGTGTTGTGTCAATAGTAGATTGAGTGAGGGCTACAGCACCGCTATCAGTAGGCCTATAACAACTAAATGATATCTGTAACAAAACAAATATAAATTACAAAAAAAGATAAAATTTAATTTTTCTATTTTTCAAAGAGAGTGTGAATAATTAATTTATTGACAGTCTCTATAGGTCACTTCAGCTTCTGTACAACATGGAACATTATATATATATATATATATCTTAAATGAAGGCGCATAATTAAGGAAATCACACATTAATATAATCACAATCCTCGTTTATGAATCAAGCATGTTGAAGGCTTGAAACTTGAAGCAGACCAAGTTGATAAGACTGTCATTGAAGCCATAATTTTAATTTGATGGGTTTGCTTTTATTTTTAATAATATTCATAGTCTTAAACTATTATAAATCAAGAAATATTTCGACATATCTGAATGTTTACCAGTAAAACTTGGTTAGGTCGCCTTTTTACCATAAAGTACCTATAAAAAGTAAAATGGGTTTATGAGTAAAGTAATGACTGTTTAGGGTTATAGCTGACAAGAATATATTTAGAATATCTAAGATTATTGGAATTCAATCCTTTGTTTGATAAGGAGTATTCCTAGTGGGAAATACAACATAACCTCACACTAAGTGTTTAGCTAAATTTGTCTTCAACTACAAGTTTTAGATGGAATTCATGATTAATTTAATGAAAATTAAAGTAGTGGAAGCATGAGTAATTTGTTATCGAAAGGGAAAGTGAATGCCGATATCATAGAAATACAATTGCCTACATCAGCAAATCTAACAGTAAATGTCTCCGGTACTGAAACGTTACCCTAGTATACTATTGTAGAATTGAGATGGAAAATAATGATATCTATGACTAAAGAAAAATAAAAAATAATTAGAGAAGTTCAAATCAAAAACAAAATATATTGTCAAAAAAATAGTAGAAAATGAGACAGGTGGATGACATTCTGATGCATTTTGGTTTACTGGAATGTGAATGTTTCAAAGAATTTAGACTGTTTACTTACGCAAATATGAAGAAATACGGTGAACTTCAAACTTGTTAGTTTTTGTATAAGTCCCATAATAACTTTTTAAAAAAGAAAAGTCAATTAACCGGTGAATTACTCACACACAGTAAAATAATCGACGAAAGAATAGAAAAACAGAACACGCACGCACACTGCAAAGATGGGAGTTGGTTCAGAACGAACGGGTCTGATGGGTGAGCGATCTTTACTTCAAAAGAAACTACCGTTCTAGGTTAACTTTGAAGTTTATTAACAAGGATCAAACTTATATTTGAATTCTGCATTAATAAGAAACCAAACCTATGAAGTAATAACCATATAAACATACAACCATTATCAAACAATAGAACGTGAACAGTTAAAAAAACTAGTTTGTCAAAGGAACGGGTAGTTCCTTTTTGAGGAAAGATCGAGATGGGTCAAGAAAATGAACTAGATTAACCATCTCTGGGATTGGAGTGGCCAAATCTACAAATTGTAGCGCCACCGTCTGGGATTTCAGTGACGTAATATAGTCTGTCCAAGCAAAGAAGACTCTCTGGCAGGATGAGAAAATGACTCCAGCTGACCAGCTCGGTCAATATTGGTTCAAAAATGATTGATTTGGTCTCAATCGTAGGAAACATTCTGATCTACAATTTGAGACCAAATTAATATTTTTGGGACCAATATTGACCCAGCTTCAGTCATTTTCTCACCTTGCTAGAGGATCTTCTTTGCTTGAACAGACTATACAACATGATTTCTTGTGCGTGGGGGCATTGAAAGGGGGCTGGACACCCCCTTATATTCTGAACTCTTTTAGGACAGTCGGCTAGCTGTCTGCAAGAGTTCATCAAAACGAGAGCAAACCCAGCTACACTAATTCGATATCGAAGACAGCTTCAAACTGTCCTGACTGAGCTGAGCATTAATATCAGTAATTTTCTTACCGCCTCAATTTTTGAACCTATTTATTCCGTATAACTTACATATTCGGTCTACCCGTAAATTGTTAAAAATGGTTGGTAAAAATATTGAGAAACTTCAATTCCACAAAAAAAAACATTTTCAAAATGAAGAATAATAGACTGGCTAGGAAATCAATTATGATTTTTTATGTTCCAGATATTTGTATTTAGATTCGACAAAAATATGAGCAGCACATGAATGATAGGCTTAGTGGACCAGTGGACAATGAAACTCTCACACACAATCTACAAAGATGGGTTAGATTCTAAGTTATTAAAAATGGAATCATAACTTTATCTCTTCTTGAGAGATGGAATAATAACTTATATATCACCGTTGACTCTCCTACATAGTCTGTCCAAGCAAAGAAGACCCTCTGGCAAGAGAAAATGACTCCAGCTCGATCAATATTGGTTCAAAAATTATTGATTTGGTCTCAAATTGTAGATCAGAATGTCTCGTACTAATGCGACCAGATAAATAATTTTTGAACCGATATTGACCGAGCTGAAGTCATTTTCTCATCTTGCCAGAGGGTCTTCTCTGCTTGGACAGACTTTCTGGAGAGAATCCATTAATATGAAAGTCAGCTCCTCAACTTTATAGTTATAGTATATCTAAGCATCATTGCACCCTTCAGTTTTGTTGCTTGAAAAATAAATCTCTCAGATTTTCTTAAAATAGTTGCTGGTTGATGAATGGAGCTTTATAATATTTGTTTAATGTATGATCATCACAGAATAATAATTTCCCCCGTGTCAACAACTAGGGCACAGAATTTTAACTTTCTTAATAAAATTATTAATATATTTATCTTCATCATGTTCCCCAAATATTGAACAATTGCCTCGCTACCTGAGAGGCTTTCATTGCCAATAAAGACATAATCATGAATAAAAAGGTAATCAATGTACAAAATAAAAATTCACAATCAAGAGAAAAATCAATACAATTTTATTGTCATTGATAAATCTATAATTTTCAACTTATTCTGTTCACATAAATACTCTTAGATTCTATTTACATAAACTGATCCATATAAATAATTACACAGTATCTTATAAAGTATATTCTACTCCAATGCAAAATTATTGTTTCACACAT
Source organism: Sogatella furcifera (assembly GCA_017141385.1). Taxonomy (NCBI): domain Eukaryota; kingdom Metazoa; phylum Arthropoda; class Insecta; order Hemiptera; family Delphacidae; genus Sogatella; species Sogatella furcifera. Next base: position 745,607 of record CM029555.1, on the reverse strand, counting down.
TAGTGAAGTAAATTAACTATTATAAATATTAACAGAATACATAAAGCTAATACTGGAATGTCTATTTATAATGAGGAATAACTTGTATATAGTCAAGTCACTAAAATCTAATTAATAATGAAAATCGATGGTACAGTTGTTGAGAAATGAATAAAAATGATATGCATAAAAATTATTTTAAAATGCATAAAATTATTGAGCAATCAATTATTGCATAAGTACATGGTCCATTGCTAGATGCTGTTATTTGAATGATTATTAAATTCTAAATACCGTAATAATTATTATTCATCTAGTCCCTATCATAAGTTGTTATTATTCTATAAAATGCATATAATGTAATCTGTAGGCTTACAAAATCTTTATTATAATGATTGCACTAAGAAACATAAGAATATAAATATGAACTTCTCACTCAATACATCATAGAGCCTACCTTACTCCATTGATTGATTGATTGAACTTCACAATAATAACTAATATGATTGAGCCTCTTCAAAAATTATTATAAATAATTGCCATTTTGCATCATCATTATTGTATAGATAAATTATTTTAAAATCAAATACAGAATTCTCATATTAATTAAAATTCTTTGAAAATAACTACAGTATAAGTATCAAATCTATTTTTTATTATCATTTGCTTCAATTTATACATAAATTATTCAAGAGGTTCACTTTAGCACTCTTGCCTTTCAAATATCAAGAAGTTGATTAAAAGCTAATTATGGCAAATTACAATGAAAACAAACAAAATTATTACATAACAGAACTACACAATAATCTAAAACCACAGCTATTGAATAAGATATAACTGAACTAAATAAACTATTCATAACTATAAATTTTAATACATTATGGCTAAATACTATGAGTGCATTAATTAGCTATTCTAAAAAGTGTGGCTACAATAACAACCTAACCTAACCTAACCTAACCTAACCTAAGTACCTATATGGAATTCAATGATACGAATGAAAATATCCTTAAATTAGATATAATAATTATATATACTATTCATAGAGTATAAATCAGTCTCATGTAATTATACAATTATGTCATTTGAGCTCATTATAACAGCTTTGAGAATATGCAATAATTGTCAATTTATCTTTTTACTTTTGAGGACGAAACTAGAGTATTTGAGGTTTTTATAGATTTTAGTTGGAAGATTGTACCTATACTTAAGATTGTAACAAAGCTTTCGAACTAACTGGAATATATAGCCTTCTGGCTATATATCTTAGCTATATATCTCTTCTTAGTGCATAATAGCCTAGCCAACTGTAGTTGTATTTCATCTTCCACTGGTATATGTCTCTTCCCACTTTCAAGAATGAAACTAAAAAACAGGTCTTCAAGCCTTGATAAATTTTATCCCGATATAATATAAATTTTGAACTAATAACTGGAATATTATTAGTCTATATAGTAGGCTACGTCTATAATCATAATTTGCTATTGAGTTGCATTCTCTATTAGAATAAGATTTTTAAATATTTATGTTTCTTCATTAATTCATTGAAACTTCCAACTAGAATGGACTCTACTACCAACTTCACCAATTCAATTTCATCCTCCTATTATGAGGAGAAGACCCGTCGATACCATATACATTATATTACAACCGAGTGTCTTTCTAGCTTGGACAAACCACACTCATACTGAATTCTATTTGTTTCTTCCTCTTCAATCAATTATTTTTCCTATTTTTCTATAATTTTTCATTTAAGTGCCAGTTATTCAATTTATTTCAGTTTTTCTGGTCTATTTCTTGTTTATTTCAGTTTATTTATAGCTTTTCCATTTTATTACATCGCTCTGTATTAACAAAATCTAGAAGTCATCCTAGACATGTATAGAGGAAGGAGCAAGGGAGATATTGTAGCTACTGTAGGCTACTATACATTTCCCATCTATTAAAAAACTAATAAAATTTATAAGAACGACAAACCAAATTTTACAAAGATGTCAAATCCTTTGTACAGTGGAGCCTCGATAATTATTCGCAATTCTCTATAATTCGTAGTGAAAACTCAGTCCCTTGAATAATTTTCCAAAGTATAGCTTCGATAATTCGTAATCTTCCCTAATTCGTACAAAAGCTTTGGTCCCATGAACTACGAATTATCGAGGTTCCACTGTATAAATATTAGCAATAACTTGGGCTCAATCTGAACCTGTTAATACCGGTTTTCAAATAGGTACTTGATAATAGGTGAATTACTTATAAGTAATCCAGTCGCTATAATAACTGAAAATTGAGGCCCAGTACCGTATCCAGTAAGGGTTTTACGATCATATTTTCAAAAATAGTTGAAAAATTAGAATCATTAGCTTGTCAGCTCCTGAGAATTGAGGCTATAGCGTGTCCGCTCCAGTATCCAATGAGGGGGTTTCGATCATATTTTCAAAAATAATTGAAAATTTAGAATCATTAGCTTGTCAGCTCCTGAGAATTGAGGCTTTAGCGTGTCCGCTCCAGTATCCAGTGAGGGTTTTACGATCATATTTTCAAAAATAATTGAAAATTTATAATCATTAGCGTGTCAGCTCTACTACCCTTGATGAATTTAGGATTTTAGGATTATATATTTTAAAAAAATGTAAATCAGCGTGTCCTCTCCAGTACCCTCGTATTAGACATGGGTACAATCTGCACCTGCGAGTATTTTATGGGCGCCTGTGCGCTCCAACTTGCTGTCACCGGTTTCAGCATGCCAGCCACCACAGCTCGGTTGTTCTTGCTGCTAATTGTGGTGCGGTTGATGACCCAGCTGATCCGCAGATAGCCCATGGTGGCCAGGACGAGCAGCGCGAATCCGACGAGAAACACGATATAGATGGCCGTGGTTTGGAGGATGGGGCCATAGATGAAGCACAGGTCCATCAGAAAGTTGACGTGGTCGGGGAGTTTGGGCATCATCTGACAAAAAAGATGAATAAAATATCTTTATTAGCTTCAATTGTTGGTTATTATTGATAGTTTTCTATTCAGGCTATAGATTTATTCATTCACAATTGAGAATTGACACATATCGAATATCAAAGTTAGAGTACGGTATCGTGTATCACTCACGCATATAGCTATCCTTTTCTTATAACTAACCATTGTTTTACTAACATGCATAACTTTTCCACAATAATTTAAAATGAATAGGCTACAATAATCTGAATTAAGCTTATTTAGTATGAGATCACTATATTATTCCTTCCTTGAATATTATTTTATGAAATGATATGACGATAACATTCCTTTAATAATATAAATGGAATCGGAATCTTACGGTATATAATCTTATCTAAAATGAACATAATAATCTGAATTAAGCTTATTTAATATGAGATCACTATATTATTCCTCGAATATTATTTTATGGAATGATTTGACGATAATATTATTCCTGTAATAATATAAATGGTCTTACTAGTAAAGGGTAGGCTAATTATTAGAATAATTATTGACAAAGTCTTTTGCATCATTTTGTTTCCTACCAAATTCCATGGAACATTTTTTATCAAATAAGAAGAAATTATAATGTAGACTAATATATAAGCAACGAATTCTCAAAGGAAATCTTATAAGAGGAATTGGAATTCTCTCAAATAGCACAGGAAATGTGGAGCATGTAATGAAGAATATGAATTTCATGAATAATATTTGCAATCAGGAAACATATTGTATGATTAATTTTTGCATTCTCTTTAGCAACTGCATAGTTGGAGGTGCAATTTAATTATTTTTTGTATCTTCTGGTTCCTCAGCAGGAATAAATTGATAGACTAGGCATTTTTTTTAATAAGATAGAAATAAATCATGATAAAGTTGTAGATCTCCCAAATATTTTTAAATCAATGCTGGTACGGTACTTCAAAAGAATCATCAGATACAGTCGCATAGTATCTCTCAGGACCTCCTAAATACCTGTATCTGTGGTCCTGTATCTCTATATCATCAGCTTACACTTGTTCGTTAGGTTACTGCTGAATTGTAGTTCAATCTTATTAACTCTGTATGATATCCTATTGTATGTTTGATTGCATATATTCAAAGAATAAACACTATTGTACGGTATCTGTGTGCTTTATAATGACAACTCTAATTGCTATTTCACAAATCTAGAACGCCTTCAAAAAGTGTTCAATAATTTTGAATTCATTGTTTTCTTTATTTGAACAGTATAGTGTTGCAGACAGGGGTGAATTTATGCATGTTTTTGGGGAAAATACAAATCTGAAACGAATATACATTTAACGAATCTTGAACGCTTTTGAAAAGTGTTCAATAATTTGGAATTCATTGATGTTCTCTTTATTTAAACAGAATTGTATTTCAGGAAGGGGTGAACCCATAACTTACATATTTTGTGGGAGAAATAAAACCTCAATCACCTCCCTAGAGTTCAACCCTGATCCCTGATTCAATAATATCACTACAATAATGAATGAACTAATGAACAACACTAATGAATAAACTTTATTCATCATAATTATAATCGCTCGGAATCATTATATAGTAGGTACGGTACTGCTCTTCGTAAAACTCTGTTATTGATCGAGTAACTTACCTATCTACAATATTTTTTCATTCCTTTCATTGTATTTTTTCAATTAAAATAAATAAAAATTAATGATAATAAAGAATGGAATAATTGGAATATGATAAAATAATATCACTAATACATAGAATAGAATTAATCTGTTGGTATCTCGTATCTAGAATAAGATTTTGGAGATGACTTACAACTTGAAGCCAGAATATTGGGATGATTTTATTGTTGAATGGGCTGATCTTGTAGTTGAATCTTGTTTTCCTGACAACAAGGTTGATCTGTATACTGGTCTTAACGTATATTGGCACACCAACGTCCTGAAAAACATAAAAATAATGATTTAAAATTAGTTGATCAAATTCTTGAACAATTGTTGGTTTTAGAGAAAGATTTTTGACAAAATTCAAAGAGTCGTTCTAGAATGAGATTATTTGTTAATTTGGAATATGTATTTGCAGTATTTTGTGTAGGCCTAAATGTATGAAATGAAAAAAGTAAGTTGAGAGGTGAATAAATAATGGAGGAGAAGTAGAGGAGACTTGGAATTTTTGTGATAAAATACCAACTTAGTGATAGAAAAGTAGCCTATCTAGTATCGAACTAGATTTAGTTTTTTTCTGGTTCTTGTGGATATAAGTTATTCATTATTGATAATTGATATAGTATAATATTCGATTAGTTGTACTACTTAAGATAAAATGTGAGAATTATCAAAAATCAACTAAAAACTCAGAGATACATTGACTCCATCTCCAAACAGTTTAATCAATAAAATAAAATAAAAAGTTTCATTGAAAACTGGATATGGAATCAAGTCAAATAGATGACATAGCCTTATCTTTTTACCGAGGGGTGAAATATTATATTTTCGTCCCAATTATGAATTTATTTTCTCAATATTTATTGTATTAAAAGCTTGGAGTAAATCATTTTTATTAGGAATATTAGATTTGACATGCTTTCTGTCTCACGAGTTAAGGCAAGTGGTATGGTATAGCAACAATATTAATTCCACTGCAATATATAACATGCATATAAAATTGTTTTTAGGTCAAATAAATGCCACTATAATAGTAGATTGTTCCTTTTAATTTCATAAGTGTCATGGAGTGTTATGAGTTAGAATACATACAGCATAGCAAGATCGGTTGTTTGAACTATACCCCAGGGTTAATAATAGTCAATTAATTTTATGTAGAAATTCAATTAAAGTAGTAATGAGTCATGTTCTATCAATAACCGGAAGACCACATCCTTATTTTATTTTTCTAGATGCGAGTAAGATTTGCAAGTGCTTCACAAATATTAAGATTTCCCAATTTTTTCTAAAGTTAGTGATAAAACTCACCAATACAGCCAGTCCTTACTGATTGATGAATAACTGTAAATTGAACTATGAAAACTGAACTTTAAAACTTAGGGCTGTTTAAAATAATTGAAAAATAAATGAAAATCAAACACCCTTTTTAATGTGCCGAAACATGTCTGTGTTTTAATAATTTTATAAAGTTTTTTAAAAAGGGTGTTTGATTTTCATTTATTTTTCAATTGAACTATTAGTGAGTGTATATGAAACCGTGTATAGTGAAGCTAGTAGAAATTGGAAAAATGTAAAATTGTGATATAAGCTAACAATGTTAATGTGTATGTAAAAAAATAGCAGTAGAGGTGTATTCTATATTTGAAATATATCTCATTGTCCTTCTAAAGCGTTCTAAAAATCGTTTCATAAAAGGCACTTGAATTAAGAGAATCATATTACAAAAAGAAAACATTGATGATTAGCTCTAAGAAGAAGGAAATACAGTAGGTTTAGGCCCAACGTCATAGTGAAATATTGAAACTAAATTTTTACAGAATATACTGATACATAAAAGTGACTCGCTCCTCAAAGTTAACTAAAAATGTCTCTATGAGTATGATAATAGAGTTATCTCTATTACCGTAGGTACTGTTATTCTTGATAAAGAGACGAAAATGTCTATGTAACACTACAAAGTTTTGAAAACTGAACGTTATAGGCTGAACTTAATTTTTTTGGAGAAGGCTACTGTACATGAAATTAAGCAACGTGTCGAATAATAATTGAGTAGATAAAAAATCTATTAGTATTAAGTAAGAAGAATATAAGTAAGTATAAGTAAAAGTTACTCTGAAGACAAAATAATTTTGATAAAATAATTCATTCTCTCGATTTATCAATTATTAGGCCTGTGTATTAATGGGGCCTGTGTTCAGCACAAAAGCATAATATATAGGCTACTTCAACTACTATTCTTCCTGTATAATAATAGTAGATAACCAATACAGTTGCAATGCATGTAGTTTCTTCCGAACATAAATAAAATAAGAATGAACTTAGCTTGGAAATTTGAACTATTCATGAACAAGAATGACAGCTAGGGTCCTGCTCCGCATAACTATGAAAGATGATTTTGAATTCAAGCAAGTAATTACTCTACCCCTTGTAATGACATGAATGAGTATTACAAATAAATTCATGATGATAATTTTAATATTGATCATTATTAATTGGCAATGATGCGTTACATGGATGATACTTATATTGCGATGATACTTATATTTACTTATATTGGAACTAATTAGTAAAACTGAAATCATTGAATCTCGGTTGTAAAGGTGGATGAGGAGGAGAAGGAGGAGGAGGAGGAGGAGGAGGAGGAGGAGGAGGAGGAGGATGAGGATGAGATGCCAGCAGCTTTGAAGGACTTAACTAATTAGTAAAACATCTTGAAAATCATAGTACTGTTCTAATCTATTATCAATAATAAAAATAGACTTGCAGGTTGTATTCCAAAGTGCGTTGAATGCTTTTCTGGGTCTGGACTAAGTCCCTCGATGTCTTCCAGAAGTTTTGGATCGGAGAGCAGAAAGTGAGGTCTTGATAGAGCCACTGGAATCTCTACCAAAAATAAAAACATTCAAAATTCATTACCTAAATTGATAATATAATATAATAATCTAAAGATGATTAATTATTAAAGATGTCAAGGCATTCTCAAATTTTACTAAGAAGGGCGTGATTTTTGAGTAATGCATTATGTAGACAAATGCATTTTGAAGCTCAACAGCTTGTATTGAATAAATAGATTGATAAATAGAACACTTCAATGATGGCTAGGGGTGTTTTTATTTATTAGAATTGTTCATATTACAGAGCTTATTGTTTGAACATAACAACTCAACTGTTACTAATGAGAAGTTAGTTTTAATGAGAAGGGTCCGATCTGACAAAAGGTGTCAAATTATCTATTGATAAACTGAAAAACTTCAATAAATAACAACCAATTTTCCAAGAATGTAAGAACAACTCTCTACTTTATTCAGAAGCGGACTTTAGTTTTCATTACGGTATATTTAGTATAGTCTGTCCAAGCAAAGAAGACCCTCTGGAAAGATGAGAAAATGACTCCAGTTCGATCAATATTGGTTGAAAAAAATATTGTTTTGGTCTCAAATTGTAGATCAGAATGTTTCCTTCAATTAAGACCAAATCAATATTTTTGGGTTAATATTGGTTGGGGTGGAGTCATTTTCTCATCTTGCCATAGGGTCTTCTTTGTTTGGACAGACTATACCAGTTTTGACTGTTACACTATTATCATTCTCTATAGTTAACTAATTATTGTTCTATATGTTCATATTCTATACCATATGTATAGGATCATTTTTCAATTTCTATCACTTTTTTACAAAATATCTCACTAACATAAATTGCGCATAATCTATTTATTCATTTATTACATCAAAATAATATAGTAAGCGAGAGAAAAAACAGGCGTTAGCCCAAAACTTCTTCTACACCAATTTTGATTAAAATGTCCAAATTCAGGTTATGTTACTTTTTACACACTTTCACTTCACACAATTTTCATAAAAAACATCATAGAAAATTTTGAATTTAGTAGGCTTACAGAAGAAATAAATATAGAAAATATATTTAAATAATCATTCTAAAACTTGAAAAATAATTATAAACATGAAAAATTTGGAGCCACAATAATAGTACTCACGGAAATAGCAGGGCGATATATCGGACAAACCGGACGGCAGACACGTCTTGGCCTTCTCATCGCAGTAGCATGCGTTGTCAGCATTTCGGTCGGGCGAGTCGAACGCGTTGTCGGCCATCTTGTAAATGTAGATCGGGATGCCGCGATCCGACAGACCGGCGCGGTCAAAGTGAATGGGCAGGGTGCGGCAGAACGCCTTGCGGTAGAGGGTGAACGACTGGCTGGGGTCCAGGTGGCGGGGGAATAGCACGCCCTCAAGAGTTTGCTGCAGGTCGTTGCACTTGGTGCTGTGGAATAGATCGAGAAAGAATGATAGATTGAATCCAATTTGATTCAGTTCAATAGAGAGTCCAATCTTACTCGATGAAATCTCCATTTGATCACATGTAATTCTGTGTTTCTCTGGCTGCAAGTTGGTCTGGTCTGAGCCGTACCAGTGCGCGTTCAGCCTTAATCAATTCAGTTAGAACCAATTCAACATAATATTATATAGTCTTGTCAAGCAAAAAAGACATTCCTTCAAATGGCTAATATTGAAGTGAGAGTGTAACTTTGCAAGTGCAGATCTGAAAATGTTAAGGTGAAAATTACCTCTGTCAACATATAAGTTAGGTACCGCTAATGAGATACAATGAGAGACAGATGGTAGGAGTGGGACTATTTTCATTTCGACTGCTGGCAGCATTGAACAGCTGCCATTTCGAAGGATGCTTGACAAGACTATACTTATGGAAATAGTAAGGTGATTTTTAATAGACGATTTCAAACTGTGTTCCACAACATCAATCTAGATTCAGCAAAAAATTAAATTCTATAGAATTTTATCACATTATTTTGTATCTTCCTCTGTTCTAAATAATGTAATTCAATTTAGCTCATTAATGAATACGGGATACTACGATAACAAGCATAATTATTATAGCTTTTGTTAGTTTGTAAGTTTTGATTATCATAATTTGAAGTAATTTGAGAGATGATTGACATCAGGCTCAGCCCATTAACATGCATCAATCAGGAACACTTTTCTGCTCTTCACTTCAATTCAATATATATAGCGTATATCTGATGCTGTGTCCATGATCCAATTGCAATTCACATTATCAATTCCATTAATTCAATAATTTTTTAGATATAAACTAAAGTCAGTATCTTTAAGTTCAAAATCATTTTTTTTAAATTTTCGATTTTAATACCAGTAGAATCTTTAGGCATATAAGTTACTCCTACTGAAGGACAAGTTAGTTTAAAAAATTGTGAATGGACTTGTATTGGTAATAATCCAATAATTTACATGGTTTTATTTACCGATTCTCATCCTCAGGGTCATACCCCCATTGCTTTATGGCAGGCAGACCGTTGAATTGGTCGATGAAGAAAGGCTGCTTCGACTTTTTGTCAGCTCCCTGCGGTAAATGCATCGTCACCGTGTTGTTTCCTTCGTCAAGAATCTGTACAAAATGAATCAAATAAATTAGTTGCATTATTCTTGTCGATCAGTTTTTCAATCCATTCTATATATAACATAGAAATAATACATAACAGATTGATGTATTTGTACTATACTCGTATATGTATATCCTCTGACCAAGTTGATGATGATAATGTTTTTGATGCTTGAGCTACATATAATTATACTGGTTAAACTTTATAATCATGATTATATAATTATATATATTGATGTACTAGATCTGAGCTTTCATTTCTGTAATTTAGAATAGCTCAAACTCATGACTCACCCTCTCCAGCAAGCCGAATTTCGGAAACGGAATCCAGCTAGGTAGAAAGGTGCTGGCCAACTTGATGAGCGGGTCATCGTATCCCCATAGAAAGTCGTCGACGGGGAGCGTTTTGAAGGGCTGCGACGCCAGATGCCTCACTAGCATACTCAGGGCTAGGTTGAACGCCATCGATGAGTTGTGGAGCATTGAGGAGATACCCTGTAGATTGAGAATAATTCAAATTACATTTCTGTACATAATATTCCTAAATGGAATGGCCGGTAATGTGTGTTCATTTCCCTTATTTATTTTATTCATCTATTTCCCTTACCTATTTATCTTAATTATTCATCTTATTTCCCTTTCACCATTTTTCATTCACAATCAAATTAATTCACTATAGTCAATTTGTGGTTTGACAATAATTATCTAGTCTTGTAATATGATATAATTTCTACTGAGAAAATGATCCATTCCACTCACATATTAAAAGTAATTTGCAAGGTTTCGAGTTGTTTAAACAAAATGCCAACAATACGTAGCTACAAATATTGAACAATGGTGCATTTTTTGCGTTTTGTTTGGTGCAAACTTGCTGGGTTTGTTTTAATATACGATTAAATAACCATTTAACTAAATTCTTTGTTTTGTAAGCTTTTCCTCCTCTATTAATTTCCATGTGTTGATAAATTGCAAAATTAATTGACCCAATGAGCTACTGATTCTCTTCATGTGTAAGTTACATGTTGGAATATCTCAAAATCCATTGGCTGAAACTTATTATATGTATCGAAATATTTTCAATATACAATGAGTAGAATAATTATTTTTTCTTACCAGTAGAGGGATATTGACAACATTGACGAGATCTTTGGAGGGATCGCCAGATGACATGGAAGGCTCGAACACCAACGTTCGCTGCGGCATAAACGAGATTGTCCTATTTTCATTGAACACCACGTTAGTGTTCTCCAATTGTTCACTGGAAACATTAGTTAAAGGATCTATTAGTTAGTAGGCTTATATAGTTCCAACAAATATTGGGAAATAATGATTGTGGCCCAGAGAGAAATAATTTTTCTACTGAGAGAATGGTTGAAGGAAGAATTGACAGAGGGTTGGAGGAGAGATGTTAGACAAGGCACTGGAATGATATGAGTGGATTGCGAAACAGGAGTGCCCGATCCCATATGAAATGGGCCATGACCATTGACCATGCATGGCCCAAAATGGACTGAAATGTCATGGAATAGTATGAAGCGGAAAATTTTAAAGTCAAAGAAAAAGCACAAGAAAATAATGATTCCATCCTTATTGTTTCTAAAAAGAAGCAGGGGGCTACCGGTATATACTGTTCAGTGTTCAGTCAGAGGATGACCACACAAAAACTCGAAACACAAGTTTCTGCAATGCGAGAAAGTGTTAATTTCCATTTAAAAGTGATTCTTATTAAGTTTAGAAGCAGGAGAGTTCGAACTGGGTTTGAAATGAATCAAATTTATAATACCAAAATTATCCCTATAAACTGAATTCACTAAATAATGGATAGTACTAAATTGAGCATATTATAATAAATCGAGCATTCTTCTCATTCTTGAATAATTTATTATGTTTTTATGTCTTTACTCCTCTCTTCTATTGTATTCTTGCTGTAAACATTAGACAACAAAGAAAACGTTGATTTCAAAAGAAAACTATATTGAAATAAATTAATCCTCAAACTCAATCATGCGTTGTGAGGAACCTTTGTTTAAAGTCCTTTCTGATGATGCGATAATATTTGACTGAAGCGCAAGGCTATTCCTGCCACGTCAAAAATATTTTTCAAACCAGTATTGAATTCTTTGTTGATTTTGCATATTAAACATACATGGATTGATTGAATCAATTTTTTGAATGAATATTTTATCGATTCAATAACTAGGATTATCATCAAACAGTTCTAAATCATCACCCTCAGACCTCGGTTCTAAAACACGTACAAAGTCAATATAGGCTTCATTGACATTTTAACGTTAACTAACGACTGAATAACCAATAGTCCAGCATTGACAATTAAAAACAATAAACTTTGATCCAGTAAGTTACACTCACCTATAAACATAAGGCCCAATTTCCTGTACTTTGAGCCTCTTGTCTTCTCCCGACACGAATCGATCCCCGTTGGTGATATTAAACAGATAAACGCCCACATACACTTTCACCGGAGGATTCTTCCATAAACCGAAAGCGAACGAGCCTTCTTCCATTTTCATTAACTGAAATTCAAGAGAAAAACAACTGTTAGACAACGCAAAAGCAACAAAAAACTTTTAAAAAATCGAGGGAGGAGCTTGTCTAGGCCAATGGCAGACGTTCACTGTGATTGGTTCAAACGTCCACCAATAGCGGTGCTTGACCGTTAGTATAAATACTGCTGTTCTTTATTTGAAGTTTTAGTTAAATGATTGCCAGAGATTGATAATGATTGATGAATTATTAATAATGATAATTTATTACCAGAGATGACTGATAAATATTTGGTTTTGCAATATCTTGTATTTTAATTTAGAATGAAGTTGAGTTTGATCCTGGTTGAACCTATAGTTGCTTGATGTTCAAGCAGCGAATGCTTTGAACAGCATCACTGCAAGATTAAATTCCATTCATATGCTTGAAAGCATGAGCTTATAAAGCATGCTTAATGAAGACGCTCACAAAATCATCCGAGTGTGGATATAGTGAATGGACCTATAGAGACTGAATAATCTGATTATAGACTGATCACACAGTAGGCTATCTATAAATGGACCTACTCAAACTGGATTTATGATTGACAACCTCATAGATAGATTAAAAATATTCATATTGAATTCCAGATATTTTGGAAGTTGAAAAAATACATGAGTAGCCTACCAATTCTACGAAATATGTAGGCCTAAATGATTACTATTATAAACTAGGGAATAAAATTCATTCACGACATAGAGATTTGATGAGATTAATAATTTTTCACAGAAATGCCAAATTTCAAATTCGTAATAAATGTCAATTACTAAAACAGTATTTCCAATGATGAGTTAGGTTTTGGATGGGTGACCAGCAGATTGTTAGCGATTGGAAACTATCCTCACGGGTAGCTCACCACCGAGAAAGCCATAACTTATGCATTTTTTCAAATTATAAGGTTGTTTCTTTTTGGTGCAAATTAATATGAAATATGAGTTATAACAGTTATTGGAAAATATATGAAATGTCGACTCACCTTAGTTTTGACTACTTCGATGGGATTGATTACATTTAAAGCGTAGGAGAGAGCCATCAATGCAAACCCGCATAAACTCAACTTCAGGTAACCTGGAACAGAATAATTAATTCAATTGAAAAGGTTGCTTTCAATTAGAGGTTTCAATTGAAGACATTTGATAAGTTTCTTTTAATTATCAACGTATCTCTACAGAATACACCACTAATCAAATATGCAAACGCATTAAGGAAACCATATACCAGCATAGATCTCGAATTGACATGAAAAATATAGTATTGATTCAAAATAAAAATATAATACTACAAGTATACTGGAACTTTTTCTAGGCTACTACAGCTTCTACTTAGACATAGACAAGGCTCCTGATTATTAGAATTTAGAAAAGTCCGCCAATATTAGACTTGTCGTATAGCTGACGTGAAACGTTAGGCGGTTTCATGTGTCTCTTGTACGGGATGTAACCTACTAACCGCTGATGTAAAGCATCTATTATCTCTTTTGACTTCAAAAACATTATCTTGACATAGTTCACAATAAAAGCTCTAATTGACAACATCACCTATTGGACACTGGCGGCTCGTACCCAGGAAAAAGGTGAAGTGCCCGTATCTTTTACTTGTACAGCACTTCACCTGTTTTGTGGGCACGAGCCGACAGTGCTGTTGGAGCGCACAAAGAGCAGACGAAACCGCTCAACTTTTTTTGCATAAGGTTTGAACATAATTTCCGTACGGGAAATTTATTATTATTACATATTTATTTATTATTATTACAATCATATTTTCTACATAATTGATCGTACTTGGAATCTATTATCGGTGAACATATTTTAAAGAGCTTCAGGTCATTTTTTAGATAAAATGTATTGAACAGGAAATACATAAAATACAGATACATTCCGGAAACCAGATATTTTCTCTCACCCACCTAACACCTTGAATTTCATCCAGCTTGATTTGTTCCAGTTTTGCCATATTATTGAATTGATACATGTCTTTCAGTTTGTAAGATCTTTTAGATGAACGCCTATATTTTGAACTCAGACCCACTCAAATCAATAAGCATTCAACCGTCAATAAAGTAGACCTTAGTCCTTAAAACATAGTAGACTTTTAGTATAATATATAACTTAGTCTATCCAAGCAAAGAAGACATTCTGGAAAAAAGAGGAAATGACTCCACCTCGGTCAATATTGGATCATTATAAATTTGATTTAAAATTGTAGATTAGGATATTTTATTCCAAAATTTACCAAATTTACCATTTTTGAACCAATATCGACCGAGCTGGAGTAATTTTCCCATCTTGCCAGAATGTCTTCTTTGCTTGGACAGACTATACTAAACTTAGTCTATGAACTAAACTATCAGTCCATTTTAAAATTTCAAACCCCCTCAAATAAAAGGTATGCATTTAAAGAAACGTATCAATTATTACTATGATACGGAATTGTATAAGATCTGGTTGCCACTCTTGACAAGTCTACATGACGGAAAATAATTTAGACGATATAATGATTAATCTGGTAATTGAAACTGTTAATTTCAATAATTGATATTATAACTTCCGTGCATTTAGTGATGGATTTGTGTGGGATGACTGGATCTATTAGATTTATGTGCTTGTTGCCTACATAGCGCCTTCTAGAAGTAATAAATACGTTCTATCTATATCCACTACTCTTCTATTCATCGAATCGAATAATTATACCAATAATATAATACATGTAATATATATATATATATATATATATATATATATATATATAATACAATAATAAAAGGCCTACATTTTTCCTAATTTGATACTAGAAGCAAGAGTTTAATATATCATTGACATTAAATAGTATTATTGCCTTAAAATACATAATGCATTACTTCAGGTAATATAAATTCATTTTCATATACTTTCATGATGTGTTGGCACAGAGCAGCATAACATTACTTTGCATAAAATAATCATTCTTTAATAAAATACGCTTGGAAACAGCTTGAAAAATGAATGAGATAAATGAGGATTGGAAAGGGTAAACCATATTCCTTATCAATCTAGAGAGTTTAAGTTTATCTAAGCGAGATCAACTTTTTATGATAATGTGATGGAATCTGATAAAGATATCTGAGTAAGCTCCACGGTAGAATCGTCGATTGAATGAGCCAGGAGTGCCATGAGTGATAAGTACATTTTCAAAGCCATCAATCCTCGGCCAATCAGATTAGACATGGAGAAAGTAGTGGGACCGCCTCAAAACTCTTCTCGCAATGCGATTGGCCAAACGCAGCCATCACAAGCCACGCCCCAGCCAATCGGAAGCGAGCAATGAAACTCTGAATGTGAGTCGTGTTGGTTGCCTAGTTAGTCAACAGATGGCGTTGGCTACGTCAACATTTTTTCGATGACAGTTTCTACTGTATAGATGACGCCAAGAAGTTGGGCGGTTTTGTCTGTTTGTCTAAGTTTTGTTCTCTTACACTCTTCCAGTCACAAAAACGTGTAAGACAATTTATTATTTGTCTCGACTTTCATAATACTTTTCTATAGCTGACGCCAAAAAGTAAGACGGTTTCGTCTGTCTCTTGTACGTGATGTAACCTACTAACAGCTGGTGAAAAGCATCTATTGTCTCTTTTGATTTCAGAAAACACCATCCAGGCATAGCAACTCTTACATCCGTTGGCTTAGGTAAATTACAACACTAATTGACAACATCAGCTGTTGGAACGCAAAAAAAGCAGACGAAACCGCCTAACTTTAGGGTGTCAGTTATACATCAATCAATGCTGTTAAAAATGGTAGGAAATGAGTTTTATTTTCCAATGCAACATAAATAAGAGGATGTATCGATGCAACAAACTATAAGTAATATTAATTTCTTTATTATACTGTTTACACCAGAATCCAATGAGTCAACTCATGTGAATAAACAAATTTGATAAATGAGTTAAGTTCTAATAATAATTATCATCAATGCTAAAAAATTAAACTTCGATAAAGTAGATTTCAAGTAGGCAGTCTACAAAGAGGTAATAAAAGGCATGCTTGATTTCAGTCTCGTAATACATGGTCTATAATGATTGATGATATTTTGATCAGTTGAGGCAATCAAAAAAGCATGCTTTATTTCATGAATCCAGTAGTATGTGGTCTAATAATTGACGATTTTTCGATCAATTGAGGCAAGAGAAAAGGCATGCCTCTCAGTTGTAGTTAAGACAGGGTCAACGATCAAGGCCTAGGTCATTTTTCGGAGAAGGTTTAGATCATTATAGATTTCATCACAGTTGTCTTTAAAGAGTTGAGATCCTTAGATAAGTCACTGGCGGCTCGTCCCCACGGAACAGGTGAAGTGCCCGTATCTTTTACTGTACAGCACTTCACCTGTTTCGTGGGCACGAGCCGCCAGTGAGATAAGTTATTGATCGATGAGGTCGTCACCTTTAAAATTTTATTGGAAGGTATTACATCATCAGCCGGCTCTGGTTCTTTAAAGGCTTATCACTAGGAATTGAGAACATAATACCGGAAAGAAATGATTACAATAGTGTGTAGTACGCAACTATCATATTATGTGTTTCTTTTTTGTTTAGGACCACTATCAATGTATGTAGATGATAAAAATTGTATTCACAGTACCCTTCTTAGTAGATTTCATTCGAATTAAAAATTTAACGATCTCTTAAGAGGCATCCTCAACTTTGAATATATTAGACCGTCCATGAGACACACTGTTTTTAAAATTTTCTGGGCTATGTAGGTATGCTGTTCAAACTCTGGAGGAAGTTTGTGGGTGAATAACTTACTTTCAATTTATAGAAAATGTTTTAGCAAAGCAGTGGCGGCTAGTGCCCACGAAATAGGTAAAGTGCCTGTATCTTTTACTGTACAGCACTTCAACGGTTTGGTGATGGGCACGAGCTGCCAGTATAGCAATAAAGAGTCTCATTGAAACTTAATAATTATGATGGAAGAATTATTAGATATTGAAGTTCGTTTTAATAATTATGATTCTCTTGAACGAAAAACGAGTTTACTGAGTGTTTTCTAAGGTAGATGAAAATTGTATTGTGAATTTTAAGATGAATGAGTTTTCTTGTGCTTGAGTGGGTGATCAAATAATAAAGAAAGTAGGTCCATTTTCCCCAATGCGACTGCAAAACTACGGCACAAATAGAAATAACACTGATCCCAAATTGAATGCAATCATTGTATTATTTGAGACATAGCTTTGCTGAAGCCAAATTGGGGAGAGCGGGTGTTAGAAGCTTTAACGAGGTGATTTATTGATCATTATTACAACTGACGCAAAAAATTAGGCTCTTTCGTCTGCTGCTGCTTGTGCGCTCCAACAGCTGATGTTTTCAGTTATAGTTGTCATTTACCTATACCTAGATGATGATTTCAAAATCTTAAAAGACAATACATGCTTTACACCAGCTGTTAGTAGGTTACAAACTTACAACACGTACAAGAGACAGACGAAACCGCCTAATTTTTGTCGTCAGCTATATCATTGTATGGCTTTCATTGGTACAATACAGATGCTGTTAACTGCAATATTTGGTACAGTACCAAACTTACTCCATTTTAATAACTAAATAGCCTAAAACAAATACATAATACAACAAAATTAATATAGCTCTCAACCTTCAAAAAGTATTCGTCAAATTTACAGTGATGGAACATGAGATAACAGCTCATTGTTAACCTGTTGACGGCAAGGTCAAAGGTCAGTAGCGCTAACCACAGGGTAGAAGACGCGTTTAAATTTAGCGATAAGATTTAAACGTCCGTTTAATTTAAACGGCAACCCCGGCTCAACTTCCGAATTATTTAATCTGACCTTAATCTTTTCCCGGTATAAAAGTTTGTCCAAACAGAGAAGACATTCTGACAAGATGGGAAAATGACTGCAGCTCGGTCAAAATTAGTTAAAAAATTATAAAAATTGATTTCAATTTGTAGATCAGAATGCTTCCTACAATTTGATACCAAATTTATAACATTTTTTTCAATATTGATCGAGCTGGAGTCATTTCCCCATCTTGCCAAAATGTCTTTTTCGCTTGGAGAGACTATATCATTGAGTTGTTGGGTCCAGCAGCTGCTTTACGTCGATTCATGCCGAGAATGCGTGAAAAAGTTGCACAGACTAAAAAGCAAAAAGAGGAAACGCGAGCTACTCAACAAACTAGGTCAATGTCAACATAGCTGAGATGCGTGGGTGCTACTATTTGCAAAAAAACTAGAGACAAAAAATTTAAGTAAATCTTACTTTATTAAATTTTCTACACTTTTGGTTAAATTTTTCAGGCAAGAGTTGGAACCGGCAGCTGGAACTCGAATGTTCGTTTTCTAAGGAATCTTATAGAAATGAGATATTATAATGTACGCTAGTTAATGGGAATCTTTCGGTGGAAAAAACATGAACATTAACTATTTCCAACATATTACTTCACAATAGATTTTGAAATAATCCATCAGAAATTAGTTTGGTGTAATCATACAGCAAAACAATATTTTTGCCGAATAATCAAACCAAAATGACGGTACATTAGGATACAAGGTAGGTACACGGTAATTCGGTAATGGCATAATATTATGAAATGATAATTGAATACAAAATCATATTTTTTCCTCGAATGAACTCACATCCATAGTCTGTCCAAGCAAAGAAGACCCTCTGGCAAGATGGGAGAATGACTCAAGCTCGGTCAATATTGGTTTAAAAATTATCAATTTGATCTGAAATTTTAGGAAACAATAAAATTTGATCTGAAATTTTAGTAAACAATTTGATCTACTATTAAGACCACATTGATAATTCTTGAACAAATATTGACCAAGCTGAAGTCATTTTCCCATCTTGCCAGAGGGTCTTCTTTGCTTGGACAGACTTTAGCGAACTAGTTTCATTTCTCTTGTATTTCGTATTTTTGGCGAAGTAGTAGATAATCTTATTCTTAAATTTCCATCTCTTTGCATAGGTATGTCATATATTACTGTTCAATACCGATCTTAGCATTGAAATACAGTCGTGTTTGACACATTTTTCTACCCATTTGGACCTGAGCCATCCTATAACACAAGGGTAATCTGCAGAACACTTGGAAATTGCGAAAAAAAGATAAAATCATTCTTTAGACTTCATTTAAAATCAACAAAAAATAGTAAAGTTGTAAAGTCACGAATTGAGTTGAATGAAAGCGTTCATAGCTACAACGCAAATTTATGGATTTCAATTTGTTGGTAAAAATTATTATATTCTTCTCAAATCACAATATTTATCGCAAGTATATGACAACAAATTTATGGAATTCAATTCACTGGCAGTGAAATATATTTAGAAAATTCACTGGATATTCTCTTGGAATTACAAAATCTCCCTTATTTATGGAAAGTCCATTCATCATTGTAAACTTACATACGTATTTATCGCTGAATTTTGATTAATAGCAACTAATAAATATCTTTAACTTATAAATTTCATATAATCCGTAATAAATAAGGGATAATTCGTTACGGTATGTTGCTTATGGCTAATGTAAAATATTTCCAATTGAATTAATTCATATTTTCTTGACATTTTTCCACTCTAAATAATTCAAGTGTGAACACTTTGACTATAAAATTTATTACTCTAGTCTGTCCAAGCAGAGAAGATATTCTGGCAAGATGGGAGAATGACTGCAGCCAGGTCAATATTGGTCCAAAAATTATAAATTTGGTGTTTAACTGCAGAAAACATTCTGCTCTACAATTTGAGACCAAATTTATAATTTTTGATTCAATATCGACCGAGCTGGAGTCATTTTTCCATCTTGCCAAAATGTCTTCTTTGCTTGGACAGACTATAACTTAGCCTTCACCACTAGCCAAGTCCAAGGTGAATATTGAGCTAACAGATGTTGTATTACTATGTTTTTTTTTTCAATCAGTATTACTATAGATAGTACCCTGAAGGCTTAAAAATGATGGATTAATCTATTAGAACTCCCGACACTATGAGGTATACAATGAGGTGTCTCTCTTCTTCCTTTTTTCTATCGCCTCTTCTCTTCTTTCTCTCCTTCTTCTTCTTCTTCTTCTTCATCTTCTTCTCCTCCTTCTCCTACTCCTTCTTCTTCTTCTTCTTCTTCTTCTTCTTCTTCTTCTTCTTCTTCTTCTTCTTCTTCTTCTTCTTCTTCTTCTTCTTCTTCTTCTTCTTCTTCTTCTTCTTCTTCTTCTTCTCTTCTTCTTCTTCTTCTTCTTCTTCTTCTTACTTCTTCTTCTTCTTCTTCTTCTTCTTCTTCTTCTTCTTCTTCTTCTTCTTCTTCTTCTTCTTCTTCTTCTTCTTCTTCTTCTTCTTCTTCTTCTTCTTCTTCTTCTTCTTCTTCTTCTTCTTCTTCTTCTTCTTCTTCTTCTTCTTCTTCTTCTTCTTCTTCTTCTTCTTCTTCTTCTTCTTCTTCTTCTTCTCCTACGTCTTCTTCGTTCTCTTCTTTTGTCTTCCTCCCTCTCCCCTTCCTATTCACGTCTACTCAATTTTCTCCATCTTTCTCTTGCTTCTTCTCATTTCCCACCTTCTTCTCTTTCCTTCTTTTCATTTTCCATTTTCTCTCTTTCCTTCTTTTCACGGTTCATCTTATCGTTTCCGCTATAAGTTATTACAATAAGTTATTATTGTCTGTAAAATGAATAAATAAATAAATAAAATTTAGGCGATTTCGTCTTTCTCTTGTACGTGATTCAACATACTAACAGATGGTATATAGCATCTATAGTCTCTTCCGATTACAAAAACCTCATCTAGGCATAGCTTATTGACAACTCCAATTAACATCACCAGCTTTTGGAGCGCACAACGAGCAGTCATGCAATCTACCAATCTATAGTCTCTTCTTATTTCATAAACATCATCTATGCATAGCTAAATGACAACTCTTATTGACAACATCAGCTGTTGGAGCGCACAAGGAGCATACTAAACCGACTAACTTCCCAAAGCAGCCTAACCGCCTAATACCTTCCAAATTCGTATTTGAATGATAATCACCTAGAGATTCAATATTAAGCCTATACAACTTCTATGAAAAACCTTCATTATTAATTAATTCATTAAGTCTTCGGATATTGGTTAGTCCGAAGAGGCGGTTCCAAAACACAAAAATAATAATTATTCGTAGGCTTCTAGACACAGATTAAGCTAGCCATCATTAAAATTAAATTCGAAAGAAGAAGTTCGTCTCCGTGTCTTCATCTCCAGAATAAACTATCAGGAAACAAATTTCTCAAGGAAAATGCTATAAACTAATAGTGAAGCAAACTACAATTATTGTAGTCTGACCAAGCACAGAAGACATTCTGGCAAGATGTGAAAATGACTCTCGCTCAATCAATATTTATTAAAAAGTTACAAATTTCGTCTCAAATTATTGAAAACATTCTACTGTACAAATTAAGCCCAAATTTGTATATTTTGAACCAATATTGACCAAGCTGGAGTCATTTTTCCATCTTGCCAGAATGTCTTCTTTGCTTGGACAGACTGTACATGTGCCAGTAGTGATATTAGGCCTAGCAAAACAAAATAATGTTCGATCATTTTACAAATATAGTCTGTCCAAGCAGAGAAGACCCTCCGACAAGATAGGAAAATGACCACAGCTCAATCAATATTGGTTCAAAAATTATAAATTTTGTCTCAAATTGTAGGAAACATTCTTATCTACAATTTAAGAACAAATTAATACATTTTAAACCAATATTGGCCAAGCAGGAGTAATTTTCCCATCTTGCCAGAATGTCTTCTTTGCTTGAACAAACTATCATGTTCAACATGCATACTTAATACGCAAATGACTTGTTTGATAATTTGCTTTGTTTAGTCCGGAAGTTGGGCATCAAGGATTTCCAAGCTATGATGCATAGACGACCGTAGCAAAAGATTTTTGTATGATTTACGTGTAAATTTCATCAAGGAACTTGTAAGTTTTCAATGGAAATTATAATTAAATTGATTGGTGATCAATAACTTACTGATTATCATAAAAGTTAGTGAATTGATTGTTTTATAAACATTACCAATGAGGTTGGTAAAGCTGACGCCTAGCTGATAATTTTATTGAATTTTGTAAATTGATTATTTGTAAGTATGGTGAAACTTAGGTTGTAACTTTAGGCGGTTTTGTCTGTTTCTTTTACGTGATATAACCTAGCATGAGCTAATGAAAAACATCTATGATTTCTTATCCATTTATAACTCTTATTGTTGAAAAATGGCGTTTTCTAGCATATTTTTCCAATTATCTCAATAATCGTTAAAGTTACAAACTTGGAACTGGTTTCATTGAATTTCTCAGCTAATTTTACATAGGAATTGATTATTATTGAAACCTGAGTGAAGCCTCTAAAAAATTAGAAAAATTAATATATTTTGAAAAATCTCAATTCTCCGCCATTGTTATCTCGGTAACAAAGCGTTTTTGGGGTTGGTCCCATGGAACTTTTTTGTCTACTTGGTGTAAGGAATCAGCCTGACACCAAACGCAAGTATTCCAAACGGAAGTATTGCACATTCCTCCTGAAACACTCTGTATATTATCCAAGAGTATATTCTCATTGCTACAAAACATGGGGACACGTCATATCGAGCACAAGATGCAATAGGAACACATAGTTGAATGGAGCAACGCAAATAAAAAATCAGCTGACCTGGGTGCGATGCTCCATACAACTCCGTGTTTCTATTGCATGTTGTGCCCGTGTTTTGTAGTGATGAAACCTACCTTGAGTTGAACAGCCTAGTTCTGAGTTAATCTCAGTTTGATCAACTCAAACTGAGTTTAATGCTCTCTGAATCCGTTCATCAAATTAGCAAAGGACAAACTTCATTGTTAACTTATACGGCCGACCTCTATCTTAAGAAAAATTCACTAAGGACATAGATGTTCTTAAGGTATTCAAGGTATCGTGAAGAAATAAAAGGCTGCTTGGAAATTTTGATGACACTATCATTGAAAGTTGATGACTGTCAATTCCCATCTAGCCTACAATCAAACGCAATAAATTAATCACAATTCGAAAGGACACCTCATTGAAAACTTCTTCAACCTCAACTCCAATTCAGGCATTAAATCATACTTGGCTCATTACAATATTGAAAAAGGTAATAATTGCACTGTATTATAGGTTCTTGAAGAATGTAATTGCATACGTATTGTAGTGGAGGTCAGTTAATGTAATTTATGCATGATTTATCATGCTAGGAATCGATTCTGATTCGAGACAATGTGATAGTAATCATCAAAATAATCGTAAGCGTCTATTAACACTACTGTTATGCCTTCAGAGATTAAATAACAGTGATAAAATTTTTATTTTGAATGCATTTTATTGCCGTATTGGAATTTGCTGTTTCATCTCCTTTCCGATGAATTTAATTATAGGAATTCGCCATCTCATTCGGTGTGTTTTGAAGTATGGCTCTTTGGCACTGGCGGCTCGTGTCCACGAAATAGATGAAGTGCTGTACAGTAAAAGATAAGGGCAATTCACCTGTTTCGTGGGTACGAGCCGCCAGTGTCTTTGATGGAGTCTTCTGTGGAGAGAATTTGCCAGGATTCGATTAAATGAAGCCTAAGTTTCAAGGTGAGAGAGAATATTAATGGTAATGAAAGTGAAGTATGTAACTTTGATACTATGATGAAAATAATTGAGTATAATAGTCATTGGAGCAATATTGTTTTCATGCATTCCGTTCAAGTTCTTATGAAATACGGAAAATTGTACAATTTTGCAACATTTCCAGCAATACATATGGAATTTTCAACGCAAATAAGAACATTATACAAAGGATATTTTGATTCTACTAATTACTAAAGCAAGGAAATAGAAATAGATAATTCTTATTCTCATGAAGGTGGCAATTGATAACTCAAATTAGTTAATGACAAGAATATCTGTAACTAAAGGCAAAATTGAGACATTTGGAGAATAAATTCAAACTTTGATATTTAATGAAAAATCTTTAGGCCCACTTCAAGTATGATACTACTCCGTATCTCATTAATAAATAATTTCTGTATGAAAGATTAGTTTCGAAGTGCTAGTTATATTGTAGAATAAGTTCTTCATACAAGTAATCTTTAATAACTTTCATAGCATTGATTTAATCAACATACAGTATATTTTACCTGCAATACCATATATAGGTTATTACTATGTAAATAGTATCTTGCAACTGGAACTAAATGATGGTATGCGTTAAAATATATTGGCTACATGTTATATACACAGATATAGTGGCTGAATAATTTACAGACTTCTATAAACGATTTGTTTGATATCTTTAGATATAGTGTTCTAATAATTGGCGGTGTTCAATGTATGGTATGTTTGATATATTTAGATATAGTGGATTATAACTTCAAAGAAATTCAGAGTTAATCTGGTTTCTTTCTGCCTCTGAGTTCATGTTATAGTCAGTTGATTTCATGGTCCACTTCTAAGAAGCGAAAAAAGGCCTCAGCTACAGTAGCTGGTCCTAGGTCAACTCATTTTCAGGACGAAAAACCAAGATGTGTTATAAGAAGTTCTTGGAAGATTTTGTGACATTGTTGCATAATATGAGAACATCTTTAAAATAGGTATAGAGAAGAGATACCCAATGATTATTGATGGAAGATGATAAAAATAATTTGTATGTAATCTTATTACGGTAACACACTATGAAAGTCCTGTGTCTTTCTAGTGATCTTATGAAGTATTACAAGGCATATGCATTTGTGTGTTGCCATGACAAAATTTAAACGTGTTTAATTTTGGTGCTCTAAATTTATAGTAAAAATTCAATATTATCGGCAATGGTGTAGTGAAGTACTTTGTTTTAGAACAACAATGTTTTGAAATCAAAAATAATGTTTCCAATTGAACTTTTTTAAAAGAACTATAACTCGAGTCTACGTTTGTGGAGAATGAGGTTATCTGGCGAAGTGGAACCACCCTTGGGTCTCCCCACTATTTAAAGCCATACGCTAAATAAATAAATAAACAAGGCATACTTGAAGTCATTCACTCATTTTTCAATTCATTTCAATAGAAACTAGTTTCAAAATAAATTTTCCAGCATTTAAAATTATCTCTTTACTCTCCAATTTGCTTTAAATGTTAGTGATTGGCTGAAGGCGTGGCGAGCGGAGGCGTGGCGTAGAAAGATAGCCAATAGCATCGCAAGAAGAGTTTTGAAGCTTCCTTCAACTTGTTCTCTGATTGGATGCAAGTTTGATGGCTGACTACAATAGGTCATTCTACTATGGAGCTTATTACAAAATACAAATTTACTTATTTATTGTCTTTCATCACAGTAAGGCGAAGTTAGCACTCGCAGGTCCTACACTCAACCTTAATCGTGGGAAACATTCTGCTCTACAATTTGAGATCAAATCTATAATTTTTGAACCAATATTGAACGAGCTGGAGTCATTTTCCCATCTTGCCAGGATGTCTTCTTTGCTTGGACAGAATATACCTTAATATTTCTTTCGAACAAAAATTGAAGAGTCTCTCAAGAGTTTTCTGAAGTACAGTAAGTCGATACAGATATTATTGTGAGCATACAGTAGAATGGCTGCTACGTTAGCACGTGCATCAATGTGTCAAGGCTCAGCACTAGCTAAACCGCTCTGTACTGCCATGCAGCAATGAGCAATCTACACTAACTAGATCTCATTATATCCACTGCAAGAGAACAAACTCAAAATAAATAGAATTTCTAATCTTCTCATTCAAAAAAGAAAAATCAGACATTTCCTCTCTAAGTTTGTTTGATGGTTTGATCATAGAGAAAGAATAGTAATGCCGGGTTTTTCCAAGCACACTCAAAGTTGAGGGACCCTCAAATTTTGATGAACAGCTGACATTTTCTATGATAAGTATAGGAAATGTAATAAAGTGTATTAAACTCGAGGGTCCCTCAAATTTGAGTGTGCTTGGAAAAACCGGGCATTAGAGTTATAGAATACCTAATACTTCAACTAACCTTGATAGTCAAATACCTTAACCAAATAGTCCAAAAATAGTTAATACTACAATCGTCCTTTCTCTATGGTTCGATTCGGCCCAAATCTCTCATACCTAATGAGACATACCTGACCTCTATTTTGAATATTTTAACCAAAATTGGGATAAAGAGACTTTTTGGACATTGTCTGTGTTTCAATCCTATTGTATTTTAATCGCGTTAATAAATAAATAAATAAATAATATTGATTTGATTACAAGCTTTGGACTTGGGTGATGATGTAGACGTACAGTCTCTCGTTCTCTTTGTTTTATTGGATATTTGATTCCGGTGTCTTGATTCTTTGAAGTTAAACATCCCTTTAATTACTATGCAGTCCTGTTTCAAATATTAATGAAAATCGTTCCAAGTGCTCATTCAAACAGATAGGCTTCTACTTGTAGAATATTTTGGGAGATGCAATAATTCTAAATGAAAGAGGATTAGAAGAAAATTATTTATTCTTGAATAATAGGAATCTCCATATAAGGTAGCCTAATCATTATGAGATACTTACATTCAGAGATTTATTCAGAAGAAAATAATGGTTCACATTGAAAATTTGAGTAGTTGATTAAAAAATTGAAATTAATTGGAGCAGGAGGCAATAAAATACAATACAATATAGAATCGTTGCCTTTATTTTACCCGGGAGAGCAAAAATTAGGACCTCTCCACACTTAGCGCTCAAATACATTCTCATAAAGTACAAATTGTGGCTTTCCGTTTTCAAGTCTTTGCATTCATGTTTAGCTTACAATCAATTGATAAAAAATTTTCGAAAAATAAATAGTGTACATATATTTAAATAGTAAGAGAAATTCTAGGAAACACACTTATGAATGGAAGGAAACCGACATCTGATTTACATAAGTCCCTTCCCCTTTCACGGGCCCTACTAGCCTCATGAAACGGTTCCCTGGTTATATTTATATATTTATTTACAGCACCAGTATATGTTTCAACCGAAATACAGTAAGTTACTAAGTAAGTTACGGTGCACTAGCGGAAAAACTGGTTTCATTGAATAAGTCGAACTGGTTCGTGTGACGTAACAAGTGGCTACTACAACCACAGTACATAATTTCCACTAGAATATTTCTGTACAATAATAATTGAAAGCAGACATATAGTCCGTCCAAGCGAGGAAGACATTCTGGCAAGATGGGGAAACGATTCCAGCTCAGTTAATATTGGTTCAAAAATGATTAATTCCATCTCAAATTGTAGATCAGATTGTTTCCTACAATTTGAGACCAACTTTATAATTTTTGAATCAATATTGACCGAGCTGTAGTCATTTTCCCATCTTGCCAGAATGTCTTCTTTGATTGGTCTGAATATATCTATATTGGAGCGATCTTTATTATATCCATTAGAGCGGGTAGCGTCTCAATTCCATGAATGAAGTGTTGATTGTTATATAATGGTCCAATGAACTCTCCGGGAGTATTATTGGTGAATGGGTGTTACTTTACGAGGAAAATAGAGATAATATTTCTTGGATTTGTGTTTTTTGAGAGGAGATTAGAGACTTCTTGGGGAAAAGATGATCGAATATGAGAAAAATGAAGATCCTCTTTCAATCTAACATAATTCATTGGACTTTCACTGTCTCTATTTATAGCGTGTTGCCCTATCGTTTCTTACCGAAATCATAATTATGCAGGCATACTGCGTTATTGAGAATGAAATTCTTAGAGTTGAGAACATGAAAATAGTCAAATGAAAACTGAAACAGCAGAGTACTCCCCTTGTGTATTACGAAAATAAAAATTAATGTCTATTTTTGATCAGCTGAATTGCAACGTTGCATAAAGTTTCACTGGACTATTTTAATGCTTTCTACTCAAGAAGGGGGAAGGGGGGAAAAGTTCAGTCTTTTCACGCAGTTTGTTCTAAAAAAGCAGTACAGTTCTTCTTGTATTTTGCCTTGTATACTTGTATACTTGTATACTTCTTGTATACTTGTACCCAATGTTGAACGTTTCTGTCTATTAAATCGAACATGCACATAACAATGTTTTTCACATTTATACGTTTTTAAATACGTTTATTTTTGATAAACTTCAGATTATATGAATCATTAGCACTGATTGAACATTCCATACCATCCACAATTTCCTCATTATATTCAATA
Organism: Sogatella furcifera; assembly: GCA_017141385.1. Lineage (NCBI taxonomy): Eukaryota > Metazoa > Arthropoda > Insecta > Hemiptera > Delphacidae > Sogatella > Sogatella furcifera. The sequence goes on along the minus strand of CM029555.1, from coordinate 716,879 downwards.
CCTACTAATACATTATTAGTATTATTGATGTATATACTTGATGTAGTATTATAGTACGTAGATGTATTAGTAGGGATTGTTATATTCCTAGCTTTATCACCTACAGCTGACATCAAAAGGTTTCGTCTGTCTCTTTTAACAGCTTGAACAGCTGATTTAAAGAATTTATTATCTCTTATGACTTCATAAACATCATTATTAATCATAAATAGCTGAATATTAGAACTCCAATAATTGCCAACATCAGCTGCTGGAGCACAAAAGGAGCAAACGGAACCACCTAACTTTTATATGAAGTCTGTCCAAGCAAAGAAGACATTCAGGCAAGATGGGAAAATGACTACAGCTCGGTCAATATTGATTCAAAAATTGAAAATATAGTATCAAAATAGTGGGAAACAAATAGTCTAAAATTGTATAAAACATTGTGCTCTACAATTTGCGACCAATTTTATCACTTTTAAACAAAAATTGACCGAGCTGGAGTCATTTTCCCATCTTGCCAGAGTGTTTTTTTGCTTGGACAGGCCACCTATATATTTATTTTATTCATGTATCATATATCTAATGAATAATTTGGCTAATATATCAAGGTTAGGCCATTCATCTACAGTGTGAACTAGACCTCTAGACCGCTATTTAAAACTTTTTGCAACAGTATCATGATTTAGTACTTTCCTATCTTACAGATCACGCAAATCTATAAATTTAATATCGTCTGTCCAAGCAAAGAAGACATCCTGGCAAGATGGGAAAATTACTCCAGCTCGCTCAATATTGGTACAAAAAATATAAATTCGGTCTCCAATTGCAGGAAACATTCTAATCTACAATTTTGAGACCAAATTTATAATTTTTCAACCAATATCGACCGGGGTTTAGTCATTTCCCCATCTTGCCAGAATGTCTTCTTTTCTTGGAGAGACTATATTTGGTATACTTGGCAGAAAGGTCCAAGAATATTTTGCAACATGAATATTTCAAATACTGACTGAGGTCAGTTGCAGAAATAATAATTATTCTTCTCACTTTGTTTATTAATTATCTATTTGTTTACACTACTAAATAATTATATTTGTACTTGGCATGTCCCAAGTGCGCTGTAAACTACATGTAAGTTACAAATAAAAAATTGTAAGCTATAACCTGTTGGCACAGGTCAGAGTAGTCTACTGTTGCAAGCCCCTATTAAAGTTTTTTTTCAAATATAAATTTGTGAGGATATTCTTGATTCTCATATCAGTAGGCTATAATATCCAAATCTATTCGTGACTTACCGGACGAATATTCAGCATAAATTTGCACAACTTCTTGTTGCATGGGTAGATATCTCACTTGAAGGCATCTCAGTCAAGGCGAAACTAGCCAGTTCCAAGTACTAGGTGGCTCAAGTTACAAATTACAAGGTAACATGGAAATCCGCACTAAAAACATACAGTAGATGAACAGAAGGACAAGAGGTGGAAAGTAAAGATGAAAGAAACTTAAATATTGTTTTTTCTCTTTGTATAGTTTCTTCACTGCAATAATCATCTTCTCACCAACAACTAGATGGTAAGACAATGAGAGGGAAGTAGATATGTGAGATAGGGCCAATTATAATTTTGTTTATCTTGTTTTATTCTTTGCATTTCGTAACATTTCTCATTTTCACAGATTTTACGTTAATTCATTTTGTTGCTAGCTTTTCTCCATTCTCCACCACCACTATAATCATCGTCTTTCTCCTTCTTTCTTTCATCTTCTTCGCCCAGTTTTCCCTCATCCCCCTGTTATTCATCTTCATTCCTCTTCCTCTTTGTCACATTTTTCTTCAGTCACCGCTCCATCTTACAACTCCTTCATCCTTACTTAGTACTCCTCACTTCACTATCCTTTATCATAGGGTAAGAATATAAGTTCTTATATCCTTCTTCTATGCCTTTATTCAATTATTTCATCTCTATAATAACTATATTATACTTATACAGGGTGTTTCAGGAGGAATGTGCAATACTTCTCAGGCTGATTCCTCACACCAAGTAGACAAAAAAGTTCCATGGGACCAACCCCCAAAAACACTGTTACCGAGATAACAATGGCGGAAAATTGAGATTTTTCAAAATATATTAATTTTTCTAATTTTTAGAGGCTTTAGTGAGGTTCTGAAATAATCAATTCCTATGTAAAATTAGCTGAGGAATTCAATAAAACCAGTTCCAAGTTTGTAACTTTAACGGTTATTGAGATAATTGGGAAAAATATGCTAGAAAACGCCATTTTTCAACAAAAAGGGTTATAACTGAAAAATTGACAAAATGTAGCACAAGTGATAAATTTGTGTTTAGTAGCGATTTTGCGATTTTTGATCGCCATTTCTGAGATTTGGGTAAGATGTACACAATCGCCGACATTTAACTTTTTCTTTAGAATCCGACTCTCTTCAACTTCCATTGATAAAAAATACAATTTTATTATTCCTTATCCAGTTATAACCCTAATTGTTGAAAAATGGCGTTTTCTAGCATATTTTTCACAATTATCTCAATAACCGTTAAAGTTACAATCTTGGAACTTGTTTCATTGAATTCCTCAGCTAATTTCACATAGGAATTGATTATTTCAGAACCTCACTAAAGCCTCTAAAAAATTAGAAAAATTAATATATTTTGAAAAATCTCAATTTTCCGCCTTTGTTATCTCGGTAACAAAGCGTTTTTGGGGGTTGGTCCCTTGGAACTTTTTTGTCTACTTGGTGTAAGGAATCAGCCTGAGAAGTATTGCACATTCCTCCTGAAACACCCTGTATACTTATATTATACTCTATCTCTATATACTATATTATACATATTAATTCTACATTCTACTAAAGCTGAGGCCAATAAGCTATTATTAGTAATCGGATTGTATAACAGCCTATCTAGTAATAACCTTAGGGGGTTTCGTCTGCTCCTTGTCCGCTTTAACAGCTGATGTTGTCAATTAGAGTTGTTATTCAGGTATTCATAGAGTTATTATGTATTAGGCAATGAATTGAAAGAGACTTTAGGTTGTGTTCTTCTGCAAAAGACCTATTCTTTAGTGCAGGTTATTCATTGGTAAGAATTTTAGCCGAATTATAACAAGACACAGTAAACTAAAATGAATAATATTGCTTTCAGTGATCATTAAAAATTCATTATCATTCAGTAACCATTCACATTGTTTGAGGAATTAAAAATATATGTATTTATTACAAATATACATATATTTAACTTTTTAATCAAGTTAAGTTATAATTCTCAAATATATTAATTTATTTTTTAATCACTCACATTGTTCAAGTTATTTTTCGATATTGTTTGCTTGAAGGTAACATTCTCTACCTCTTATTACTTACGGTACCTTTATGTTTTGAGATTTGCCTGAAGTTTTGTAATGTGTCACAAATAAATAGATCGCCTTCCCATGTTTGAGTTTCAATTATGACTGTTTTGGGTTTTGCCTGTAGTCATCAAATCTCTAATAAATAAATATAACGGCTACCCATGCTCGACTCTGTATAGACTCGAGTCTTGCTATAGTCTGTCCAAGCAAAGAAGAGCCTCTAGCAAGATTGGAAAATGACTCCAGCTTCGTTAATATTTGTTCAAGAGTTATAAATGTGATATTAGTAGTAGATTAAATTGTTTTTTACAATTTGAGATCAAATTGATAATTTTTTAACCAATATTGACCGAGCTTGAATCAATCTCCCATCTTGCCAGAGGGTCTTCTTTGCTTGGACAGACTATAACAGCAATTTATGCGAGTTTTCTTGGTTAGTCTCCTGTTCTATATTCCGTGAAGCAGGATAATAATATTGAGAGTGATCGGTCATGCGCCTTCCTGCACTTTCACTCTTTCTACATCCAACAGCCGACACAATACATGTCCACGTTTTGTCACACAACAAATTATTCACCAAAATAATCAATCACAATTTCAGTTTTCTGTAGAAAAACACGGAGTTGTAGAATTCTCAAATCGAATTTGTGTTGGAAAAACAGATAAACACATTTTTTTCTGAAAAATTTGTAAAATTTCCTACTGATCTGTTGAGAGAGTGTTTAATTCCATCCTGAATGGAAGAATGTTCAATTATTTATTAATGAAATATAATTTATTTATTAAAGAAAGTTTTCCATTCAGTATTCAATATAAATAACGAGCGCATACACTGTTCATGGAGATGGAGTCTTCGAAGAAAATTAGATTTTCTACGCTAAAAGTATTATATATTTTTTATAGATGTTCATGAATACGTTTTCAGTTTTCTGCCTTTTTGTTAAGCATAGTAGAGGATTATGCTATCCACACGAAAAATATTCATAATTTGGTATTAATACTGAATACTCTATTTTTCTGTATCCTTATCTCTCCGTCTCTCAATCCTTATGTTATCTTTATCAATTTATTATCAATCATTGTCTCGATTTATTTGTTGTCTACTACTGTATAATGAGTAAACTTGGTTTATATTCATACTACATATTATGTTCACTGGCGACTCGTGCCCACGAAATAGGTGAAGTGCTATGAAGAAAAAGATACGGGCACTTCACCTGTTTCGTGGGTACGAGCCGCCAGTGGTATTCAGTGTCTCGTTTATTTGCTAGTAAGTCTAGAGTTAACTTTACATTACTACAAAACACAGGCACATATAGGGCAGAAAATGCAATAGAAACTCAAATTTATGCATAAGTTTGACCAGTGCATATACATTACTACAACAGTGTAGCGAGATCTCTATTATTTGACATAAGCTTGACATACAGAGTTGTATGGAGCAACGCACACTGGTCAGCTGATTTCTGATTAGCGATGCTACATAAAATTACGTGTTTCTATTTCATCTTGTGCTCGACAATCATGTGCCTGTGTTTTGTAGTGATAAGACTTCAACAGACGCAAATGACTTTAACAGATCATTAGACGCTGGTTGCTAGATTAGATGAGACAGTCTGAGTAGAACCGGAGGTCAACTTTTTGGTATTCCCAAGAAGCAGCGCAAGAACACAGCGATTTGGCGGAAGGAAATAAATGCACTGAACTGCTCAAATTGGCGAGTAACTTTACAAATACCGGTCAAGGATTTAGTGTGGTTTGTGCTGATAATACTGTAATATCATCTGAAAGATACACAGGTTACCGTACCGTTTCAAGCCGGTTAATAATAACCAATAAGTAGTGGACTAAAATGAGAGATGATTAATTTTGGGGAATTTTGTTGATACGGAGTAAGGACATCAGATGTTTTGGACAAGGAAAAGTGTTGATTCATCATTAGAAAGAGAGTCTTTTCAGCCTTGATGGTTGATGAAAGCATGATTATCACTGGCGGCTCGTACCCACGAAACAGGTGAAGTGCTGTACAGTAAAAGATACGGGCACTTCACCTGTTTCGTGGGCATGAGCCGCCAGTGGTATTATAATAAATTTACATGATCACAAGGATAGACTATTTTTACAATACAGTAGTAATAAAGCTATCGATATTATTAGTTAGCCGTAATGAACTTTGTAAGGTAAGTAATATCAATGTTACATTGAAAGTAATATCAATGTCATGGAATCACTGGTAGGTTTTTTATCTAAAGATTTCTTGTTCTTTATTGCAAACAGATAAACAGAAGATATCTAAAAGAAATAGTAATACTGGTGAATTGAAATTTTATCAACTTCACTTTAGATTAATTATATTATCAACAGTAGTATCATACAATCATTTCATGTAAGATGAAGGAAAGAGAAGGAAGTGATAGAATCTACAAAATCAATCCAATCGAATACTGTCTTGGAATAATAATATTATATTATCTTTCAGCTCATATTCATGAAATCTATGAAATCAATCAATTCTCCATTGTAAAAATTTTATAATTTTATAAGGAATATAATATTATCGATTACGGGTAGAAGAATATTACTGAATCAGATGAGTTTGAACTAAGAAGTAATACTGAACATTGAAATAAATGGAAAGACAAGATGTTGTCAAACCACTGATTTAGAAAATTGAGATACCAGTTTCGGTTGTTACACCATTATCAATCTCTGGTGAACTGAGTTTATGGTGTAACAACCACAATATCAACTCCACAACTACCCAAAGACTGAACATTGAACATAGGTAGTGTTATTAGGTAGGCCTAGTATTATTTCCCTAATCTGCTGTGGTATAGACTTCTTATTTTTGAATCTGTGTAGTACCGAATGAAATCCTCCATTGAAATCCCGACCAATCAGAGTAGAATACTGTCAGTCTACCTTTTGGTTCATAACGATCTCCTATTGGTCGTCTCACTGAGTCCCCTCCCCAACTAGCCACACCTACAGCCAATCACAAGCGAGCAGTGCACGAAATGGCGTGCTCTACTGGTTGAACAGTTTGTTGGTATTGAGAGTTCGTTTGAAATCTTAATGGCGGATTTGTATCACGTGATCGAACTGCAATCAGTGAGACTGGGATTCATACGAAACGATACGTATACAATACAATACGATATAAAGAAAGATCCCTAGATGTAAGTCAGTAAGATGGATGAAATAAAATCTCGAATACGATTGGAATTTACAAAAATTACACCTCTTTATAATTATTGTGGAACTCATCCATAATTTTTTTTTGAATTAAAACATTTCTTACATTTATGTGCTCTTACCTATTCACGATCGAAATCCATGGAACGATCTCAGTGAGATCTATTTCATAGTTCAATTTTGCTGGATACCTTTTTATATTGATAGATAGAAATAAAAATCAAATACATTTTTTGAATACTTGAAAAATATTATAGCCTATTATCATAGACATTTTTCGATGCTGCTCATTTTTAATGTCATGAAAAGGGTAGCTATTTGATTTTTATTATCATCTATCAATTTTAAAATAGCCCTAAGTGTGAATTTTAATTTACTCCATATCTACTGGATCTATTTTCCACAGCAAGATTGATCCAAAGACATGCTTTTAAGAAAACTGAATACGATTTAGCCTACAGTTCACAGAACTACTTTAACTAACTCCATGAAACTGGACAGTTGGCGAATGACTGTTATCAATTCTCAGAACTGTGAGACAGTCGGCGAGCTGTCCGAAAGTGAATGAAAGTGTCCACAGCTATACAAATTAGTTCTCTACAACCACTTCAGACTGTCCTGAAAGAGCTGGGAACTGAGAATTGATAAAAGGCATTCGCCAACCGCCTAATTTTGTGGCGTCTGCTATAATAAGTATAGTTTGTTCAAGCAAAGAAGACATTCCGGCAAGATGGGGAAATGACTCCAGATCGGTCAATATTGGTTCAAAAACCATCAATTTGATCTCAAATTGTAGAAAACATTCTGATCTACAATTTGAGACAAAATTGATAAATTTTGAACCACTATTGATCGAGCTGGAGTCATTTCCCCATCTTGCCGGAATGTCTTCTTTGCTTGGACAGACTATAAGATCCCAAGATCGCTAATATTCAATGAAACACAATCGTCTCCGAAAGTCATTATCGAGAAAGTCACGGCCAACAATCGACACACATTTGCAAATCTTGACCTACAGTATTGACTGTCATCTATTGAGCGATGCAATGACACTGCTGTCAATAAAAATGTCATGCAGTCATTGTGACTCGGCTTATTCCTGAGTACCTTATCATTCATTAGCAATCTCCTCAATTCAAGTACTATACCTGGAATTGAGGCTCTTTAGGGATAGGTTGAAAGAGAGGTGAGGAGGTTAAGAACATCCGCCACACTGTGATCAAATAATAGCGCCAAATTTGAATAAATGAGCAGTCTAACGTGATGATGTTAAAAAATCATCCACTAACCAATCATGTTGACCTGATGAGTGATTAAAAGTTCTCAAAACAGAATGGCAGATTCTACGACTCTATCTTGTCTACATGAAGTCTTATAACTTACTAGCCGGCAGGCTCGCTTCGCTCGCCTTCTCCGCCTAGCTTCGCTTCGCTCGCCTGCATAACCTCTGTCAGTGTAAGCTGAGACAAAAAGGCTCGCTTCGCTCGCCTGCAAATTCCGTTCAGAAGGGATTCAAAACTTATTGACCACAGCATTTCTAGACCTAATCTGGACCTCTTCACGAAATTACGACATTTTCTACCAATTTATTCTCGAAAAATCCAAGAAAAACTCTGAAAATTCCGAAAAAATAGTAAAACGCTAATATTGAGCGTAACTTTGGGAACTATATCGGACATAGTTTGAAACTTGATTCAATATCTACCAAATTAGTTCATCTATAATCTCACTGAACCATTGAATTTACAGTAAGGATTGGTCGTATCAAAGCGGAAGATATGCAACCCGCAATACATCTACAATTTTGAAAAACCTGATTACTGGCGTAAACTTGAACGGAATTCAAAAATATCTTAACACAACATTTCTAGACCTTATCTGAACCTACCTACCAAGTATCAACATTTTCTACCGATTGGTTCTCAAAAAAATTGAGAAAACGCCGAAAAACTATAGAAAAACTTAAATATTTGGCGTATCCTTGAAAAGTTTTAAAAATCCGTTCTTAGCGCGCGTCTAAACGTCCAACTGAACATGCCTGCCAAATTTGAACGCATTCGGTTCAGTGGATTTTTAGTTCTGGTGATGAATGAATGAATGAATCAGTCAGTCAGTCAGTCAGTGCCATTTCGCTTTTATGGATATAGATAGAGACTATATGTATAATCAGTCTGAATACGCGTACATTCTATATATATTTTAATGTGTACTATAGTGTACTTCAACGTCTATTATAAGAAGAAGAAGAAGAAGAAGAAGAAGAAGAAGAAGAAGAAGAAGAAGAAGAAGAAGAAGAAGAAGAAGAAGAAGAAGAAGAAGAAGAAGAAGAAGAAGAAGAAGAAGAAGAAGAAGAAGAAGAAGAAGAAGAAGAAGAAGAAGAAGAAGAAGAAGAAGAAGAAGAAGAAGAAGAAGAAGAAGAATAAGAGAAAAATAAGAGAAATATCGAAGGATAAGAGCAAAATAAACTGAAAACAGAACATGAGAAGAAGAATAAGTTCGGGGACCTTAGTGAGTTCGCAGAAAAGTGAAGGTTGCTGCTAATATTGGCATAGCACGTTATTTTAGCAAGATGGCCTAACTTCAAATACCGGTAATGCTGCATGCTTCTTGAGAGATGCTAATAATCTGAGAGCAGTAGTCAAGATCTGAAGCTTGACAAATATTGCATTCAAGATTCAAGAACACAGATGAGTGGAATTTTTTGCAGCTGGTGAATGGTCAATGACTGCTATTCATACATATTTTCTCAGCTCTCTCAAGTCAGTCAGCGAGTGGTATTAAGACTCCAAATTAGATAAATATTTATGAGATAATAACTGATGCCAAATGTGAGCCGTTCTCTTCTGCTCATCAGCGCTCCAACATCTGATGTTGCCAATTATTAGAGGTTTCATTTAGCTATAGTCTGTTCAAGCAAAGAAGAGCCTCTGGCAAGATGGGAAAATTACTCCAGCAAGGTAAATATTTGTTCAATAATTATAAAAATGTGGTCTCAATAGTAGATAAAATTGTTTCCTACAATTCGAGATCAAATTGATAATTTTTGAACCAATATTGACCGAGCTTGAGTCATTCTCCCATCTTGCCAGAGGGTCTTCTTTGCTTGGACAGACTATAGCAATTATTTAGTTGTTCTTGATAATGTTTTTGAAATCAAAAGATACAATAGATGCTTCACATCAGCTGTTAGTAGGTTACACCAAGTACAAGAGACAGACGGAACTGCCTCTTTTGGCGTGAGTGATCGTAACTCCAGAATAACCAGGAGTGGAATAACTACATAGGCCTATTCAATTTTATTAAATATACATATTTAACAACCATTTTATATCCATATTTACAACTCATCCATATTCAAATTCTATATTCGTAGGTGATAGTTCTGACCGTCAATATTGTTCACTATTGAAAATCACGATTAAAGATAGCATTCCATTCATTAAAACAATAATGCAATGTGATATAATCCAATCATCAATTCTAAGACAAATCGTCATGCGGTATTGTTGTTTATGATAATTACAATACAGATTGAAAATTTATGTTACTGTACTAATGCTGATTAAGAAAAATATTGATTACAAGAAGATACATTTTCACGTAAACGTTGAGTCCAAGGTTGAGTGGTAGAAAGGACTTCCTAGTCCTAACTCCGCCTAATAAAGATTATTTTCATTTCGTTTCATAAATCTTCGGGATTGAGTTGGAACGGATTGAAAACAGGCATTTTTCGCAGCATTTGAGATTGAAAAATATGGGCTGATTATATTATTATCTTGTATGAACAATCGAATTAATATTATCGACTTTAATCTTTACCGTATTGGTATCGTAGTGGTACAGAATTACTGAAAAAATCATCTTAATATTTAGAACAGCTATTCCCAGATTTTACAGTGAATATAAAAACGGTTCTTTCCCAGACTACTGAATGACTCATAATTGGCAGATACTGAGATACATGAGAATACATGGCAAAGAAGTTGTTTACGGAAATATCAGACGCTGTCTAGCAGAGCACCGTATTCACAATGGTTGTATACAACTGACCAATGATCTTTCAAGTTGCAAATCTAGCTGAAGCCAAAACAAAAAACTAATTGACCTTGTCAACAAGCAGATGTAACTTTTGCACTCAATAATCATTCCAAGTCTTCATTCAAATAAAAGTAGAGTTGATTTTTTTCAATCTTATAAGGCTTTTTATTCACAGTTTGATACTATTCGAAAGCGATTGTTTTTAATTAGTTGCACTCCATTATAAAATTATCTGAAATATAATTATTGATATTCCAGCTGTAATAAGTATGTGTATTGTGTAATTAATAGTTTGGAAGATGAAGCTTCGTTTTGTTTCTGAACCAAACATAAATTATTCCACAATTATAACTATTCAACTATCTTATCCAATCAATTAATTCAATACCTACATGATTATTGACACTTGAATAACATCTTTTCAAGTTGATTATTGACTTGAGGAGGTGTGCTTATCATGCTGTATTCTGTATAGTCCATTCACGATCACTTGAGACGAAATAAACAAACCTTTTGCGTGTGTGTGCGTGTAATGGTGGGTCTTCTTCTATGCGAAACAGTCGGCTGCAGTCGAACAGCTGATTATTATCTGGAGCTGTGATTGGCTACAGTCCGACTTGTTTTGTCTCATGACTGTTGTCTTAAGCTGTGATTGACTACACTGGTGATCTGTGGCCGAAAGTTTCGCTTAGAAGACTTTCCATTACACGCACACACACTTAAAAAGTTTGTTTATTCCGTCTCAAGTGATTGTGAATAGAGTATAGAAATGTTGAAAAAAGTCTATGCTATTTAACACTATTGTTTTCTAAACGTGTCGAATCGTTTATCAGATTAATCTCTCTAGTCTGTCCAAGCAATGAAGACATTCTGGCAAGACGGAAAAATGACTCCAGCTCGATCAATATTGGTTCAGGAATTATAATTTTGGTCTCAAATTGAAGATCAGAATGTTTACTACAATTTGAGATAAAATTTATAATTTTTGAACCAATATTGACCTAACTGGAGTCATTTTCCCATCTTGCAAGAATATCTTCTTTGCTTGGAAAGACTATACCAAAAATGTGCGATCTTCTGATCCTCGAAGGTTACCTTTCAATATTTTTGATAAGCATATTAGAGGTCGAAAATTTTAACGAGACTAATTTTTCAGCCTGTCAATATCTAATAGACAATTTGAGCTTGATTTAAGATGTTTTAACCCACTCAAAACCAAAACCATTAACACGTTATTGCCTAATGGATATTGAACTTCCGCAATGGTGGATGTTTTGAGCCTATTTTATTTGTGTTGTAAGGCTAATTCAATGTGGTGGCCGCACATAAACAAAAGAAGCAGCATTTCACTTCATTTCATCTAACTTCCGAGTCGTCGTAACTCGTATACGATGGATGGAATACAATGAATTAGAAGTAGTGAGTTACATCAGTTAGAGTTTAATTGGAATGTAAATGTCAGTGTGAGCGAACAAGGTTGAAGTTAAGGTTCACTTTGAGGTTAGCCTTAAGGTATACAAGTTCTGGTGATCGGTTGAGGATCGCTAATGAAAGGAAATCTTAATTGAGAACAAGAGACAATAGTGTAAGGCCTGTGATATGAATGAAATACAGTATACTGTTTGTTAGAAACTCTTTGATTTCTGTTCAAAATTTTTAATAAAAGACTCATATAATGAAATTTACAATATTACTGTAACTGACAAATTGATAAGGAGTAATTCCAGAAGCTTATTGAAAGATGAGCATAATAAAATTAAAAAATTGATTAAACTCATATTAACATGGCTACATTAAAATTAATTTTCTCTATACTTTGCAAATTTTCAGTATTTTAATGAGATATGAAGGAATTTAAACAATCAAAATTCCTATGAATCTTGAACCTCTCCTTTTTTGTCCACATTTAGAACATTCCAATAAGCTCTAAGCTGCAATAGTGATTCATTATTCATTATAATTGTCAGGTCAAGCGGAATTGAAACAGCCACAGTTTGTATCTTTGAAGCTTCAATTTCTTCTCAAGAAGATACACAGACACAGGTTGATATATGTATCGATTAAAACTGTAAAAACTAATCATATACCTTCCAACAACTCATGACTCTTCCAATTCAATTACAAGTATTCGATTTCATTATTATTAAATTCTATTATTTCATTTGGTAAAATTATCATAATGTGCATCTTCTTGGTAGGAAGTTGAATCGTTGAACCGTAACTCGAGCTTAAGTAACTCACTGTAATACAATATTATCATAAGGTTACCGCTACTCTATTTACTGAGATGTTATATCATTGGATAACAAGAGGAGGGTCTTGATTCTAGATCCAGATTTAGATAGAGGAAGAAAGAAGAAGATTAAAGAAAGAGAAAGAAAGTGCCTGTAGGAAATCGATAGAAGAGCAACAAGAAAGTGTGACGGAGAAAAAGAATGTTTGAATAAAAAAAATGCTTCGAGTAACTAGTAGAGATTTTGTAATAGTACAGAATGTAGTGAGAGTACTTTTGAAAATAAAGAGATAGCACTAACAGAGTGAGAGAAGAGAGGAAGAGAGAGTGAGAGGAAGTGAGGAAAAGTATGAAAGAGAGAGAACATGAGTGAGAGAGAGAAAGAAAAAGCAAAGGAATACAAGAGAGAGAAGACTGTCTTACTACCTTGGCGAGGTAGAGCAGATAAAGTGGGACACTCTTCTATAGTCTGTTCAAGAGAAGAAGACCCTCTGGCAAGATGGGGAAATGACTCCAGCTCGGTTAATATTGGTTCAAAAATCATCAATTTGATCTCAAGTTGTAGGAATCAATTTGACCTACATTTTGAGATCAAATTGATAAATTTTGAATCAATATTGACCGAGCTGGAGTCATTTCCCCATCTTGCCAGAGGGTCTTCTCTGCTTGGACAGACTGTATTCACTCAACTTTCGATCTCATCTGACAGCATCCATAAACAGCTGTTATCGGTCCATTGACCTTGGCGGGCCACAGTCAAGGTCACACACTCATCCATCCAATGCCATCTCAGACGAAGTTCGCTCGAGCTGAGAAGACACGGGGTTACAATGTAAAATGTACGGTAACGGCGTGTCTTCTCAGCTTACGCAAACTAAGAAAACAATGTTCGCACTGTCGCTGTCATCTTATTAGCTAATATTGATTTTTGCAATAAATTTTCTAAGTACTCCTACACATTGAATGCACTCAGACAAATCAATTAGAACAGTAGTGCTACATCTACTACATGTTAAATATGGTTGAAACATCTATACCTACTGTACTATTGATGAAATATACCCACTAGTAATGTAATATACCGTGTATCATATACTGATAATGATAGAGGGAAGTTCAGATTTCCTTGTCTGTCCAAGTCATGAAGACTTTCTGGCAAGATGGGAAATGACTCCAGCTCGAACAATATTGGTTCAAAAATTATAGCCTGATTTGGTCTCAAATTTTAGACCAGAAAGTTTTTTGAAATTCATAATTTTTGTATCAATATTGATCCAGCTGAAGTCTTTTTCCAAGCTCTCCAGAATGCCCTCTTTGCTTGGACAAACTATGGACACCAACATTGAATTCAATTTATTGTACAGAAAATTGAATTCGGGAGTAAAAACTTGGTTAATTCTAGATCAATATTATTCTTGGAACGATATTTATCTAGGATTAACCTAGTTTTACTCTCGTTTCAATAATTACAATCCTAGTTACAATTTCACAATCATATAAAATATTCAATATGCCTACAATGTACAATTTCATGTGTTGCACTGTATAAGTAAAATACAGTGATGTAACGAACTTACTCTTCATTTGTACATATTGGAAAATATTCATAAAAAATAGTACTTTTAATAGGCTAATGCAAAGCAACCCATAAAGTATTACCTCATACAGAGAGTGTTGAGCTAAAAAATAGTACTTTTAATGGACTAATACAAAGCAAACCATAAAGTATTACCTCATACAGAGAGGGTTGAGTTGAAAAATAGTACTTTTGATAGGCTAATACAAAGCAAACCATAAGAAATCACCTCATACAGAGAGGTCTAAGTTCAAATGGAATGTAAATAAAGATTTGTTATATTTGCTAGTACAGAGGATGTACTTTTTACTGTATTTCTAAATTTACGTACTCAAAATTGCTTGGGATTAGCGTAATCTAGGAATCATCAGAGTGAGAGAACATGTTCTAATAATAATAGTTGATTGTTATAGCACTATTAAAGACAACATAACTTTTCCTTCAACAATTTTCAAACAACATCTCGTTTCCTTACATATTTCCTATTTTTATCACCCTCTATTCCAACTCAGTTCCTTGCACCAAGCTATCCACACATGAATTTGAAATTTCTTTATTTGTCCAAATTTGTTCCACATCAATAATTAGTATTTGATTGATTAGGGTTTCAATTGAAATATATGGACTTATCAATGTAAAACATGGCAAAACTCGTGGAAACACGAGTAGTGTATATTCTGTCCAAGCAAAGAAGACATTCTGGCAAGATGAGAAAATGACTCCAGCTCGGTCAATAACGGTTCAAAATTATTAAATTTAGTCTCAAATTGTGGAACAGAATGTTTTCCACCATTTGAGAGTAAATTTATAATTTTTGAACCAATATTGGCCGAGCTGGAGTCATTTTCCCATCTTGCCAGAATGTCTTCTTTGCTTGGATAGAGTATACAAGCACATACTTCCCAAGTGATCAATCAATCATTCAATTACTATAAAAAACAAACACATAACTCACCCAAGCAAAACACTACTTAACAAGGTAAAATTGATAATCAACATAAAAACTTTTCAATAAATTTTCATAAATTCATTACAACTTCATATTAAATTCAATATCAAGTGCCCTGAAGCGATTTCAAAGACTAATGGTTGGTTCCCAAAAAGTTAATGGGTAATTTGAATCTACATACACTTACCTTGGATCTCATATGAATGCTCATTTTTTTGTCAGCCACTTTTTTTAAATAATATGCTCCATCACTGTTTGAATCTCAATCATATTTAGTGTTTTTTCATAATATGTTTTAAATCCAACAGAGATCTAGTTAACATATCGAATAAAACTACCAGTAACACTATATCTATCTATAGCTATTTAATCATAGCCAATATAGCCTAAGTCAATAGCTTTTACATACAACACTTCTTGGAAATATATTTATATGCCAAGTTTACGAGCTTCTGGTATTAATGGTTGTATCTCACGCATAACATTATTTATATAGAACATCATAAACCATAGTTATAGTCTGTCCAAGCAAAGTAGACATTCTGGCAAGATGGAAAAATTACTCCAGCTCAGTCAATATTAGTTGAATACTCATAAATTTAGTCTTAAATTGTAGGAAACATTCCGATCTACAATTTGAGATCAAGTTCATAACTTTTGAACCAATATTGACCGAGTTGGAGTCATTTTCCCATCTTGCCAGAATGTCTTCTTTGTTCGCTGTCTGTAGATATAACTCAACAAATGAACATGTATCTTTTATCCGAGACAGGCCGAAAGTATTATTATGCAAAACACTGGTCAAGTTCAACGTATTAGAATACATGTCAGGTTTAAACTAGCAAAGGTTAAAAGAGATGGAGGTTAACACTTAAAACTGGGCTACAGTTTGTGCAACCTTAGAAGACACGCCTTAATAATCTAAAATGCTTTCAACTGGGTGTCTTCTCAGCTTGCGCCAACTTTACCGCAGAACAGTTTCTCTCAGTAGTTCAACTGACTAAATCTGCATAGATATTAAAATAAGGCGTCTTAGTTATGATCTTGATGTTTCAATTATTATAATTATCATCATAGCTATTAAAAAAGCTGATTTTGATCTCTCCTGAAAACGGAAGGAAGCTAATTGATTATGCTAGCTGTCTCTCAATTATTGAAATAGGAAATTTATAAGTTGCTTAGATCTGTGTATCTCAATTATTGAAATAGGAAATTTATGGGTTGGTTATTGAATTATCTATTCCAATTCTTTAAGGATTTTGATGTTTTAATCACCTATTAACTCTGCGAAATATGGTTTGTTTTCAGGAAGGGAGCTAATATTGATTATGCTTGTTGTATATCAATTATTGGAATAGGAAATTTATGTGTTGGTTAGATCTGTGTATCTTAATTATAGAAATATGGAATTTATGGGTTGGTAATTGAATTATTTATTAAAGTTAAATTAGTATTTGTTGTATTTGATACGTTTATTCTAATTCTATGAGGAAAATTTCAATCGCTTGATGTTTTAATCACCTATCATCTCTGTGAAATATGGTTTATTTTCAGAAGAAGCTAAGCTGTCTAAATGGTTATTCCTTTTGAGGATTTGGTGTCACTCAATAATGATTTGAATTTGTGTATTTGTATTTATGAATAAGAGGGGAGAACCAACCATCAATGAGAAGTTAGGAGTTTTGGAAAGTGCTGTTATGGGTAAGGAAGGACTTTTGTCCTAATTTTCTAAATTGATTTATCTGGGTTCGTAATCATTCGGCTCGTTCAGTATTGGTTCGGGGACTGTTAGCTCTGTTTGAGAATTTATGGCTTTTGGGCCGGTATTGGCCGGGCTGGAATCGTTTTCCGTCTTCTTAGCTTGAACTTCTTATATGACTGTCTTGACTGTCTTCTTGTCTTCTTATATTGGAGTGAGTATGAAACTGGCAACCAGCTGGTAGGCCTAGGCCCTTCTTGGGCTGTTGAGGCATTGAGACAGAGACAGAATTTTTTTATGTACTCTATGCACATTACATTACAAAATACGTAGTACAGTAAAAATGTATTCTGCAGTACTTGCTTCAATTCTACATGATAGGCCATAATTGTTGAAAATAGTAGTGATTACTGAATCCGATTGATTGAAAAAAGCATGAAATATAAGATTTAATTTGATTATTACTGTATCAAGAGATAAGAAGAGAGAAAGAGCTGTAGTAAGAACGAGATAGATTTCATTGAATTAACTACTTAAGTCATATAAATTACAAGATTGCAGCTTCTAATTTCAAAATATTTTTTGTGATCACTTATAAAGAATATTTGAAATTTCATTGTGAATTATACCTATGAAAATAACTCTATTATTAAAACACTCTGATCAATATTTCCTGTATACTTATGTTTACGTAGATATCTTTTAATGAAGCATTTTCAACAAGAGAGTGACAAAAGATCAGGTAATCAATTATAAGAGAAGTCATGTAATACCATACTGGATACTACCAGTGAATATGAAGTATATTCCATATCTCTCTACTAAAGTATATCTCTATAAAGTATATTCCATGTATATATCTCTCCATATTCTTTGGTACTACTGTACTTAAATTGTATGAATGAAAAATATACCACACGATGAATGAATGACTGAGAAAAAGTGAAATATATAATTAACTGAGTGAAAGACGGTCCAAGCAAAGAAGACATTGTGGCAGAATGGGAGAATGTCTACAGCTCGAACAATATTGGTTCAAAAATATCAAATTTGATCTCAAATTGTAGGAAACATTCTAATCTAAAATTTGAGACTAAATTTATAATTTTTGTAACGATATTGACCGAGCTGTATCCATTTTTTCATCTTGCCAGAATGTCTTCTTTGCTTGCACAGACTACAGAATGGTTAAGGACAGTCACCTTGCCGCGCAAGGTTCAAATCAAAAAGTTCTTTCATGTCCAGACTGATTTGAAATTGACAAGCAGTTATTTTCATTTTATTTCTTTTGCAACTGCTAATTCAAGTATGTTCGCGTACCTAGGCCTTAAAAAAATTACTGAAGGATATTCTATGCTTTTAACAGTGCAGTTTTATCATTGTAGTAATTAAATCTTCACGGCTGCTATAAATACTATAATCTATAATTTACTGTAAATTAAATATTTTTTGTTGGTTTACCAACTGATTCCTACGTTTCTTCTTCCTTTACTACTTCTTCTGCTTTCCATTCTTCTTCTTCTTCTTTTCTTCTTCTTGTTCTTGTTCTTCTTCTTCTTTCTTTTTTCCATCATTGTCTCTCTTGTTCTATCCGTATCTATTTCTGTCTTCTTCTTCAATTCACTCTTCTTCTTTTTTTCCTCTTCTTATCTTATTCTTCTTCCTTTGTCAAACCGTTCTTGTTCTTGTTCTTATTCTTGTTCTTGTTCTTGTTCTTGTTCTTGTTCTTGTTCTTCTTCTTTCTTCTTCTTCTTCTTCTTCTTCTTCTTCTTCTTCTTCTTCTTCTTCTTCTTCTTCTTCTTCTTCTTCTTCTTCTTCTTCTTCTTCTTCTTCTCTCTTCTTCATCTCAATTCATTTCAATTCTTGCTTTTTTCTTTATCATTGTTCTTCATCTTATCCTTTTCTATTTGCCTTGTTTTCCTTCGAGACATCTTCTTCCTTGCTTCTTCCTCTTCTATCATTTTCTTCGGTTCTTCTCATTACAGTTATCTCTTCATTCTCCTTCTCCTTCTACTTCTCTTATTCTCTTCCTTCTACTCATCATTCTCATACTATACTTTTTCTACCATCTCTCTTATTTCCTTGTTTCCTCTTTCTTCTCATCCTCTGCTTCTCAGCATCTTCTTTTTCTATTCTTGATTCATCCATTCTACTCTTCAACAATGTTTTTCAACAATCAGGAACAGTTTGTTGATTTCGTATTTAATCAACTGCTAAAATAAATGTTAACAATGTACTGTACTTAGTGTGAGTGAAAAAGTTGCCACAAATTTTCAATGATTTTCAATCATCTGTCAAGTTCTTGATTTGCTTTCAACAACATGTTTGATTTTTTCAGCAAGGAAGTAGAATCTTCCGAAATTCAATTCCGGGATTTGTAAATTTGTAATGAATTTATAGCTTATGCCAAAACGTTAGTGGGCTCGTCTGTCTCTTGTACGTTATGTAACCTACTAACAGCTGATGTGAAGGATCTATTGTCTCTTTTGATTTCAAAAACATCATCCAGGCATAACTAGAAATAATTACTCCATTTGACATCATCAGCTGTTGGAGCTCACAAGGAGCAGATAAAACAGGCTAACTTTTAGGCGTCAACTATATCACAGCATTCTCCTTCTGCTAAAGACCTGTACAGTACGTTAGGGGATAGGTCAATCATAATAAAAAATTAATGTATCACCAATCATGAATGATTAGTACTTAACTGAAAGTACTTAATTGTTAATACTTAAATACAAGTATTAGGTAAATATTAATATACTTTATCACCTATTGATAAAAAATGTGATGGGTTTATCTGATTCCACAAACCCTTCTCACGCTTTTCCATAGATATTCTTATTTTTATTGCAATTGTGTTGGATCTAACACGATCCTAATATGTGAGGTCTAAGTTTCCTTGTAGTCCCATATAATTATTCCAGGTGATAGATGTGCAAACATTAACAAGACCCCGATAGAAATACGGTAGCAAATAAAAATATAATTAGTATCTAATTATTACATTCATACATCAATCAAATCACACTATTTCAACGATCACTTTTTCTACAAGCAACTTTGTAAATGAGTTTGAAAACTTGAAAACTGTTATTATAGTCTGTCCAAGCAAAGAAGACATTCTGGTGAGATGGGAAAACGACTCCAGCACGGTCAATATTGGTTCAAAAATTGTGAATTCAATCTTAAATTGAATATGATCAAAATGTTTCTTACAATTTGAGAGTTAATCTATAATTTTTAACCAATATTGATCTAGCTGGAGTGATGTTTCCATCTTGCCAGAATGTCTTCTTTGCTTGGACGTACTATACAAGCTGGGAAGTGATTGTAATTTGAGTAATGTGACCCCAATTTTATTCTAATAACTGCCTCACATAATTAATAATTCAAAGCTGATATGAAATGAATTTGACACAGTAATCATCATCAAATCTTACAAATGATACACCTTCAAGATCTCTTAAGGTTAACCATGTAAAAGTAGTTTCAATCTTTTTTGTGACGTTTTTTGAATCAATTTTTAATAAGAGAGTTTTTTGGATTGAATTGGGTAATTAGGTTGATTATGCTTATACTTGTATTATATTATAATATAAGGAACCCTTATAATCCTCCTTTATTAAAGGAATTCAAGTTTACAGCTGTTATTACAGGGTGTTTCAGGAGGAATGAGCAATACTTCCCAGGCTGATTCCTTACACCAAGTAGACGAAAAAGCTCCTTGGGACCAACCCAAAACGCTTTGTTACTGAGATAACAATGGCGGAAAATTGAGATTTTTAAAAACATATTAATTTTTCTAATTTTTTAGAGGCTTCATTCAGGTTCTAAAATAATCAATTCCTATGTAAAATTAGCTAAGAATTCAATGGAACCAGTACCAAGTTTGTAACTTCAACGGTTATTGAGATAATTGGAAAAATATGCTAAAATACCCATATTTCAACATAAGGGTTATAACTAAATAATCATAAATTTGTATTTTTTATTAATGGAAGGAATCAGCCTGAGAAGTATTGCACATTCCTCCTGAAACACCTGTATAACTATCTACTTCAGTCTAAGTAGATAACTACCTAGTCTGTCCTAGCAAAAAAGACATTCTGGCAAGATGGGAAAATGACTCCAGCTCGGTCAATATTGGTTCAAAAATTATAAATTTTGTCTCAAATTTTAGATCAGAATGTTTTCTACGAGTTGAAACAAAATTTATGATTTTTGAACTAATATTGACCGAGCTGGAGTCATTTTACCACCTTGCCATAATATCTTCTGTGCTTGGACAGACTTTATAGCTTACTACTACATACCTTCTCAGACTAACTATAATTATTGTATATTATAGTATCAGTATATTATAGTATCAGTATAGATATATTGTCTTTGATAATATACTCTACAGCTGCTGCTGTTATATGACTGTTCATTAATATAGTAATAGTAGGCCTATGTATAAGACTACCGGTAAAAGATTCACTTGATTTTGAATCACTTGAAGTTCATTCCAATTACATTAGCCGACGACTAACCACCAATTTGAGCAAATTACAAGCTATTCTAAAGTTTGAGCTAGTCTATGATAATTTAGTTGTTCATAGTTTCACATTGATAGTATGGTCTGTCCAAGCAAAGAAGACACTCTGTCAAGATGGGAAAATGACTCAAGCTCGGTCAATAATGGTTCAAAAATTATCAATTTGATCTCAAATTGTGGGAAACAATTTGATCTACTATTAAGACCACATTTATAATTCTTGAACAAATATTGACCATGCTGGAGTCATTTTCCCATCTAGCCAGAGGGTCTTCTTTGCTTGGACAGAGTGGAACTTAGTCATGCTATTTAATAGTGCTGGAAACCACTAGACAAGTTTGGTGGTTATATTATGGCATGGCCTATCCCAATAATAGGCGAATAATAATAAAGTGTGATGGGGATTTTTGGGTCAAGAGTAAAGTCTGAGCTAACAGGAAATACTCAGATTTTAAACTTGAATTTGAAACAAATGATGATGAATGCTAAACAGCATAAGTCAAGCGGTTTTACAATGTTTTGATGATTGGTTCTTCTGTGATTTACAGCAATCATCTCTTCATATTTTATCATTAGACAGCTGAAACTCAAGTAAATTAACCAGAGCTTGAAGGTGGGTTTTTATTACTACATGTCGTAGGCTCATACCGGGCACAAGATGCAATAGAAACACGTAGATGTATAGTCTGTCCAAGCAAAGTAGATCCTCTGGCAAGATCGGAAAATGACTCCAGCTCGGTCAATATTGATTCAAAAACAATCATAATGGTCTCAAATTGTAGAAGACATTCTGCTCTACAAACTGAGTACAAATTAATAATTTTTGAAGCAATATTGACCGAGCTGAAGTCATTTCCACATCTTGCCAGAGGGTCTTCTTTGCTTGGACAGACTAAAGCAACAAAAATTAAAAATCAGCTGACCAGTGTGCGTTGCTCTGTACAACTCCGTTTTTCTATTGAATCTTGTGCCCGTGTTTTATAGTAATGGCAACATACCTTCAAGCAGAGTCGATTTCAATCCATTATAGATTATAAATACAGTTTCAATTCTTGATAATGCAGTAATATGACATACGTTAAGAAGTAGATATTAATTTATTCACTTTCATACTTGATAAAATATTTCAATACTAGCCGGCAGGCTCGCTTCGCTCGCCTTCTCCGCCTAGCCAGGGGGATCCGCCCCCTGGACCCCCGCCTGTATCGGCAGTGTGAGTAAAACAGGCTCGCTTTACTCGCCTGCAAAACCTCTTCCAGTCCCAGTGTCAGCTAAGACAAACAGGCTCGCTTCGCTCGCCTGCAAATTCCGTTTAGAAGGGATTCGAAATTTATTGAACACAGCATTTCTTGACCTAATCTGGACCTGTTAACCAAATTTCAACATTTTCTGCCAATTTGTTCACGGAAAATCTAAGAAAAACTCCGAAAATTCCAAAAAATAGTATAACGCTAATATTAAGCGTAACCTTGGGAAGGATAACGGTCATAGATTGAAACTTGATTCAATACCTTCTAAATTACTCCATCTATAATCTCGCTGAACCATTGAATTTACACTAAGGATTGGTCGTATCAAGGTGGAAGATATGCAACCAGCAACACATCTACAATTTTGAAAACCTGATTACTGGCGTAATCTGAAACGGATTCAAAAAATATTTTAACACAACATTTCTAGACCTTATCTGAACCTGCCCAAAAATCAACATTTTCTACCAATTGGTTCTCGAAAAAATGAGGAATACGCCGAAAAACTAAAATATTTGGCGTATCCTTGAAACGTTTTAAAAATCCGTTTTTAGCGCGCGTCTAAACGTCCAACTGAACATGTCTGCCAAATTTGTACGCATTCGGTTCAGTGGATATTTAGTTCTGGTGATGAATAAATGAATCAGTGCCATTTCGCTTTTATATGTAGAGATTCTAACAATTGTTTCAGGGTATTTTCCCAACCATTCTATCGATAAGTGATACAGTTATATGTCAATAATGCGAGGCCAAAATTGGTTTGACAACGATAAGGAAATGTTGGTGGATGATTTGATTTCTCAGAACAAACCCAGGACATATTCCCCCTGAATTTAATCCTAAACTACAAGACAAAGTCCACACACATGCGGAAGTGAAATCAAAGACCACTATTTAAAGATGGGAAAAGCCAATAATCTCTGGAAAAGGACAACTAATGCAAAATAGATCAGTGCGAAACATCAACTTTGGACCAATTAGAAGCGAATGGCTTCACTTTTACACAAGAACGTCTCTCAGGTTGAGGAGAAGAAGACATTCGGGCAAGATGGGAAAATGTCTTCAACTCGGTCAATATTTATTCAAAAACTGTAAATTTTGTCTCAAATTGTAGAAAACATTCTGATCTATAATTTGAGACCAAATTTATAATTTTTGAAACAATATTAACCGAGCTGAAGTCATTTTCCCATCTTGCCAGAATGTCTTCACTGCTCGACCAGACTAGCTTGCAAATTCTGCAGTAGATACTCAACTAACTTGTGTTGAAGGTCTACGAGGTCCCTTGAAATTAGCATATTGTCTCAGTCTTTATTTGGCGAATCTGCTAATAGTTGACTGTGCTCTTAGTAAACTACTGTGTTTACATTGTTGATAATGTTAATGGAGTAGGCTACTAACCACTGAATTGATAAGAGTAGTGTGTTGTTGTATGGAGGATTAAAAATACTTATATCTTTCAACAATAATCATACAAGTTTTTGATTCCATAAATAATTTATAGTAACAAATATTAATGAATGATAATCTGTGGAAACTATACACAATACACAATAATTTATTTTCAAATTAGTTACTCATAGTTTCAAGAATTCTAAAAAAAATAATAATTATAACAGACATCTTCACACGGCGGATTTTTCATACGTAGTACTGATACCGAATCTAAAATTGATACGAAATCGTACAGGAAGGAAGCTCATTGACACAAATTATCTGCAACGTATCAATTTACTTTATTTTCATCACTGTACTTGAATTATCAAGCTCTATACTCTGTCCTCCTAAGGAACTAAGCTCCTCCCCCATTTTGACGTCGAAGGCTGCTTTAGCCAATGGCAAGTAAGGTCATCATGCTGAAGCTGTTAATTTTTAGGTCACAGTCATGCTGTCAAAATCTGGGAAACGCAATAATTATGAAATATTATGTTCAATCGACTATAATTCTATCAAGTGATATTGATAATGATCGTTCTCATGTTAGACGGATGTAAATTTTGCCGAACAACCATAAAACATCAATATTTCTAAGGCTACTCAAAAATTCGATATTAAAGTTCCAATATCAATTAGAAATTTCTACGTTCCTGGCAGTTACGACCGCTTGTGAGCTGGTCGGATCATGACGTCAGAACATTGGAGGAGGAGCTTAGGTCCGAACACTCAGTGGACAGTTGAGTGTTCAATCGAAAATTGAGTTGAAACAGAATGCTTTTTAGGAACATCCCTTATCCATTCTCATTGTTTGGTTCCATTTCAAACGTCAACCGTCACTAAAACTAAACCAATCGCAACGAGTATTGGCGTTCTCCTATTGGCCGAGAGAAATACACCAATCGCCATTCGGATGAGAGTCTCCATTTTGTAGAGCAGAACAAAATAGACCAATGAAAGAGTCTTATTCTACGAAAAGGAAGTGGGGGCGAATGATGAAGAAATTATTGTTCTATTCTACAAAATGGGGGCACTTAGTCGAATGGCGATTGGTGTATTTCTCTCGACCAATAGAAGAACGGCAATAATTGTTTGAGCTTGAGTGACGGTTGTCATTCGAACTGGAACAAACCAATAAGAGTTGAGAATGGATATTCCTCGAAAAAAAATTCGGTTCAGACTAAATTTTAGAATAAATTATTGCTTGCAAAATCCTGTTTGGAATCAATTATCCAACAATTTACATTGTCTTATCAATTCGATATTATCGGATATGAGTGGTAATTTCAATTTTGCATGAACATCTATTATTCAAGTGAGTTCTGGATTGGAAAGTTATTGAACATGATAAACTTTACAATTTACATTGAGACTGTTAGATTAAGAAAGATTCTCTGTTATTGTTTGATGAATTGTTATAATATTAATTAATTTCATTTCATAGGATTCTATTAGTTCTATGAGTTACAACCATATAATAATGATATGAAATTTACGAGGAGGAATACATGAAAAACATCGCAATCAAAATAGCATACAGCTTGAGGCATTAAACTTTTCTCTATGACAAAATATGTAGTAGTCTATCCACATGATGAACTAGAAATGTTGAAACATTGTTAACAAAGCGTTAGAAGATCAAATTCCCAAACTTAGAACTCGACTACGATTTTAGATTAGAAACTACGGATTTTATCTAAGACATTCCGGTATATTCAGTTCGATCAACTATTAAATGGGCCAAGGGTTACTTGAAACCTGAGTACTGAAGTTTCAAAACTGACCAAAGATTGGAAATACGTAGACTAAATATTCAAAACATTATGTTATTGTTCTTAAACTTGTTTTATTCTTGAATGGTTCTGTTTGGTTGTTTTTTTGTATTGCTGGTCTAGTTGTTTTCACTAATCGATTCATTCATTTATTTAGTGAATTTGTCAAATTTTTACAAATTTTAGAATATTATATTTTATAAATGCTTGGCGAAGGAAGAAACTGGAACTCTGAGTCCTAAAACTATAGGTGTGAAAGCTTCAATAAGTAACTGCCAAAGACAGAAAAATACTGCCCACAGTATAAATTCGAAAATTTTCAATATATGGCTGATAGCCGGCAGGCTCGCTTCGCTCGCCTTCTCCGCCTAGCAAGGGGGCTCCGCCCCCTGGACCCCTGACAGTATCAGAAGTTTCAGTGTGTCAAACAGGCTCGCTTCGCTCGCCTGCATAACCTATGTCCGTTTAGAAGGGATTCAAAATTCATTGAACACAGCATTTCTAGACCTAATCTGGACCTGTTCACCAAATTTCGACATTTACTACCAATTTATTCTCGAAAAATCCAAGAAAAACTCTGAAAATTCCGAAAAATAGTAAAACGCTAATATTGAGCGTAACCTTGGGAACTATATCGGACATAGTTTACTGACAAAAATTATATTTGGACCTAAAATCTAGTTCATCTGAATTTCATACTCAAATCCCCTTTTTCACACGGAAACTAAGCCGAGGTGAATACATGGATAGTCTGTCCAAGCAAAGAAGACACTCTGGAAAAATGAGAGAATGACTCCAACTCGGTTAATATTGGTTCGAAAATGATAAATTTTATCTCAAATTTTAGATCATAATGTTTCCTACAATTTGAGACCATATTTTCAATTTTTAAACCAATATTGATCGATCTGGAGACATTTCCCCATCTTGCCAGAATGTCTTCTTTGCTTGGACAGACACAGACTATAATAATTGATACCGTTGATTTGAATTCGCCGTTTTCAAGGCGATTGACTCTATTGCATGACATTTTTGCAACAAACTCACTTTTCCGCGTATTTTAGTGTATTTTTTTCAATGAGCCAATTTGGTTGATTTTAGCAAGTCTTTTCCACTGTCCAAGCAAAGAAGACATTCTGGTAAGATGGGAAATAACTACAGTTAGGTCAATATTGGTTCAAAAACTATAAATTTGGTGTGAAATTGTAGATAATAATTTTTCCCACAACATGGAACAAAATTTATAATTTTTGAACCAATATTGGCTGAATTGGAGTCATTTTCCCATCTTGCCAGAATGTCTTCTATGCTTGGACAGACTGTACACAAACAGCGATTAGCACCTCGAAATATTTTCTTCCTTTTACTTGTTCTCTGTTCTCTTAATTTATCCTGAAGTCATTCACTCAACGGTAGTGTTTGAGGCTTTAAACATAGAAAACGCTACATAATGATCCTCTTTCATGCCTAGGTCAACAACAACGTCTTGAGTCTCAAGGGAGTTCAATTCATGATAATTATTGCGGAGGGTTAATTCAGTATCAACTTTTTTAACGTTGTTCCCCTGTAAAATTGTATTGAGGCTGTCCATTCCCATTCAGATTACACAGTACTGATCTATATCACCTTATACTGCATCACATACTTGAGTTTTCTTCTGTATACAGAATGCATATCACATTCTAAGGCCTGGCGTATGCTGGGACGCACGTGTGCACACGCAGGCAAGCCAGCCAATCACAGCTCTTGTTGAGGACTGGCTTGCGTGCGTGTGTCAGAATGCGTCCCAGCATACGCCTGGCCTAAAAGTTTTTTGCTATCTACAACTATTTTGTTTACTGGCTCATTTTTCAGGGGAGTTGTTTATTGATTCGACAGAAATCAATACACTACTCATTGGTTAAAAAATAGGGGTTTCTTCCCAAAACGTTAAATCAGATTTCGATGAATATCAAGTCCGAGGTAATGTTCTTTCGCAGCATACCGCACAACAATAATTTTAGTCCAGGTTCCAGGAGAAATACTAGAGCTTAACCATTTTGAATTTGAACTTATAGGAGGAGAAATCAAATGAATCAATGTTCAATTAATATCCAGAAGCCCTATAATATATGGAGAAGAGAGCACAAAAGAAGTGGCCTATCAGGATAAGAAATACGAGTAATGCCCTTTATAACTTGCTATTCAATTAGTCCAACATACTAGGGAGAACACAATGTTGATCTTTAAAATAATGATCGGAGACTCTCCATAATGGATTAATAGCAATAAAATGTCATCAATGACTGTACGGTGATGGTTATTCTATGAATAGTAGATTATTCTGTTCTATTTTAGTAACAAAGACAAGCTATCTACATAGAAGCTTTATCTGTATCCTTACAGTCTATCTATATCTTAGCTATTTGTCTTCCGCTATCAGCTACCACATACTAAGACATTAACACATACTATAACACTAACAAATTTATTACTATTGTGGTCACTAGTGTAACAAGTGTGCTATTTACTATGTGGTCGCTAGCTTTATTAGTTGAAAGCTACAATAATTGAAATCACTTTCGCTAGTAGCATTGACTAACTTTACAAGTACTTTATTATTAAGTTAGTAGTTTTCCAAGAATCCTTGTGATCAATACGATTTCTGCCACACAATAATAAATTAACTAGTGCACACATAGGAATGACTCAGAGGTCAAGATCTGTAACAATTGATATCTATATACATCTACAAAGACATAATACTATTCCAGCAAGACTTATCTGATTAAATCTGTATGTATAATCAAATACATAATATGATTCTCTTCACTTCCACCTGGGTAATACCATTGACTATCCAAGTTCTCTAATTGTCTTTGGTAATACCAAGAGAGGTTTAAAACCTTGATATATGTTTACAACACGCTTTTGAGGTCTCTACATTGTAAACATTCCTTGTAGATTTTCCAAATTTGCATAAATCTTGTTGCGAATATTATAGAGGCTCAGCACAGCATTAATCACTTATATGAAACAGAAAGTGTATCAAAGAGCTAACCAAGGTTATTTCCGAGGTAAAAGCAGCTGTTAAATTGGTCCTCTCATATAATCATTAATTTGAGGCAAGGAATTAAACTAGGAAGTAAGTTAAGTTTGTCCGAACAACGAAGACATTCTGGCAAGATGGGAAAATGACTCCAGCTCGGTCAATATTGGTTCAAAAATGATTAATTTGGTCTCAAATTGTAGGAAACGTTCGGTTCTACAATTTGAGACCAAATTTGTAATTCGTGAACGAATATTGACCGAGCAGGAGTAATTTCCTTATCTTGCAAGAATGTCTTCTTCGCTTGGACATACTAGTTGTGTAAGTAATAGGATAGGGCTGTCACGAATATTATCAGGCTTTAAAAAAATTCCTCACAGGCAGTGCGCATGAATGATGATATCAAAGGACGTGCGTTTTGCAGAAAATATTTTTGATGTATGGAAAGATTAGCACGTTCAATATCAACCTTGTAGCAAGATTCTTGTAGATTGGATGTGATATTTGCGACGTTTTGCATAGATTTTTTATTTTATTTTTTATTTTACATATTCTCCAATTTATTCGAGATGAAGCACACTAAAACTAATAGTTGAAAACACATACTATAACCACTGGCGGCTCGAGCCCACGAAACAGGTGAAGTGCTGTACAGTAAAAGATACGAGCACTTCACCTGTTTCGTGGGTACGAGCCGCCAGTGTATAACAGAACTAGTGTTTGAAACGTCTTCTTCCCTAATTTCAGATATGTGTTACGTAGTATAATGTAGTCATTTTCCTTACCTATCATTTAGGGTTTTTTCATCAATAGATCTAACAATTGGAAAATCACCATTTAATATGAGTAGGCCTATCGATTATCGTAGCCAAATGTATCATTTGCAAAGCTGATGTACGTAAGCAAAATAATTATCTCTCATTTATTGGAGGCAATCACTGAAAACTTGACTATTTTGATAGGTCAAGAGTATAAAGAATAATTATATTCGATTCACAAAGGAAGCTAAAGTTGTCTTGATATGGGAGCGCTTGGATATTAAAAGCGCCCCTAAGTACTTTCGTTTATAGTGAGTGATTACTAGTTATCTATCAACTTTAGGAGGAACCTGTGCTTAATCGAGAACATTGTTCACATTTGCTGACGTCAAAAACTTGGGAAGTTCGTATGATTTTTGTGCGTGATACAACCTACTAACAGCTATTGTAAAAGATGATGGATCAATTATTGATTTTTATCATTCTATTTTCGTACTTGAAAACTGGACTTTGCACACATTAGACTTTGCACTTGAAACCAAGATTCTTAACAGGAAAAGTTTTATAGACTTGAATTGAATGAGAATAATAATTATTACTGTAATAGGTACCTATAGCTTAGACTAAGTACTATTAAGTAATGTAGATTGTCTCTGCCTATAGGTACCGTATAACAAGTTAAACCGGAAAAAAATAATGAATCGCCACTATTTTTTCAACTCATATTACTGACCACTATTACATAAGCAAAGCATTTACCCATTAATAGGAGATTGAAATGCAAGTGTAATAAATTGTGAATAGAATAATATATTCAATTGCATTTCAAGCTCTACTGAGAAGATTGATAATTAATTGATGAAAAAACTGTAAGGCCTTAAAAATGAAGCTTGGGAAGAGATGATGAATGACAATGATTATATTGATGTTAGACTAGTGCAATCTTTCGTTATTACTATAACCTTAGACTACGTACTATACATTGTATCTGCTATAACTGATATAACTGACCACTTTTTCATAAGCCTGGGAGATTGAAATGCAAATGTGAATCGAATGATAGTATTCAATGATTAATGGTATTTCCAGCTATACTGAGAAAAATTATTATAAAAAACTTTTGCAAGGCCTTGAAAATGGAACCTGGGCATAGGTGATTAACAACAATAATCATATTCATACACTGGTACTGGTATAATCTTTGAACATTGTATTGGACATAAATAGAGCATAAACTCACATAGAAAAATCAAGAAATATAAAAAATCAAGATGTCACACAGAGATAGACGATTAGAAAATTGGATCACCTGAGGACTAATTTATTATTATTTATTTATCGTATGCTTTTGATAGTGGGGAGACCTGAGGACTAATTAGAGCTATCTAGACTAGGAGAAAAATGCACAAAAAAGTAACGAAGCAACCTAATAACATTGAACTGAAACAATGCTACATTTGCTGTAGGAATATAACACTTCAAACAAATTATTGAAGGAAATTGAAATCAATTAGAGATGAATTGGATCAAAGTAAGGGTAAATGAAACATTGAAGATATTATTTTCTGTTGAGAGAAATCGAAAAATGTAAATACCGTGTATTTCTAAACGAAGTGAACTGACAAAGAATAAAATTAAAAATTAAATAAATTCTTTTTTGACTATGAAGATCTATTAAAACTCGAAAAATGTAAATACCGTGTATTTCTAAACGAAGTGAACTGACAAAAAATAGAATAAAAAATGAATAAATTCTTCTTTGACTATGAAGATCTATTAAAACTCGATTTTAGTGAAAAATCACAAGGATTTGAGTACAAAAAATGATTAGTTGCAGCTCAAATTAACTTAATTATCACGATATTTAGGAGTCTTGTTCCATGCATCTTCGAGTAGATGCATTTTTAATAATCTGCATTGTTGTTCACGTTTCCAAATTGAAATTCGAGAGAAAAATCACGTGGGCAGTCCACGCACAAGTCAGTGACAGGACTAATAATACAGACAAAATTATACATTTTCCTGATTTGAAAATAATGAACGAATATGCAGAATAATTAAAAGAACATTACTCAGCTGGGATCCCATTTTCCATAAAATGAATACTGTCTTGGAACTATTTCTGGCTCAGTATACAACCTACAGTAGTTCCAAGTTTCAACTACAGGATAATATGAGATTATGTAATTTACAGTTTTTACTCTCCAGGAAAGCTGTAGGCTTTAATGTCATTGGCTGAAAAAAGTGACTATACTATCATAATAGAATAAATTCCACTGACATGGCCTTGAGAATTATGCATGTAATTGATTACAATCGACAACTTAAGACTACAATCTTAAAACAACTTAATAACACTTTAATTCCTGGAGAAATTGATTACAACTACAATTTACTGTTAAAGATTTATGGAAATTACAGTTGATTGTAA
The DNA here is from genome assembly GCA_017141385.1 of Sogatella furcifera. Lineage (NCBI taxonomy): Eukaryota > Metazoa > Arthropoda > Insecta > Hemiptera > Delphacidae > Sogatella > Sogatella furcifera. The sequence continues at coordinate 684,631 of CM029555.1, read as the reverse complement.
TGTACTAATGTTCGTGTAATTATAATCGAATCATTCTTAAGAGTGTTACTCAGGATCTTACGTCGACCGCGTGTTAATTATTTAAACCTGGTATTATCAAGTTCCCTACTTTAAGTGATTTTTCTTATATTCTGTGGATAAGTAGATCCTGTTTACATGTTGTCATTGAAATTAATGTATGAAACAAAAATTACAAACTTGTAATGAAACTTACATTTATTTATCACAATAGCCTTTTCCATTTAATGATAAGTGGATAAGCCACTCGGCCGGTAAACGAGAGGTATTGGGTTCGATTCCCAGTGTTTCGTACAGTTTCATCCAAAAGATTTCCTTGGATATTAAGTTCTATGGTCAATATTTTCAGTAGCAGAAGTCCTTTGTTATATTAATATTACTCTCATTGGATAATCAACTCCATTATCAAACTTAATGTTAGATTGAATAAAAAGAAAAGATGTTGCCAACACCACAAACTTATTAAACAATGAGATACCAGTTTCGTTTGCTACACCATTATCAATTTCTTGTAGACTGTAAAACTTTAAGTAAAGAGAAGCAGTATGCCAGTATTCATATAACCGGTCAAGCACCGCTATTGGTAGCTGCTTGCACCAATCACAGTGAACGTCTGCCATTGGCCTAGACAAGCCCCTCCACAATTACCGGTTCATCACAAAATGGCGATTCCAACAGCAAATAATACGATAATGTAAGAGATTCATTAATTCTATTTTACCAAAGATTGATAATGCTATAGAAACCGGAATCTCGTTTTTTATTGAACTTTGTAATAACTCTGTGGTTTTGACAATATCTTGTCTTCTCATTTGATATTATGGATAACTAACACACTATCACCTTCAAAACTACTCAACAAAATGGTAATACGTACTACAATCAAAGTAGCTAGGTATTTAGTTCTTTTGTCAATATTCGCAGTAGTAGAAGTTCGTAATATTCATACGGCTTTCATTGGATAATCAAATTTATTATTAAAATAAGTGGTACCTAATTGTCATGAAAGCACAATCATAAATCATAATCTTATTAAAAAATAAGAAAAGGCTAGTAATAATTTCAGTGGAAAATAATGAGATAATCTCTTAGATTCACCCTGATAATGGTCAATGTATTTTATTTATATGTACTTAATTCGGTAATCAATTTTATTGTCAAAAGTAATGTTAATTTGAGATGAAAACACAGTCAAAAATCTAAATTTTATAAAAGAATCGAAGATAAAAAGTTAGAATTTTAGTGAAAAAAAAAGAGTATTTGAAAAACTCACCCTTATAATGACCGACATCAAGGGATGAATTGGATAGGGAGCGCGAGCGTTCCTCCCTCCTCTTCCAGCAAGCTGATCTTGCGATGATGACCTTGAGCCGATACTCGCCGAGCATCCAGCACCGAATCAGCTGATCTGCGATGACCTCCCGACCTTGAAGGTCGCCTTGCGTCGTCTGCAACCGAATCAGCTGATCTACTTTTGGCGGCACTTCCCTCACGCAAAGGAACCTTATCACTTTCATTATTATTGTTATTATTTTCTAAAGAAACTGACGAATTGTTTCTATCACTACTCGTCAAATCATTGTTATTATTGTTCAGCGAGGAGCATTCCTGCGCGTAACTGCTGTTGTTGTTGGAGCATTCCTGCGACAGCCTTCTAGATTTCATCTTCGGTAATTGTTTCCCGCCTTATTTGCAGCAGCTGCTATCTAGGTGGTCGATCGGTTTCCGGTCGACGTAATTTTTTTCTGAGCTCAATGAAAATATTTCGCGCACCAATAAATTGTTTTGTTTAGGTTACAATCACTGAGATAACAATCAGTGATGATTGGAAGTTTGTTTGCTAGCGTCGCCGCTTTGCCAGAATTGATCTAAAAGTCCTTGATTGATCCATTTGAGGATGTCATTCTGAAAAAAATAGAAAGAGACTCAATTAGTGATCAAGTCGGTCATGTCGAAATTAATTCAATCTCAAAGTATAGAAGGCATTTATTCCATTCATGTTTAATCTAGTACTATGTTTGTTTCTCAATTCAAAAAATATCGATAAAGATGGACTAGAATTTCAACAAAGATGATAATATGACTACTGATACGGGTATACAGTACCTTTAATTTCACTAAACAATATTAAATTTTTTTACAGAGATATGATTGCCAAGCCAATGCCAAGAAGCAATGTGTATAAAAGGATGATGTTCAACATTGAAGAATTCATTAGATTGAAGTTGATAATTATGGTTGTAAATTGTTTACAAAATTGTTGATTTCATTACATTAGTGCACGACATTTGTTGATCAATCTATTTTTTCATATGACCTCACATGATTAAGAATTGAATTTATAATCCGTGATACTTCATAATTTCACAGTCACTTATAGTATATTTTTGTAATCTCACATTCATGCACAAAAATATTTCTTGCCATCTGAGTCTACTTGAATCCGATCCATCATAATAAATGTTAAATGAAATATAAATAATAAATGAAATATGAATGTTTTTCTTCTCATTTTCAGAACAAAACACAGCATCGAAAGCGATCATACTCATTGAAAATCGGGAAGTTTACATCAACAAGGAAATAAAATGGCGATTCAGTTTTTCATGTAATATCCACTTTATTGCAACCTATAATTCTCGTCCATCTAATGATAGGCATTTCTCATTCATGTTGAATGAATTTCAACGTTCACTTCTCGATAGTAAACGGCCGCTTTTGAAACCAGTTTGTTGAGGTTAGAAAGAGTACAACACCTAGAGATAGAAAGAGTAAAACCACAAGAGTTAGAAAGAGTACTAGTTGTTGAGAAAAAGCGATCTTGAGATGTAGTCTAGTCGAGCAAAGAAGACATTCTGGTGAGATGGGAAAATGACTCCAGCTCGGTCAATATTGGTCCAAAAATTCTCAATTCCGTCTCAAATTGAAGAAAACATTCTGCTCTACAAGTAGAGATCAAATTGATAATCACTAAACCAATATTGGCTGAGCAGGAGTAATTTTCTCATCTTGTTAGAATGTCTTCTTTGACAGACTATACTAGGTGAGAGATTCGTGGAATAGATTATATAGATAATGTTTGTCTATTATGTCGTTACTTAGAGAATGATCTATTGGAATTGGTTCGAAGACTTATTAGGTCGTAAAATTATTATAATTCATCGTACTTGACGCTAGTTGGACATTGAGTTTTTATTTATTAGTGCATTTATCACTTCATCACTTAAGATGAAGCAAAGAGTACTAGCCTAATAATGAAGTTGAGCGAACCTTTTTTTATAATTATATGTCATAGTATGGATGTCTACCCTTTAAATTTGAACTTCTCTTATTCCTTTCGTAATATATTAATTGATTATGGAATACGAAAATAATTGTTTTCTCTTGTTAATATTTTTTTGTGTTCTCCCAAGGGCAAACCCTGAAGTGAAAATTGTATGAACAATTCTGAGGGTGATGCCCACATGAGCTCCTAGGCTTCTACGTGGGTAACGAGAGAGATAATGATGGATGAGATATACGGACTACTTTTTAGGTAGTCGGGACCGACGGCTTATCGTCTCTTCCGGAAGACGAAATTAAACGAGTAAACTCTGCTGTGAAGTCTCGAATTGAAATTTCATTTATAACACTGGCGGCTCGTGCCTACGAAACAGGTGAAGTGCTGTACAGTAAAAGATACGGGCACTTCACCTGTTTCGTAGGTACGAGCCGCCGAAACTGTACAGTTCTATTCATCACTTTGTATTATATATCACTAGCCTATTATCATGAAGAAAGATACAGTTCACTACATACGAAAATTAAAATTTAATGCAAGAGAAAATTATTGAGCGTTCAAGACTTACTCAATCCCATCAATACAAAGTACTAAATAGCTCAATTCATTATTCGTGTAGAAACATTATCGGTTGAAATTCCCTTCTCTATTCCTATTCGTGCATTGTAGACTATTCTGTCTTACAATTCAGTATTCAACTGCTTCCTATGCCGTCAAATAGCTCTGGCCAATCACAGACGAGCTGCTTTCTATGACGTCTGGTCAATCAATTTGCTGTACTCTCATTGGTTGAAACCTGATTGGTCGGTGATGAGACACCATTTTGTACAGAGAACCAATGGGATGCCTCCGTTGTTCAGAGCTTCTAAGTTTGTGGTAATAGAATGGCGGACAATGATCCGTTCTGATTGGTCGTGGTAAGACACTATTTTCAAGAGAGAAGAGAACCAATGGGATATCTTGTTTGTTGAGAGCTTTTTTTTTAGGTTGAAGAATGGCGGGTAATGATAATTATTACTTAAGTCTTGTTATTATTCATTATATTGAAGCAGCAATGACTATATTTATGTCAATAGTAGCCTAAAAAATATAATAGTTAGCAGCTAATAATAATAATTTATTAATATTTTTATTCTTGAAATTGTGAGTTATTGAAATTTGAGTTTTAATTTGTTTTACCTATTTCATTCAATATTTCCTTCTGATAAAAAATAGCCGAGAAAACAATCCATAATAGCTAACACTGAACATTTATGTGGCTTCATCTGCTAATTGCGTGTTCCAACAGCTGATGTTTTCAATTAGAAATGTCATTCAGCTATGCCTAGTTTAAGTTTTTGAGATCAAACGAGACAATAGATGCTTTAAATCAGCTGTTCGTAGGTTACATCAGCTAGGAAACCGTCTAATTTTTGCCGAGATATTAGAACCTAGCTCTCACTCCCCCTATCTCATAATGAATCTACTCGTGATCAATATTCATTATTACTTCAATTCCGCGATGAAATCTCTCAACAAATTGAACCATATAACAATAATTTCAGTAAGTTACGCGATCAACAGCAGCGTGTTATGCATGACTCCATCCAATAATAATGAAGTTATCTTCAAAGATACATAACCTCCGCTTTGGAGAAGCATGAATAAAGTAGGGGATAGAATGTATTACGATAAGTAGGTTACATCTGTTCGAGATAGATGATCGGGACTGGATAAATGAGTCGTGTTGATTGTGAAGCCACTTATTTATTACTTAGTACTGGAACGAAATATTACTTGAGAGGAAAGTAAAAGCTGACCGGTAAGAGGAGGAAGAAGAATAGGAATGGAAGGTAAAAATGAAGAAGAGTGAGAAGATGTAGGTAAAGAGAAAGAGAATGATAAAAATGGAATAAATATGAGACGAATGACATGAAGATTAATGATAAAAAAGGAGATGAGAAAAAATATAAAGAAGTTTGAGGAGATGATTAAAACTGGAAGATGATCAAAATCGTTTACTGGTGGTATGGAATCCACTTTAATAAGTTGTTAGTCCATTAATTCTCTTATTTACTGGAGACTCCATACCAGCTTAGATGACGAATATTCGAATGTTAATTGAAGTTCAATGCTAAGCTCAGTCAGATCAGTCTGAAAGCGGTTTACGAGAACATTCGCTGCAATCTCATGAGATCGCTCTCGATTCAGTATGATTTCGCAGACCACTCGCCAACTGTCCTTACAGAGCAGAGTATTAACAGGCATCTTCCACTATCAGCCAAGTTGATCGGAGTCTGCTCTAGGTCAAATCATTTCCACGTTTCCAAACACAACTAGAATTGATGTGGGCATTACCGCGGATTAAAAATCAATAAATTGCTTGGAAATGAACAAAATTTCGATTCCGTAGATTCTGTAATTGAAACTACAAAACTATTCTAACTACGTTCTAATATCCGATATTCTCATTAATTGAGCTCATTAGATTATTTTTGGATTATTAATTTATAAATTGATGAAATTATTAGTGATCGGTTGAGAATTTAATCTCGCCTGAGCTGCTATGTGTTTTATCAGTAATGACTAATCTTATTAATATTCATATTTTATCAATATTACAATTATAACGATAGATTATGACTTAATTGATAAACTAATTAATCAGCTAATACAGTAGGAATGAAAATATCAGTTGGACCTCAGAAATCCAATCTATTGTTGGGCTTTTTTGTGTACCTAGTTTATTCTTATACAAAACCACAAATAAATAAAAAAGTGAAGAAATTTTGTTGATCCATGTTGAAACCAGAGCCTTTTTTTCAATTTTTCAATAAAGCTGATTCATGATGAAACTAATGAATATTTTTGTGACCAAGCAGTTGATTATTTGATCTTTGAGAAACCAGTCACGGTGAGACATGTGTAGGTTAAAACTGAGACAACATGAGTCTCTTTTCTATCTCTTTCATCTCCCATACCTCCTTCTTCATCCTCAAATTCGTAACATCTTCTATCTTACTTCAACTCTCTTACTTCTACATAAATCCATTCCATTCTCCATTCTTCAGTTTGTCCACCAATTTCTTTCTCACTCTATCTTGCACACTCTCCCTTATTTCCTCCTCTCTCTCTTCTTCTCTTAAGTTTGTCCACTTTCTCTCTTTCTATCTCTTATACTCCACTTCACCTCCTTCTCACTCTCTCCAGCCTTCACTCAATCTTGTCCAGCATTTTCTCTCTCACTTCATCTTCCATACCTCACTCTTCCTCTCATCACAGCACTCAAGTTCGTTCAAGTTGTGCTAAAAATTATATAATTGTTTTTCTTCCGGTTGCATAATTCCGGTGAAGAGGAAAGCGAAAGGGAACCCGCGAAAGAGGAACGAGGAAAACTTACTACTGAAAGAGGACTACTTGACACTGGCGGCTCGTGCCCACGAAACAGGTGAAGTGCTGTACAGTAAAAGATACGAGCACTTCACCTGTTTCGTGGGCACGAGCCGCCAGTGCTACTTGAACCCGTTACAGAGACTGCACTCATCAGCTATGTTGTTTATTATTACATACTCGAGTTCTACTTCTACACCCACAACTGCTATGTACTACATAACATAAGGTACCTGCAACCAGTTTGAGCTGAAGAAGTATAGGTTATGTTGAACCAGTTGTAACTATAATCCGTCCAAGCGAAGAAGACATTCTGGCAAGATGGGAAAATGACTCCAGCTCGATCAATATTTGTTCTAGAATTATCAATTAGGTCTCGAATCGTAGATCATAACTTTTCCTACAACTTGAGACCAAATTTATAATTTGTGAACCAATATTGGCCGAGCTGGAGTTATTTTCGCATCTTGCCAGAATGTCCCCTATACTTGGACATACTGTACCTACTATTACACTGACATACTGCCTCAGGATATCCTATCTGATGGTAATTCTATGATGCAATGTTGATACGATCTTCTTTTACAACGTTTTCTTCCGTCTTGACATGTTTTAGTTGATTTGTTATTCTTCGCCTTTTTTCGTTCCTTCATGTTTTAGTTGATAATTTCGTCTTCTGCTAATGTTTGTTTTCTTCATGATTACTCTCTTTGAATTATTGAATGTTAATGATTCGCAGTTCAGTTCAAACAAACAGATTCATTTCACTTAATACCACCAATCTAGTCTATTTTAAATTTGCTAGTACTTTCTTATACTAATTCTAGTACTTATACTAATTCTAGTTTCTTATACTAAACTAGTCGTTTCTTATACGGTTTTGCTCGTATCTTATTACATTGTTTTCCCACTTCTCCATTAATTATTGTTTAATGAAGATAATCCAACGTAAGTACAGTTTCAACGACCAGATCCATTTCACCCCAACTATTAATTCTTTCTGATACTACACCACCAATCTAGTTCTATCATGAATTTGTTAGTCATTTGTTATGATATTATTTTATTCGCACTGGCGGCTCGTGCTCACGAAAAAGGTGAAGTGCCCGTATCTTTCTCTGTACAGTACTTCACCTGTTCCGTGGGCACGAGCCGCCAGTGCGAATATAAGTTAATCCATTGTTTTCCCATTCCCTTGTTGAGCAGTGGTAAAGGTGATATTGTGGTAGTTATCCATATCAGATGAGAAAATAAGATATTGTTGTAATATGGTGAAAATTAAGTTGTGATATTATTGTATTTCTATTTTGTGTGTGTAATAAATAATGATTTTTTCAGGATGATGAACTTTTAAATATTCGACATGAACTTGGTTTTGATAAATTTAATTGTAATAAATTCAGAATTGGTAATGTTGAATAGAAAATTGCTAACTTGCTGAAGCTTAGTTGTCAAAATTATTGTTGTTGGTGCATTCCCAAGTACAGGTTTCAATTTTGTAACCAAAAATGCTACCTTATTTGGAAGTGTACCAATAGGAGAATGACCCTTGATTTTTCGCTGGGAATTAGTCCTGACTCCACGCGTAGAGTGGTTGGAGGGGAATGATTTCCAGTGCTAATTGAGGAGTTCGATTTGAAACACGGAGCTGTAAACATCAATATGTAGTGTGATTAGGCCTCGGCCCTCTAGATGGGTTGTTGTCCATCTAGAGGGGACAAAAGTAAAGTTTTGCGACCAGTTGTTTATTTTGTTTTAAAATAGTATATCTCGGCCCCGTCGTTACATTGTCAAGTCACTTGTTTCATAAAAAATCGAGAGATCAAAATCTATGGTATGACTATATTTTGTCTTTTCATTTAATGTTCCCCCATTCTTCAATTACATCTGTCTATTTATTTCGTATCTTATTGTAACTATTTGTTCATCTTCATTGTTGTGTATGCTGTTTGGATCGTCATTTTGTAACGTTCGTATGAACCGCTAATTGGGGAGGAGCTTGTCTAGACCAATGGCAGATTGATTCAAGCAACTACTGTTGAACCGCCATTTTGTAACGTTCCTATGATCCGATAATTGGGGAGGAGCTTGTCTAGGCCAATGGCAGACGTTCACTGTGATTGGTTCAAGCAACTACCAATAGCAGTGATCGACCGTGTGTATAGAATCATAGATATACCTGGTGGGATTGTGTTTGTACTACAGTGACTATATAAGTAAGATTTATAGTCAGAAGTATTCAGATAAGAAGTATTATTTATAGTCACTGTAGTTTGTACTCCTTCCAGGAATGATTACTGAATTTTGAATTGACTGTGTTTGTTTGTAAGACAGTTTTTTCTCTAATTTTTTTGTTTTTCTGTGTCAATTGGTAATGTGACAATATTAAATTTACTTGCGTATATTTGATGAATTAAGATGGTCAAATTGAATTAAATATCAATACTTCTATTCTTCACTTTTTGTTAAAGTTTACCATAGATAGATAATGGTGTAGCAACCGAAACCGGTATCTCGATTTTTAATAAATCTTTGTTTTGACAATATCTTGTCTTTCTATTTAATATGGACAACTATCACCTTCAGAACTACTCAACAAGGTATTAATTAATTATTATTAATTTATTGGTGCAATTGCGACTTGATAGCAAGTATTTTAATCAAGTCTATTAATTAATCACCAAGTATTATTGTTCATCATTATCCTCTCTTTCTTCTCTATAGTTGTATGTCCACGATTCATTTTCGAAAAATACATATTTCAAATGAAACAATATTGTCAGTCGAGATGAACCACCTTAACAGTAGCTCTATGTAACACTGGCGGCTCGTACCCACGAAACAGGTGAAGTACCCGTATCTTTTATTCTACAGCACTTCACCGGTTTCGTGGGCACGAGCCGCCAGTGCTATGTAATGTCACCCGTAAGAAGCTTCGTTTTAAATAAGTGGGTTTCAAGTACAAGCTCATGTTTACATAAGTAAGATATCTCGGAACCTATTCCTAGTTTCCGTTTTGTTTTCAGTGTTCAAAACATTCAATTAGTTGCATGAGAGGCTTCACGCACTCGCACACACACGCATGTAATCAGTCGTCACATGTCACACAACATGCTATAACATGAGGAAGTCAAATATTCTATGCGGATCTGAAGGAAGTAGCTTACTGTAGTTGTCTAAACTATATTCACTGAGAGTTTGGAGCAAATTAAATCTTCTAGGTGTTATAGTTCTCTACGAAAATTCTTCAATCGTCAAAGTGATTTGAGAAGTTCTTTGCACCCTGCTTGGATTAAGTTTTTCAACATATTCCAGAAGAAATGTGACCCAATCTCTCCTAAATTGTGAGGATACAATACAATCAAATTACAAAGACATAACATAATAACATTTAGAAGTTTGAATTTGCACTAGATATTTGTTGAATAGTATTGTGTTGCATAGTATTATATAGCATAGCATAATAATCAACTATATAGTAAAATGGTGTAGTGAATTTGTGAAGTGTTGTAGTTTTGGTTGTTAATGATGTTTTGAAATCAAAAAATTTTGTTTTAAATTGACTATTTTAATTGAACTATAACCCACATGGTTTTCCATGTTTTCATTCGTGAAAAATGACGTTATAGTATTGCGAAGTGGAACAACCCTTTGGGTCTCCCCACTAATGAAAGCATACGCTAAATAATAAATAATAGTGATACAGTATTAATAGCATAGTATTGTGATGTTTTATTTGTAATGATTTTGGTAGAAGAATTATTTTTATTGGCCATTATCGGTCATTTAATCGAATGCTATTATAGTCAGTGAATTTCTGACCGTGAATAACAGCACTGCATGATCCATGGGATAACATTAATCCTTACGGCAATTCTCAGCTAAATAAAATAATGTTATTACTGTACCAGTTACCGTTTACCAGTTATTAGTACCAGTAACTGTGAATCGGAACTACGGAAAAATTGGAACTTATTCATAATCATAATAATAGATGTGAAATTTTTGATACTGTATAAATGTAGAACTAAGATCTAAATTTCAAACCTAAGAATCATTTAAGTGTAGCCTAATTCTAGCCTACTCATAATGAACTAAAGTTTCCCTGATATTGCAGTACACGTATGTTACAAAATTACCCACTTATACTTCAATTCACAATTTAATAAACTCGGCATGACTTGCAAATACGAACGCCAAGTAAAATGCTCAAATAATTGGAAACTATTATAAAATATCCATAAACAATCGGCAACATATATCATGAAAGGACTTTATTCGATTACTTTCCTAGATAAAACATGAACATTTCCATATAATCCGTGATTATATTCTTTAAATAAACCATAAAATCTTATTATAGGAAAACCTAGCCTATGATTAATTCTCAAACAGCTCATAAATCACTGATTAACAATCAAATAAGTAAACAATACCGAGAATCACTGTTTTCACTTTGTGCTCACGAAATAGGTGAAGTGCTGTACAGTAAAAGATACGAGCACTTCACCTGGCGAGCCGCTAGTGTCAAGAATCGACATGAGCTTGTTAGATTTATTATTTTTCAATCGCGAAACGGTTTAAAAAGACTTAATTGGGGTTGAATTTACCTAATGTAAAATGGTTTTTCCAAGGAATATTTACGATTCTAAAAATGATTTGATGAATTATGGAATACTTTTTAATAGCGTTTATCCAATTCCGAACAGTCACAGGCTTGTTGTTGATAAATTACTAGCTCTGGTCCATGGGAAATTCTCAAGGGTATATTACACTTCTTTCTCACTGAAGATTAGCCATCATCTCTCATCATCATCATCATCATCATCATCATCATCATCATCATCATCATCATCATCATCATCATCATCATCATCATCATCATCGTACTCATTAACTACGCACTAGTCTAAGAACTCATGTGGGTATCAACCTCAGCGAGACAAAGCTCAAACAGACCATGCTTCTCAGGGTAAAATGTACAATTCTCAGGGTATTTATACTTATGTATAGTATAGTATATTAGGTATATATACTATGTTCGAGCCTTAATGAATAGATTTACCTATTACCGTGAATCGAAATAACAGCTTACTTCATTATTCTAAAAACCTGTAGTTCACAATATGGATTTCAATGATTAAAAAGTATTAAAAAGTGAACAGTATTAATGTTTTGATGTCATTATTCACATTATTCATGGGGAGATAAGCGTTCTAAACAATTTGGTTTATTAAAAATTAAATAAAGATTCATAAATCATTAATAATATATTTTTAAAGCAATTATAAAATTATTCTGATTGATAAAATATGAGTTTCTTTTGATGTATGGATTTCAGAGATATTCATTTAATTCATACAGTACTACCAATTTACAAACATTTTGGACCAGAACTGACAAAAACTAATCTAATAGCTAACAGAAAATATTAATTATTTCAATAGATTCATTGGCTAATTGGAATAATCGGTTTAGAAACCCCGAGACTCTTCATTAGGCCTATTGCAAATCACATTTGGAGAGGATTCTTTCCCAATTATTGAAAAAATACCGCTATTGCAATAGCTGTTGAATAATACATATATTCGGCACTGGCGGCTCGTGCCGACGAAACAGGTGAAGTGCTGTACAGTAAAAGATACGGACACCTCACCTGTTTCGTGGGTACGAGCCGCCAGTGATATTTGGAGAAAGGAAGTCAGTTATAGTTTTATAATGCAATCAGAATTTGAAGGCTGGAAAGATTTCTCGATGATTAAATGGAATTTTTGAAGGATTAAATCATTTTTTGAAAAATGAGAGGATACATTTTCAAGAATATAAGAGGATTTTGAGCATAAAAGTCGGGTCAACCAGTTGCTTGATTGCATTAGTTTTAGAAAAAAACTAGAAAAAAGTTATTCTGATAGAGCCTACTGGGAATAGTTTTCAGATAGCCTTGAATACTAATGATGCTATAGTGAAGGTACCAGCTGTTTCTACAGAGGATTTGAGATAGTTCCAAAAATACAAAAACCTATGAGAAGAAAGAAGTGAAGGAGTTCAAGAAAACGGATAAGTGAAAAGAGAAGAGAAGAGGAGAGAAGAGAAGAGAAGAGAAGAGAAGAGAGGAGAAGAGAAGAGAAGAGAGGAAAAGAGAAGAGAAGATAAGAGAAAAGAAGAGCAGAAAAAAGTAAAGACATTAGGGAAACGAGGAGTGGAAGTTCCATATAGTTGAAAGGAAGAAGAAGAATATGAGATTAGAGAAATGAAAAAAGAACAAGGAAATGAGAAGAGAGAATAAAAGGAAGGGAAAAAGAGGATACTAGGGAGAACAAGAAGAAATTAAGTAGAAAATCGTTACTTGAATGATGGTTGAGAGACGATAAGAAAGAATCTAAGAATGAGGAAGAGAGATAAATACAATGAAGAGAAAGAAACATTGGAAAAAGGTGGATGTAAGGATTGCAAGAGGACAAATTAGGAGAGAATGTGAAAGAGAATTGAAAAGAAAAATGAGAATAAAGTTTTAATAATTACTTTAGAGTAGCTTAATACAAATACAGCGAGAAATTAATGTACGGTTGTAATAATTAATTACAGTGAAGAAGGCAAAGAAAGAGATAAGAGAAGAATGAGGAGAGGGTTGAGAAGAACAAATTGAATAAAAAGGACAAGACAACGAAGAAGCGGAAAAAGGAGAAGAAGATGAATGATGACAGCCGATACATGTTTGATAATGATAATATTATTATAAGGATGCTGTTTCGAAAAAAAACTAGTTCTTGTTCTAAAGTTTTCAGGACTGGGAGAAGAATAAGAAAGAGTGGGAGAAAAATGGAGAAGAAGAAGAAGAAGAAGAAGGAGAAGAAGAAGAAGAAGAAAGAAGAAGAAGAAGAAGAAGAAGAAGAAGAAGAAAGAAAGAAGAAGAAGAAGAAGAAGAAGAAGAAGAAGAAGAAGAAGAAGAAGAAGAAGAAGAAGAAGAAGAAGAAGAAGAAGAAGAAGAAGAAGAAAGAAGAAGAAAAAGGAAGGATTAGGCCTATTATAGTCGTGTAGTGCTGATAGTGTCTCCAGTGTTGAATAGAACCGGGAGATGCATCTGCAAGAATTAAAAAAAGACAGCAATACCATTTTTTGGGAGACGGAAAGAGAGGAAATGATTTGAAGAAATAGTTTATTTGGAACTATTTGATGAAATAGTTTTCAGTGAAGGTCGTTGACTTGCCTGATCGGTGACCTTGACATGTGAGAGAATGCAGTTCCAATGTAAACATTGTCACTTTTCAAAAATGACTTTTCTGTAGAGAAGGATTGGAATGGAAACTTTCAAAATTCAGGAGAATCTAAAAGTTATAGAGAATGCTTGGGAGAATTTGAAGACACGTGTAGCTGGTACATTAACAGTGTTCGTGAATTTCATTCCATGAAAAAATTCTACCAGCACTGGGCTTTATGGATGATAGCATTCAACGAATTTCCATCAGCAAAGAAATTTAAGGTTTGTTGTTAGTTCTTTGTAAGGAAGGTCTCTAAACCAATTAATAGCGTTCCAGTGAATTCGGATTGGAGTTTTCTTATTATTGTGCTGGTAATGCCATAATACCACAATATCCATCTGAATTTGACATCAATAGAAGCTTCTTAAAACAATTTAACAAGTTCAATGTTGTAGTTATCACATGACTTATTACGGGGAGTTCCGATTTTCCGGAGAAAAGAAGTAGTAAAGAAAAAGAAAAAGAAGAAGAAGAAGAAGAAGAAGAAGAAGAAGAAGAAGAAGAAGAAGAAGAAGAAGAAGAAGAAGAAGAAGTTCTACAGCCGACATAACCACAATTACCCATAGAACCCTCTAATGAAAACAAATTAACAAAGAAACAGAAGTGGCTTGTATAAAGCATGAATTGCAATTGGAAGGCAAAAAGTTGTTTCTCTAATGTAGTAAAGAAGTGAAATTACAATTATTATGGAAAATCATTGTAGTAGTTATCAATTTCAAACACAGTGGTATTGAAATTCTGATGAATTTTTACAAATTTTATACAGTCAAATACAAAATATAACACTTGAAGAACTGATCCACGATAGAAAATTATTAAATTTCAAAAGAATTCAGAGCACGAAATTTTCATATCAGAATTTTTCCATAGCTACAGAATTCAATATACCCCGTCTTGCCGGGGTGTCTTCTTCGCTCGGATGGACTATATAGTTTGGTGAATATGAAACTGGCAACCAGCTGGTAGGCCTAGGCCCTTCATAGGGATGTTGCGCCATTGACAAACAAACAACAAACAAAATTCAATAATAATGGATGATATTAGCCTATCTCAAATCGATTGTAACAATCATACAGCAATGATTTTTTTATACAGTAATCTAAATTGATCTATAGCATAATGAATCACAGTACTCTTCAAAATGTTTTAATATAAACCAACTAGCCGGCAGGCTCGCTTCGCTCGCCTTCTCCGCCTAGACAGTATCAGCAGTGTAAGCTGAGACAAAAAGGCTCGCTTCGGCTGAGACAAAAAGGCTCGCGTCGCTCGCCTGCAAACTCCGTTCAGAAAGGACTCAAAATTTATTGAACACATTTCTAGACTTAATCTGGACCAGTTTACCAAATTTCAACATTCTCTACCAATTTATTCTCGAAAAATCCAAGATAAACTCCGAAAAATAGTAAACGCTAATATTGAGCGTAACCTTGGGAAGTATATCGGACATAGTTTGAAACTAGATTCAATATCTTCCAAATTAGTTCATCTATAATCTCGCTGAACCATTGAATTTACAGTAAGAATTGGTTGTATCAAGGCGGAAGATATTTAAAAAACTGATTACTGGCGTAATCTTGAACGGAATTCAAATATATTTTAACACAACATTTCTAGACCTTATCCGAACTTGCCTACCAAATAATATCAACATTTTCTACCGACTGGTTCTCGAAAAAATCATAAAACGCCAAAAAACTATTGAAAAACTTAAATATTTGGCGTATTCTTGAAAAGTTTTTAAAATCCGTTCTTAGCGAGCGTCTAAACGTTCAACTGAACATGCCTGCCAAATTTGAACGCATTCGCTTCAGTGGATTTTTAGTTCTGGTGATGAATCAGTCAGTGCCATTTCGCTTTTATAGATATAGATAGATAGATCAAATACAACTGGTATTTTCATTTCCCTACATTATTTCTCCAAGCCATGAAGACCAAAATGGCTGATTCCTAGTAACTCTGAAAGTTTAAGGCCAACAGATAAGGTATCGAATTTCTCGAAAAAATGTAGAATATTATTCAATTTTCATTGTCAACCGGTAAATACACCAGGCAGTGTTGCAAGCTATGCCAACTCAACACTTCCGATTCAAAATCACTCCTGGAGAAGATAGAGAACAAGAAGAAGAAGAAGGAGGAGGAGAAGAAGGAGAAGAAGAAGAAGGAGAAGAAGAAGAAGAAGAAGAAGAAGAAGAAGAAGAAGAAGAAGAAGAAGAAGAAGAAGAAGAAGAAGAAGAAGAAGAAGAAGAAGAAGAAGAAGAAGAAGAAGAAGAAGAAGAAGAAGAAGAAGAAGAAGAAGAAGAAGAAGAAGGAGAAGAAGAAGAAGAAGAAGAAGAAGAAGAAGAAGAAGAAGAAGAAGAAGAAGAAGAAGAAGAGAAGAAGAAGAAGGAGAGAAGAAGAAGAAGGAGAAGAAGAAGAAGAAGAAGAAGAAGAAAGAAGAAAATGAGGAGGAGAGGAGATGAACAAGGCGAATATGATAAAAAAGGAGAGAAAAAGAAGAGGAAGGCGACGAGAAGAATATAGAAGGGATTAAGGAAAATAGAAGGGAAAATAAGGAAGAGGCGAAGAAATATCATTGGTCATCATAATTGCTATTGATTTTATTGCCAATTTTATTACCCAGGCTATTAAAATTCAATAGCCTTGACAGTAGAATATATCTTATAAGATGTATTTTTACAAGTAAATATGCTGTGTATAATTTTCCGCGTTCATAGCATTGAATTCTGGAGAAGGTTTTCATATTAGAGTATCACTAGTTTTATGTTTTAAATGAAAAATGAAGCCATAAGGTTTGTTATCGAGGTTACATAGGATTGAACTAATTGTTCTGTTCTAGATTTTATTGTCTTTAAAAAAAACAATCATTCATTCAGTCAGAATCGTCTCCAACAGTCAATCAATGAGTTTTTTACAATTTATACGGTTTTAAAATATTAATTTATTACTGTCAATCGATGAGTTTTTTTCTATTTATACTTTTTTATTCATTTATTACTCATCGTAAAGACATAAATTTCTTTAGACAAGTCACAAGGATAAATAAATGATACCAAACTTACCGTACTTTTATAGGCGTTAAAAAATTTATTACCTATCACTTTCAACTAAGCTTAATCCTTTATTACATTTGAATTGAAAGATCGCGCCTTTAAATTGGATTCCTTCCAATGAGAAAATAAGGTACTTATTGAACTTCATGGAAATCCAATAATAATGAAGTTATAAACCATGAAAAAACAGTGAATTTCTCAATTAACACTCTATTATTACAACTAAAATATTTATAATGAGTCAATCAATAATCAGAATCAGAATCAATCATCAGAATCAGAATCAGAATCAGAATCAGAATCAGAATCAGAATCAGAATCAGAATCAGAATCAGAATCAGAATCAGAATCAGAATCAGAATCAGAATCAGAATCAGAATCAGAATCAGAATCAGAATCAATAATCAGAATCAGAATCAGAATCAGAATCAGAATCAGAATCAGAATCAGAATCAGAATCAGAATCAGAATCAGAATCAGAATCAGAATCAGAATCAGAATCAGAATCAGAATCAGAATCAGAATCAGAATCAGAATCAGAATCAGAATCAGAATCAGAATCAGTATCAGTATGAGAATCAGAATCAGAATCAGAATCAGAATCAGAATCAGAATCAGAATCAGAATCAGAATCAGAATCAGAATCAGAATCAGAATCAGAATCAGAATCAGAATCAGAATCAGAATCAGAATCAGAATCAGAATCAGAATCAGAATCAGAATCAGAATCAGAATCAGAATCAGAATCAGAATCAGAATCAGAATCAGAATCAGAATCAGAATCAGAATCAGAATCAGAATCAGAATCAGAATCAGAATCAGAATCAGAATCAGAATCAGAATCAGAATCAGAATCAGAATCAGAATCAGAATCAGAATCAGAATCAGAATCAGAATCAGAATCAGAATCAGAATCAATCATCAGAATCAGAATCAATCATTAAACTTTTACGGTAACCATAGGCTATATCAATGATCAAGAGAAACGTTTATAAGTAAATTTAACAGGTGAGAAATTATCACAATTAACTTGAAAAGAATATGAACTTGAATCAAGAGACTTGATGGATAAAATTTGTCTACCAACAGTTCGAAAAAAAATACAAAAAATGTAATGTCAACATTTCCTTCTATGATGTTTAGCAATATAAACTTAGCAAAATTCCTTCTATGTGTAACAGAAATACAGTAACTTACTCCAGATTCTGAAGTTTCAGTGATGCTAAATGCTATCAACTTTATGATTTTATTCTTTTCGAATCTATTAATTCACATTTTGTATCAATAAAACTTTCCAGACTTGATTATACTTGACTAAATATTTTTTTCCCCCAAGGAAACAACTGAAAGCCTTCCGCGTACATCAAGGATAACTTGGTAACAATTCATTTAATTCGCTATCAACATTTCGGTAAACATTCACTGCAAAATTATATGTTTGGTAGCATTAAAAGCAGTGGAATAGGCCGAATGAGATTAAAATGTTTGTAATGCACAACTTTATATCAGTATATAATTATTCTGTCAGCATTGGTTCTTTTCTATAAGAAAAAATTCCTCTTTCATCGATTATTTCCTTTATCTTGTTTTGAATATTGTTCAATTGATTCAAATTGAATACTATCTACCTGTTCAAGTCTCAACTCTCAACTATAGTCTGTCCAACCAAAGAAGACCCTCTGGCAAGATGGGAAAATGACTCAAGCTCGGTCAATTTTGGTTCAAAAATTATTAATCTGAACTCAAATTGTAGGAAACAATTCGATCTTCTATTTAGATCACATTTATAATTCTTGAACAAATATTGACCACGCTGGAGTCATTTTCCCATCCTGCCAGAGGGTCTCCTTTGCTTGGACAGACCATATACGTTACTCAACTTTGAAAGTTCTAAAAAACTTCTTATGTACTCTTAAATTCACAATATGTTTTAATTTTAAATTTTTCATAATTATTCACGAGAAAATCGTAGTATTTTGATTCCTCATTTGAGAACTTCATACTTATCAAGTAAAAAAATATATTTTTGATGAGAACGATTAAGAATCGAATGAAATATAAGCGCGGAAGAATGAGTGACCAATATTTTAATGGTAAGTTTCATACCGGTTTTGTGAAGTTGGATGGCATTGAAGTCAATGTTTCGGAGGTGAATAAATTCACGAAATTTTACTGGTCTTTCATATATTTAACAGGTGTTAACGGACGGAATCGTATCGATTATATATGTATTTTAGAAGATGTTGTATTATGTCTGACAAGCTTTAGAAGAAACAGATTTTTTTTCCTTTGAGATGAGGCTTTGTTGTTTGTTGTCTATTTTTGTTTTCTTGTCTGGTATTCTTTTGTCTTCTATTTTGTTGAAATTTCTCTCACAAATTTACCTTTTATTGATCAATTCACTATGTTTCCTTCCTTATTCCATCCTTATCTCAACTTTCATCTGGGAAGAAAACTATTTAATCTCCGACCAGTCTTTCTTACAGGTTTACTCGTAGGTCTTCTTTCTTATCTATAATACTATTTTTTGCTGAAATTATCTCACTAATCGCATCATTTCAATAGATTTTTTCCAGAAAAACTCTATTTTACTATCTCCAAGAGAATCTACTACATTGTCAACGACTTCATGATAGTTTTTTCACGTCTATAATAATGATTAAAGAGAATGCCCGGGTTTTCCAAACACACTCAAACTTGAGGGACCCTCAAGTTTACTACACTTTACTACATTTCATATACTTATCATAAAAAATGTCAGCTGTTCATCAAAATTTGAGGGTCCCTCAACTTG
Organism: Sogatella furcifera; assembly: GCA_017141385.1. Classification (NCBI taxonomy): domain Eukaryota; kingdom Metazoa; phylum Arthropoda; class Insecta; order Hemiptera; family Delphacidae; genus Sogatella; species Sogatella furcifera. The sequence goes on along the minus strand of CM029555.1, from coordinate 664,861 downwards.
GAGTGTGTTTGGAAAAACCCGGCATCAGGATTGTAGGAATAGATTCAAACGGGACAATACAATGATATGATCACTCTATTCAAACTTTTCAACTTGATATAATTACTACCCCCAATATCTGATATGGTATCTACTACTGATCTGATATGGTAACAAATTGACTAATGCATAGAAGTAAATAGTAGAAACTTTTGAAATACTTTAATTTTAAACACCAGAAATAACTTAAACATTCAAACTATTATTGAGTATTCAGATGCTAGATAAAAAGATGATGGAGCATAGAGAATAATAAGATGATCGGATAATAAGACAATGGAGATGGTAGAAAATATCAAAATTGTGACATTTATCATCAAAATTCGGAAGAAATAAAACTAGTATGACATCTCACCCAAATAATTTCATTAATTTCAAATAATTTTATCAATTTTAAATAATCTTATTTTATGATTTACCATTGATAGAAGAGTCGACGGAAAATTAACAATGAAGACAATACAAAGAATAGAGTATGCAAAAAATAAATTCTACTTACAAAATATAGAATAATGGAACTATAAAAAGAACTCAATCAATTTTTAAAAGAATGATAAAATTTGAGATATATGACACTCACCCCAATTGTTTATCTCTAATTACCTATCTTGGAGAAAGCTGGTTAAAAAATCTAAACTTTTTCGAACTGAATTTCACAAGTAGACAAAACATTTATTTAGTTCAAAAAATATTTATGTTCACTGTCTCATTATTCCAAGATGATACTATCATAAATAATTATTAAAACTTACTTAATTAAGTTATTATCAATTGATTGAGAAACAAAAACTTGATCCCTAATTATAAAACAATCATTTATTCCAACACTCCTAATGTACTGGAGAACTCTATGGCACTGGATGAAGTGAGAAATAATGTGATATGTAACACTCTTTGAAACCACTATGGGAGGAAAGTATTTTAAGACTATTGTCTCAAAAAAATTCATTCTCATAATGTTCCCATGAAACGGGGAAACACCAATTTACAAGAAATCCCAGTAAGTAAAAGCATGTTTTGAGTCTGCTCATTATAGACTGTTCTAGCAAAGAAAACATTCTGGCTAGATGAGAAATTACTCCAGCTCGGTCAATATTGGTTAAAAAAATATAAATTTGGTCTCAAATCGTAGATGGAAATGTTTCCTACAATTTGAAATCAAATTTATAATTTTTGAACCATTATTGACCGAGCAGGAGTAATTTCCCATCTTGCCAGAATGTCTTCTTTGCTTGGACAGACTATATCAGGCAATAATATTTCAACAAAGGCCAGTGAATATAAAAGATAAATAAAAATCCATTAAAGAACGTCAGCCCTGTGTTAATATTTGCAAATATTGGACAAGATCTTCTTTCTGTGGCTCACTTCAATGCTAGTTTCATAAAGGAATTGTTCAAATATAGCCATTATTTTCCTCGTAAAGCTCACGCGAGTTGAGCTGAGAAGACACGCTCTTACAATATAAAGTGTATTCAAATGCCGTGTCTTCTCAGATTACGCGAACTTGACTAGAATCATGGATTTTATTTTTGGTCAGAGGTGTCCTGAATGAAGAACAGTTTAAATCACGAATGTTTATGTTGCTGATTCATGAAATTTATGATTTTCTCTTATTAAATTAGTGACAAAAATTTCCTGATGTCATAGGATTTAATATGGTGTTTAAAAAAATCAGTTATAGAGTTTCGTCAAACCAACATTCACTATTGGATAAAATTACATGATTATACAGGGTGTCTCCTTACATCAAAATAGAGAAAAAGGTTTAAGTAGAAAAGGGTTTTAAATTTATTTGTTAGCGAGATAATGATGTCGGAAGATTGCACACATTACTGTCAACAATACAGCATACTTTTCCATTCCTATATGAAGTTAGAAAATTGAGATTTTGAACATATTTTGTCAATTATCTCAGTAATAATCAAAGTTACGAACCTCTTTTTGGTTCCATTGAATTTATCGACTAATTTCACTTAAGATTTGGTCACGCAAGTACCCTCATGATGCCGCTACAAAATTATAAAATTGAAAATTTGAATAAAAATGTGAAATCATTAGGCTATCTCGGTATGAAAACGAATTTTAGAACCCTTGTTTAAAAATCGTATTCCTTTATTTTAGTGTAAGGAAACATTTACGGAGTTTGTCGTTCTGTTTCAGAAACACTCTGTAATAACAGACGACGCATCTATAGTCTGTCCAAGCAAAGAAGACATTCTGGAAAGATCGGAAAATGACTCCAGCCAGGTCTATATTGATTTAAGAATTATAAATTTAGTCTTAAATTGTAGAAAACATTCTGATCTACAATTTGAGACCAAATCAATCATTTTTGAACCAATATTGACCGAGCTGCAGTCATTTTCCCATCTTTCCAGAGAGTCTTCTTTGCTTGTACACTCTATACTTGATTAAATCGACTATTGTCTCATATATTTAAGACAAAAGATTTGTTTGTTTGTTTGTCAATGGCCCAACAGCCCATGAAGGGCCTAGGCCTAACATCTGGTTGCCATAAGATACTCATTACTAAACCAATCGAGGTGCTCATATGCTCCAATTCAAAAATCTCTTACAAATATTAACCCAGTCTATGCCTTATCGATTTCAGTAATAAACGAGTAAATTGTGCCATCAAATTGCTCCATTTCGTCCTCGAAAAATCTCTTGCAAATCTACAGCTAATTCCAACTTAACTGGCGTATGGCGAACGATTATAATGGTTTTTCAGCTCTGTCAGGGCAGTCGGCGAGCGGTCTTCGACAGCGTGTCAAGTCGAGAGTGATTTTAGGAAACCTGTTCCACTTTCAAAGAGCGCTTTCAGACTGTCCTGACAGAGCTAATCGTTCAAAACAGTCATTCGCCACCCGCCAATTGAATTGATTTATGCAAGGCCGGCCTGCGTTTTCTTGTAGAAAGCGGGAACGGCACTTGTTATATAATTATTATTATTATTACTATCACCAACATTATCAAGGCATGGCTTTAGTGCGCACACTTAAGCTTCATGCCTATTCAAACCAATTTCTATAGAAGGCTAGGCTGTGCTAAAATACACACATTCCACATAAAAAAAAGCCACTGGCGGCTCGTGCCCACGAAACAGATGAAGTGCCCGTATCTTTTACTGTACAGCACTTCACCTGTTTCGTGGGCACAAGCCGCCAGTGAAAAAAACGAAATTGAAGGAAAACACAATTGGAGTGAGACGAAAATAAGATAGGAGATGCTGAAAGACAGTGTTGAGACTGTGGAGAAAGAGAGAGAAATAGAAAGGTTGACAAAAGAGACAGAGAGTGAGAGAGAAAAATAGAAAGATCGAGAGAAGAGAGAAAGAGATGGGGAAATAGTGCAAGACAGTGAATTGAACTGAATTAAATAATTGCCTTTGTTAGGGCGGAGTTAGGACTCTAGGTCCTCTCTACCACACAACCCACAGTGAGAGAGAAAGTAATAAATTAAACATTCAACAGAAGTGGAATGTAATAGAAAAAACATACAAAAAGACGGAAAGTGCAAGTGGAAAGAGGTTGGAGAGGAAAGGAAAACTAAGAGAAGAAATGAAAAGAACTCAATAATAAAAACCATCACTAAGTAATAGGAAAGATAATGAGTAATCACATTAGGAAAAGGTAGAAAATTACAAAAAGTACGAAAGAATAAAGATGGATCTTGAACAAGAAACGGGTACAACGGATTTGAAATGAAGAAAGTGTGTAAGAAAAGATTAATTAGTGAAAAAGATGAGAAGAAATTGAAATTTATTTTTAAAACATAGTTGAACGGAGCAAACTCAGCCGACAGCCGGGCGTGAAAGAGATTGTACAAGAAAATATTATGATTAAGGAATCATATAAATAAAGACATGCATATAATAACGATCAATGTTGTAGATGGAAGTAAGAGGAAACAAGCACCGGTCTCACATTTGGGCAGAATAAACTATAGGGAGGTTTGAGAGAGGAGAGAATCAAGTGAATAATATTGAAAATAGAATAAGGAGTGGAGTACCAATGTCAGGGGATAGAATAGAAGTAGGTAGTAATTTAACGGATGGAATTTACACAGTTATGAAACTTTACACACTGAAATTTACACTGTTTTATAACTTTACACAGTTAATAACTTCTTCAACACAAAATTGAGAGCACATAAGAAGAAGATGGACCGAAAATAAGAGATTACAAATAACAGAACATAATAATATATTATCCATAAGGATATTAAAGAAATATTATTAAAAAAATAATAATATTCACCTTTCTGCAGCAGTCAACATGATGATGAGGAAGAAGAAAAACAAGAAGATGCAACACTTGATTCACTCTTCTAAATAATGCCCAAAATCTATGTTCACGTAATTTAAGAGAAATACGACAATTCCCAATAAAAATCAGGGAAGCTATAACACTGTGTTCAGATATCAAGATAAATTGAGATAAATATACAACTATTGATTATTCCTTTAAAAAAAGCTAAATAAAATCTTGATAATGAGATTGATAATATTAAAAATCATACATTGTTTAGTTGAATCGTTTAAGAAGCTGAAGAATTGAATTGTTCAGTGTACTGTATCTAGGGATCAACGTTCCTATGTTTAACAGTTGAGAAACACTTTATTTTAGTTAAATGAATTATAAAAATATTAAAAACCTGTCATGAAATAATTATTATATTGTATTAAGCTATTGAACAAAATTGTTTGAACTGTTTTGTTTCTTTTTAATCTTGATTGAGAAGCACTTGTATGATCTGTTTTACTATGTTTACCAGCTCTATGGTACTCTATTTAGCAGTAGAAATATTAACACTTAATCTATTAACTCTTTTAGCACTTGTAAGATTAGTGTGCGTACCAAAAGAAGTTTCGCGTTCAACTGCTTAAAGGATATTCTTATCGGTTGGTGCAAGCAAGGCTCTTTGACAATCCCCTCTTTCAGGGGTACCTCTATGCAGTTCTTATCACATTAGGGGGGTCTCGGCTGACCCCCCATCCTCTTGAGATAGGGTGGGGGGTCCGAGGGAAGTGGTATTTCCCCCTTCCTCTCATCAGTGAGTGGATGGAGAGTAAAGCTAAGACCTGTTGCGCTTAACCTTCGGATGGATGCAAGAGAATTCTTCCCGCTAGAGTTGTCTTCAAAAGATTTTTGACCGAACGTAAGTGAACTTGAGAGGAAAAGTTGCACTTAATTTTTTTTTATTGAAAAAAATTAAGATATATTTTCCCTGTTTGGAAGACATAAGCTATTAAAGTGAGGTTCAAGATTCAAGTCGACGATTTTTTGTTCCTCTCAATAATTGTTTGTAGGCCTATATATATAGTATATATGTTCCACATTTACGTCATTCACGACGAAACGCGGCAATCCATTTCGATAAAATGTGACAGGAATGTTTCTCTTGAAATTGCGCGCCGATGTATAGAGTTTAAGGTTTTTGAAAATTTTCATATCAAGGACGAAAAAAGGGAAGAAGGATTGAAGTATCCTCTGATATAGGTATACTTGATACATGATTTGGTAGTAAGTATATTTATGTGTATAGGTAAAACATGTGGTATTATGACATTCAATAAAAAAGTCAATAAAAATTTCTTCTTCAGATGATATAATTCGATTGAATTCAGCTGAGTTATTTCAGATGAATATTGAAGTAGCCTAAGTTTTTCTTTATGCGAAACGGTCCGACGGTCGGCCGCAGTCTAACAACAAAAGTTGTGATTGGCTACAGCTGTTCGACTGCGGCCGACCGTCGAACCATTTCACTTGATGGAAAACATACCTTTAAATAGAGACATATTATACAATCTCTATACCAATAATGTGAAAGAAATTGGAAAAAATTAGGAAAATATGTTGTGGGTGATTCATTTTAAACTTGGACACAGCTGAGCTTTTGCTGACTTTCTCGCACCGACTTTCGGAATCGGAGCACAGTCTGAACGTAGCGTGAAGACAGACAGTGCGCTATTAGGATGCAGGGAACATGGGTGGCTTCGTGAGGTCTACCTTTCACAGAACTACTATACCCTATTCACGAGTGTGAAAGTTAACTCTTTGCGAGTGTGTGCGTGAAATGGTAGATCATCTTCTATGCAAAATGGTCAGCCGCAGTCGAACAGCTGTAGCCAATCACAGCTCCAGACAAGAGTCAGCTGTTCAATTGTGGCCGACCGTTTCTCATAGAAGAGGACCTATCATCACACGCACACACACCCAAAAAGTTTGATTATTTCGTCTCAAGTGATCGTGGATAGGGTTATTAGTAAATTGTAAGTTTGTCTGAAGAGATTATTACTTGAATTGAGAAGATTATCAAATTATTTGCAAGAATATAATCATCACGTTGTGATGAGCTATTGGCACTATTGTACATGTTACAGTGTTTTCTGAAGTATTATAATGTATTCTAATGTAATGTATCCTTTTATGTTTTGTAATGTATAATAATTGTATTCAAATGTATTTGAACGTAAGCAACTTATATAATTCCAATGTATTCTTGAAATAATTCATTTCAATTGAACTGTCATTGGAAATACTTTTGAGTTTCAGTGTATTAAAAATCAATATATGTTCCAATTCCACCCGGAAAAATCATGGACAAACGTAAAAATCTTCACCAAGTTTTTGATTGAGTAATTTTTCAAAGAAAAAATATAACTTACAATTCTTATCGGGAAAAATATTGGAAATATTTTCACTGAAAACATACATGTTTTGAAAAAAAAAGAAATTAAATCACAAGCAAGTTCTATATTGCTGCAGCCATTTTCACCATTGCTCTCCCCAATTTCCCTGACAAAAACATTCGAAATTGTTCTGAATTCAGCCAGCAGATGGCAGAAGTAATAGGGTGACTTCCATTGGACACGCCTCCAAGCTCCAAGCTCCGCCTACGCTCTAATTGACCGACGACATCGACTCGAAAAGTTTCCGAACTCGACCACTAGATGGCAGCAGTTGTCGGGTGATGCTTCAGATTTGACACGCCTTCATGCCCCACCACAGCTGTTTTCTGATTGGTTGACAGTGTTTCGTGAGTACCGCCTTGGAAAATGGCTGCTTGCGTCAAAATGGTGGATGGTATATAATTCTAACAACAAAGCACTGATTTTCTAATCACAATTTCACCACTGGCGACTCGTGCCCACGAAACAGATGAAGTGCCCGTATCTCTTACTGTACAGCACTTCACCTGTTTCATGGGCACGAGCCGCCAGTGAATTTCACGCTATTATAGTTTTTTATTTATTGAAATTGGTCAAATTTTAGAACTTAGAGGGTTCATTCATTTATATTGGATTTAGATTTAGTGTTACTTTTATCGAGTAATAGCCCATGTTATTTCAATGTGTTGAGAATGTTTTTTTAATTTCACCTGGATAATCCTGGATACGTGACCCGAATTTCCAATTAGAAAGTTGATTCCATTTGATACGATTCTCTGAATCACTGGCGGCTTGTGCCCACGAAACAGGTGAAGTGCTCGTATCTTTCACTGTACAGCACTTCACGTGTTTCATGGGCACGAGCCGCCAGTACTCTGAATAAGAAGCGTTTCTATCATATTTAAATGAAGATATTTATCTTCAAATACTGTACTATTGAAATGACTTCTTCGACAACGATATGTCAAAAAATCAGTGAGAGTAACCCCTCAAACCCCTATTAGACCTGGTTCTTACTGAGGGAGGGGTACATTATGTGTACCGTACATAGTCTAATATAAAATAAGAGGGGAGCTGGCTCCGGCTTTCTGGAACTTAATTTTCTGGGAAAAATCCCTGATTAGAATATTCTAAAAGGATCCAGGCCCAAAGTGAGTGCTGGAATTCGCAACGTTGGTAAATTGCAATCGATTTTTTCCCATTTGACTCAAAAGTCGGTCCATACTATAACTTATACTTTAAAATACTGCACAGTAAGTTTTTTACAGCAGAGACTTTCCAAATTGTGGATCGATTATTCATGTATTTCACCATTATGTTTAATGAAAATTATCAATAATCTACTCGATTAAGCCGACTTATTGACTCGTGTATCCGTGGCATTGATTTTGTCCAAACAATCATAAAAAGTACAATAACTACATGCGCTATCTTCTCTATGCTACGCAGTTCTTGACAATGAAAAACATGAAGCCAATTTGTGAAAATAAGCGCCTAATTGTCACCTTCTGAATATTCATCAATGTCAATCTCAGAATTGGCCATCAAACTCATCATAAATATGCTATTCATTTATGCTATATAGTCTGTCCAAGCAAAGAATACATTCTGGCAAGATGGGAAAATGACTCCAGCTCAGTGAATATTGTTTCAAAAATTATGCATTTGGTCTCAAATTGTAGACAACATTCTGATCTACAATTTGAGGCAAAATTTATAATTTTAGAACAAATATTGATCGATCTGGATTCATGTTTCCATCTTGCCAGAATGTCTTCTTCGCTTGGACAGACTAAGCAAAGTATGTTGTCTGTATGGAGTCTTCCATTATTTATGATACGTTTCATTATTAGCAAGTTTTTTGGCACAATCAATCAAACGTCAATATTTCGCCAATTATTATAACTCAAGTTCAACGTCATACACAAATATTGTTCAACAATGATTGATCAAACTATCAATCATCTCACCATCGTCTTCAATTTTTCAAATCACACTCTGACTTGTAATTGTTAACGAATTTGCATATTAAACGTATATTAGCTTTTCCCATGAAAAAACTTGGCGAAAAATTTTGTCAGTCATGTTGACACATGATGGACAATTGATGACAAATTTGCTGAATAAGGTTCTTGGAAATTCCCGAATATTTTTTTCAGTTTTCCCCCTCGACTATCGTTATGGTTGTAGTCTCTCCAAGCAAAGAAGACATTCAGGCAAGATAGGAAAATGACTCCAGCTCAATCAATATTGCTTCAAAAATTTTAAATTTGTTTTCAAATTGTACAGCAGAATGATTTCTACAATTTGAGACCAAATTTGAAAGTTTTGAACCAACATTGAGCGAGCTGGAGTCATTTTCCCATCTAGCTTGAATTTCTTCTTTGCTTGTACAGACTACAAAATTTGTGACGTCATCAACTTGATGCTTAAATCAACATTGACATCAAGTATAATCTTATATTATTGTTGGTGTATTGTGCTGTGTCATTCTCGTGTAATGTTTTTGCGGCTCCTCGCGGCATCCTCATGAAAAAGTACACACATTTTTCACCAAGCCGATGACATGCGAGTGTAAATTTGAATAAACCAATCAGCGGAAAATGATTACATTGTAATGAAATATTCATGATTTTCTGTCAGTAAATAAAAGTAATAATGGTAAGTAAATAAAAGTAAAAACTAAGACTGGTTGTATGTTATATCTAAAGCGTCTATTCATATATAGCACATCGATGTTGCAGCGATTGCCGCTAAAATTCATTTTTAATACAGTACTGTAATTGCATAGGAAAAAAAAAAGAAAACATTTTGGACAGTATAAAAACACAAATAAACTTAGGCTACATTTAAACTGGGAAATATTAAGGTGGGCTGAGCTATACCCTTTGCAAGCAAAGAAGACCCTCTGGCAAGATGGGAAAATAACTCAAGCTCGGTCAATTTTGGTTGTAAAATTATCAATTTGATCTCAAATTGTAGGAAACATCTTGATCTACAATTTGAGAGCACATTTTCAATTCTTGAACAAATATTGACCTAGCTGGAGTCATTTTCCCTTCTTTCCAGAATGTCTTCTTCGCTTGGACAGACTATATGTAGTACGGAAAATCTCTTCTGGTACCTTAGAAGATATTAATTTATCCTGAGGCAACAATTAAAAAGTACATAAGATGACCAACAGACTGATTGGGATGTTGAGATGCAGTCAGTATGCCTAAAACGAAGCCTAAATATGTTGAAATCGGCCTTCTATCTGCTCCTTTGTCTGAATTGCCCTTGTACCATGGTCTGATCTCTCCTGGGGGTATAGTCTGTTCAAACGAAGAAGACCCTCTGGCAAGATGGGAAAATGACTCAAGCTCGGTCAATATTGGTTGATAATTTATCAATTTCATCTCAAATTGTAGGAAACAATTTGTTCTACTACTAAGACCACATTTATAAATATTGTTGAACAAATATTGACCAAGCTAGAGTCATTTTCCCATCTTGCCAGAGGCTCTTCTTTGCTTGGACAGACTATAGGCTACTGATGGGACCCCGACATTCTTGTCAGTGCTTTTCAAGTTTATATCACAAGCCACGAAGTTGGGCGATTGGAGAATGAGTGTTATCAATTCTCAGCTCTGTTAAAACAGTCGGCGAGCTGTCTGTAAATATAGGCCTACATTGGATTGAGAATGTACCCATCTATACTAATTCGCTCTCCAAACATATTCAGACTGTCCTGGCAGAGCTGAGAATTGAACTGACAGTCATTCACCAACAGTCTAACTTCGTGGCATGTGATATATATATATATATATGTAACACGGATACTAGACTATTTAAGTAGTGTAGATGTGTAGTGGAGTCTGTCCAAGCAAAGGAGACCCTCTGGCAAGATGAGAAAATGACTCCAGGTCTGTCAATATTGGTTCAAAAATTATTTATTTGGTCTCAAATTGTAGGAAACATTCTGATCTAAAATTTGAGTCATTTTCTCATCTCGCCAGAGGGTCTTCTTTGCTTGGAGAGACTATAGTAAATAATACGGTCTTTATATATATATATATATATATATATACATTAGATCACAGTCACTTTTAGATAATTATTTTACAGATAGACAGATTTAAGTAGATAGGAAAAAATTTACAAAGAAACTTACATTTTGAGCTGAAAATAGAGTCTGGCTGAAGAAGGCTTGCTTCAGCAGTCAAAATGAAGGAGTCTTCTACAGATTGTAATTTTATATATATAAATATATAGATTGAGATATATATATATATATATATATATATATATATATATATATATATATATATATATATATATAGTATTCGAGTATGCAATTTATAATTTGTAATGAATGTACAGGCAACTTTTGAATAAATTAACTCGAGAATCCACAGAAAGCTACAAGAAACTACATTAATAACTACATTCAATAACATTGAAACTACATTATAAACAAGATAGAAGGATAAAAACTTTATTTCCCTGATATTATTTTAATAACTTTGATACTTTATTATAATTGATTTACAGATTTGAAACAAAATTAATTAATCAATTGAACACAAAATTGATCATAAATAGAACAATAATACAAAAAATAATATGATAGAACAGACATGTATGGCGTTTACCTCCATTAGAAACTGGAACATATTCACTTAACGAATATCCTACTGCCATTTACACTTCTGTTATTATTATTATGTCGGCTGTGGAACTTCTTCGGAACTCCCCACAAAATGAGCCATACGATAATAATAATAACTTCTGTGGACTGTTGTTATAGTACATTACACTACAAGCACAGAAAGTAGGTGTTTACGGTATGAGGATAGTTTCCCGGGCGAGGCTTGCCGAGCCCGGGAATATGTTATCCGAATACCGTAAACACCTTTCTGTGAGAGTTGAGTACGATACTTTTCGCCACACTGCGAGAATAAGAATAATAAATATTGTATAAGAATGTTTGTGGCGATCGCTGATTCGAACTGAAGTAGGCTAAGGCGGCTTGAGAAGAAAGTGCATTGTCGCCCGATCTAGCGGCCGGATAGGTAACTACCAGTCTCTTTCTGTGCACTAGCTCCGAAAGAGCCCTCTTTCGGAGCTAGAAGCAAAACCGCCTGTAAATGGCGTCTTTCGAATCTCTTTAGTGCACAGAAAACAGCTGCTTTCTGTGCAGTGTGGCGAAATATTTTTGCAGAACTATTCATATAACGACGGTTGTTTCAAAAAGGGCGCACATCACATTTTAAGGGAGAATATATTCGGCATATAGAATGGAATTAATTCATTAATATTATTCAAAATTATCCATTGTACATTTTTGTTGGTTCGGGTATGAATGCTCTCACACTGAGAATTCGTCTGATGATTTTAACTTCAATTATTATTCAATCTACAAATTGATAGATGAAATGAAAATCAAAAAAGTTACCCTTTTAAACTTTAGAAATATTGTTTTATCACAAACATGTTTCGGAGCTTTAACCCATTCTTAATGTGATTAAATACTAAACTAAATATAAAAAAACTAGATTTACAAAATTTGAAAGAAAACTACTTTCACATGTCTTGAAATTAAATTTACTAACGAAGACTGGGACATTACTGATAGATAAGTGTGATGAGAAATACGTTAATAAATACTACAATAGAGCTAATACATTAGATTTTGGAGTGGAAATATTCCGTATGCCGAATATAATAACTTTTCTCCCAAATGATTATGCCGAATATAATCACTTTGATGCGAATCCTTTTCGAAACACCCGTTATATTCCTTTGGATTTTGGAATGAGTTATTATAATGCAAGCTATTCAAAAAGCTATAATTTTATTGACTATAATAATGAAACCTAAGCAGAAAGAGAAGGAAAGGGAAGGTTACACTAAAACTGAGCAGATAATAAAAATCAATAGCCGCACATTTTTATAAAATATTTTATTATTTTAAAATATCAACAATCGTATCTAATATCATTCATCTGGGTCGTTATCTCCTATCTCCAAGTCCGCTGTAGCCTTTTGCCTCTTGTGATGAGATGGTTCTGGAAAACAACAAAATTAATTCGATTCAAAATTACAAAATATAGAAAGTACACAGAAATATTTATTGATAACAATAATTAAACATGAGAAACTACTTATACATGCTACGAGGTCCCTATCCTCCCAAAAGTTTAATTAATTTCAATAACATCCATAGAGAACTACTTCCCCAAAAAGAGCAAGCTCGAGTTTGGGGTAGAAGCAGCCGTACTTTGACTTATTTATAGTTGACGTCAAGAAATAAGGCGGTTTCGTCTGTCTCTTTTGATTTCAAAACATCAAGGCATAGCTAAATAAAAACTCTAATTGACAACATTAGCTGTTAGAGCGCACAAGGAGCTGACAAAACCGCCCAACTTTTTTGCATTAGCTATAACAAATATAGAATTCAAAATAAAAACGAGTTGTTGATGGAGTCATATCCATCATAGTTATAGTCTGTCCAAGCAAAGAAGACCCTCTGGCAAGATGGGAAAATGACTCCAGCTTGGTCAATATTTGTTCAATAATTATAAATGTGGTCTAAATAGTAGATCAAATTGTTTCCTAAAATTTGAAATCAAATTGATAATTCTTGAACCAATATTGACCGAGCTTGAGTCATTCTCCCATCTTGCCAGAGGGTCTTCTTTGCTTGGACAGACTATACATAACTAAGATGAATTTGGATCCATAATTTGATTATCATTCTTCAAGAGTGGGCAGTAGTAAACGGCCATTTGCTGAACAACAGGTTATTATCAAGTACCATAAGATCTTATTATTGATGACCAATCACTTCTAATAATTATTGTAAATGAAGCCTACCTTTGGCTAAGAAGCTGTCAGCCGTTCTCTTTCTGATATCTTCCACGGTGTCCTCTCCACGCGCCCATTCCAACACCAGACGCCTTCCGTACAAATGCGTACTCTGGCACAATGCTTTCATTGCTCGCTGCAATCATAGTTAATACAGTATTAAAATAGTACATTGCGCCACAAGCCTGGGAAAGAAAAGTTTACGGTATGAGGATAGTTTCCCGGGCGAGGCTTGCCGAGCCTGGGAATAATTCCGAATACCGTAAAAAACTTCCTGGGCGAGTTGTGTATAATTTTTTTCGCTACACTTCAAATAAATATTATCAATCTAATTTCATGAATGAACAAAACAAATAGGATTAATGAAATCTAAGAACAGCTAAGACCAGATAACTTACTATACTAGCTTCGGCTGAGCTGAATCTGGAGTAAGCTGAACTGCTAAGTATTGAAAGTTTGCATCACAATTTTTTTGATTTAATCAAATGGATATTACTTAATAAGTATCAGAATACTCGATTTTCTTAGTCCAGAAATGTTTAAGCTCATGATAGTTTTTGTACGATCATCCTAAATTGTACAATAGCAATACAAAGTTTCTTGTTTTTGACAAATTTCTGGCAGTTTCAAAGAAAGTGATGGTCCATTGTAGTTGCATTTTCTCTCGCTAGATGGCGTCAGCTGTTCACGCTTGGAAAGAGATTGTCCTTGTATGGAAAGGACTTCTTTCCGCTCGAGGACAACAGCTGATTGATTATGTATGTAAATGACGACTTCCTAGTCTACATAGGGACTGGTAAGCAGCTTATTTCCATGAAGTGTAGCGAAAATAAATATTCAAAATAAAATTCAACCAGTTAATAGAATACAATCAATCTTCAGAGACAGTCTCTATAAAGTAAAAAGTGTATTTTAAAGTTAAAATTGTAATGTAAACATTCAGCAACCATCATCATTCATTCACTATGTAGCCTAAACATCATCATCCACTTATCACCATTGCTTAAAATACTTTATATAAGTCGCAATTGTAACAACAAATAAAAATCAGTCTACTTGGAGCTGAGGTCAACGAAACTGACAGTGGGTAGGTTATTTATGCTCAGCTCTGTAAGGACATCCTGTAGTCGCTCTTGACTAGATGTGCTACTGTATACCACACGTCGACTGTCCTGACAGAGCTGAACATCAATGACAGTCGTTCGCCAACCGTAAGTTTTGTTGACGTTTGGTATGTATGTATAGAAAATTAAAAAATAGAGATTTTAGTAAGTTACTTGTTGCAAGCATACAAAAAAGCTCTTCAAAATGAAACTCAAAACAATCAATAGAATGCAAGTAGTGGAATACACATAGAAAATCGAGACATTATTTTGTATATAATATACTATTTTTGGGTACTATACGGATGTCATAGAAATGATTAATTCTAGTAAAAAATTCGATATTCTTTAAGCCAAAACAAACAGAAACTGTCTGAGATATTAAAATTTTCTGCTTGAATAATTTTCTGTTCGTTTTAGCTTGAAGAAATGCCATTGAGTATAGATATAAGTATATATTATATATACAGTATATATCTATACTCATGTACATTATATCTATATCAATATATAGTGTATCTATACTCATATCAGTCATATCTGTACTCAATGGTATAGCTGACGCCAAAGAGTTGGGCGGTTTCGTCTGCTCCTTGTGCGCTCCACCAGCTGATGATGTCAAACGGAGTTGCCGTTTAGCTATGCCTGGTTGATGTTTTTGGAATAAAAGGGGACAATAGATGCCTTACAACAGAACAGTTGTTAGTAGGTTACATTACTTAAAAGACACACACGAAAACGTCTGAAAATTTAGCGTCAATTAAACTGGAATCAGTTCTTTTTGGGACACTTTAGATAAGATATATAATACTTGTAGAGGACTTTGGATTGATTTAGTTATTGTCCCTGATTTTTCATCTATTATTGTCTATATTTTCACAAATAGAATCAGTTTATATTTCATTTTATTTTTACTACATTCATTATGTACGATTGCCAAATTGTAAAAGAGTAGGTACGTTAACATCTATACCCTATTCACGATCACTTGAGACGAAATGAACAAATTTTTTGCGCGTGTGTGCGGGTAAAGGGAGTTATTGCTTCATACGACGGTCGGCCGCAGTCGAACAGCTGTAGTCAATCACAGTTCTTGGCTTTTCCTCAAGCTCAAACAAATATAGCTACCTGTACATGCAAAAGTTTCTTTATTTAGTCTCAAGTGATCGTGAATAGGGTATAATATCTAGAACACGCATTTCCTCACCTTAGCATCATTCTTGGACAAATACTCAACAAAACAGAATCCTCTATGAGGTCCTGTGCCGACCATTTTCTTCGGTAACCTCAGCGATTTTATCTCTCCATAAACCCTGAAAATATCAAATATCAACAATCAATCGAAAATAAACCACAAAGCAATACAATAGAGAGAGCTGATGAATAATATTAATTCATAAGTTCCATTACCACATATTGCATGTTCTATTGTTTACACAGGACACACAACTTATCATCGGGATTTGCTGCACAGAACATTGATCACTGAAACAACTAGCTGGAAAATTGAATAACTTAAGTAATAGTTCATTCAATAATTAGGATAGTGTTAAACAAGTTCAAAGGCTTAAGTTGAACGCACACTGGTACGACCTACACCAGTAAGATGCAATAGAAACACGAAGTTGTATGGGGCAGTGCACACTGGTCAGCTGATTTCTGATTTGCGTTTTTCCATTCAACTCCGTGTTTCCGACATGTGACCTCGACTTGTAGTAATAGAAACCTACCTTCACTGTTCTTGGTCGTACAAGTGAGCTCTCACCCCATGAACCTTCTTCATGACCGTTTTCTCCCAAAAAAATTATTTGGCGACTTAAAATTCAGAGAATGATTGAAGCACTGTTAAGAATTCAAGTTAAAAAAATAATATTATCTTCCATTATCTCTAAATAGTACGATCTAACAGGGTGTCAAATTATCTATAGATGAACTCAAAACACCAATAAATGAATAATTTGTGCCTTGAGGCGATTTCTTTTGAAGACAGCCGTTATGTGATGTTTGCAAAGTATTACATCTTCAATATGAAATTATAATCTTTCTTTGAACAACCCTAACCATTTATTCTATTGTTGAACAAATGAAATGAAAATCAAATACCCTTTTTGAAAAACTTTAGAAGTATTATTTTACAGACATGTTTCGGGACTCGAATGCGATTAGAATAATAGTATTATTTACATGTCTGTAAAATAATACTTCCAGAGTTTTTTAAAAAGGGTATTTGATTTTCATTTTATTCATCAATTATTTTAAATAGCCCTAAGTTTAAAGTTTAATTTTCAAATGAAATTATCATTGACAATTTCACCCTAACCTTCAGTAGTTGAACGAATGAAATTATAATTTATCAGTCTTCACAAACAATATTATTATTTAAGAATGCCTTCTTACCTGAAAAGTTGATCGATTTCCTTGTGTGTAGCTTGGAACGGAATGTTTCTCACTAGTATTTTCACTCCAGTTTGTTTCTCCACATTGGTCTTTTTACGTTCACCGGTCGCAGTTACACTAGAATTAGAAAAAAAATCAGAAATTTAATTTTCAAGTTGTCAATGACACACGGTTTTTCACTTTCAACATACTGTATTACATGAATAGTTTCCGACGAATAAAGAAAACAATTTCAAGATGAAACATGTTGTTTATGAAAAACATTAAATGGAATGACGTATTTATTTATTCATTGATATCATTACACAAATAATAATAATAATAATAATATTATTATATAATAACCAGGCAAGAAAAACTAGGCTGAGCCTGTACTATTTTTTCCCTGAATAAATTTTGATAAATATAATATGTCCGAAACAAGGTTATATAGGCTACAATATAGTAACACTTCACTCTAAAAGTTTCCGTCCAAGAAAATGTAACAAAAAATTTAGAATTTGGAATAAAAGGATAAGAAACCAAATAAATTAATTCACTGAATATATCACTTTTCATGACAGAAAATTCATTTAATCTAGACAAGGTTCTATAAAGAGAAGGAGTAGGCAGTATCCGCCAATCCGATTCCTAATAATAGCGCCAAATTTGAATTGATAAAATAATTATAAATAAGCAGTCAAACGTCTGATGTTGTGAAAAAGTATCCACAAACCAATCATGTTATGTGATAAAAAGCTGAGGCAAGGAATAGCGGATGCTGTGTCTTTATAGTCTATAAAAATCTAGTAAAAAATTATGTTCCAACAACTATAGTTGATTCCACAATGAAATAGAAAGCAAAAATATTTAGCATCCCCATAGTTATGGCAATGTATTTCCTATTTCTGCTCATAATCACATGGTGTGAGATGTGATTCACATCAAATTAACCTCAGCTCTCTCTCTCACAAATATCTAGCAGCATTGTACTCCATTGTACTCCACCATCCAATGGTACAATTTGAGGTTTGAAAATAGTACCTTAGAGTAATAGAGTACATTTGAGTTTTCTGAGTGAACCAGTATCTATTTTGTAGCTTGAGTACCGTTCAGCTGTTTAATTTTCTGACTAGTTATCTATATCTATAAAAGCGAAATGGCAGTGACTGACTGATTCATTCATTCATTCATCACCAGAACTAAAAATCCACTGAACCGAATGCGTTCAAATTTGGCAGGCATGTTCAGTTGGACGTTTAGACGCGCTAAGAACGGATTTTAAAAACTTTTCAAGAATGCGCTGAATATTTTAGTTTTTCTATAGTTTTTCGGCGTTTTCTCACTTTTTCGAGAACCAATCGGTAGAAAATGTTGATATTTGGTAGGTAGGTACAGATAAGGTCTAGAAATGTTGTGTTAAGATATTTTTGAATTCCGTTCAAGATTACGCCAGTAATCAGGTTTTTCAAAATTGTAGATGTATTGCGGGTTGCATATCTTCCGCCTTGATACTACCAATCCTTACTGTAAATTCAATGGTTCAGCGAGATTATAGATAAACTAATTTGGAAGATATTGAATCAAGTTTCAAACTATGTCCGATATAGTTCCCAAGATCATATCAATTCAGCTCAATATCAGCGTTTTACTATTTTTCGGAATTTTCAGAGTTTTCTTGGATTTTTCGAGAATAAATTGGTAGAAATGTCGAAATTTGGTGAACAGGTCCAGATTAGGTCTAGAAATGCTGTGTTCAATAAGTTTTGAATCCCTTCTGAACGGAATTTGTTTGTCTCAGTTTAAACTGACAGAGGTCATGCAGGCGAGCGAAGCGAGCCTGTTTGACTCACTGACACTGCTGATACTGTCGGGGGTCCAGGGGCGGATCCCCTGACAGGAGAAGGCGAGTATTGGCTAGTTTATTATATTGTTATAGAATAGCATTCATTGTAATCACTTGATATGAAGTTAATTTTCAAAGTTTGGTAATATTTATTGACAATGGAAATTGATTTGAACCAGAATACTCACGCCAGCGTCTTATTGGACCGTTTCAACTCCAAGCTGTGTCCTTGCAGTGTACTCTGCTGCAACTGTTTAAGAGCCTGGTCCACCGATTTCTTCTTATAAAATTGTACAAATCCGTATCCCATCGATAGAAGAGCCCCTGCTTTTGCCGGATCCTTTTTCCTAGCAATAGTCACGCTAGCCACTTTGCCGCATTTCGAAAAGTGCTGAAATTGGAAATTTTTATTGATTAAATTGACATTACATAATTATAATGAATGATATAAATAAATAATCTATGAATTTTCAATTTAGTTAAGTGAAATGAATTTGTTGATGAATTTTCAATTTAGGTAAGTGAAAACAAAGGATAAGTTCTACAACATCCCTGATAAAAGTATAAATTTTGAATTTGTTGATATAGTTCTCGAAGAATATTCACAACTATGTAGGAATTCAAATTATTTATTTACATAAGGCCTACATTTTGTACAGAAAATACAAAAACAGCTATTATTTTTATTCTCAAGACTATCGCCATATACTTATCGTATTATACCTGACTACGGTCAAGACTATCTTACTATAATCTGTCCAAGCGAAGAAGACATTCTGGCAAGATGGGAAAATATCTTCAATTCCGTCAATATAAGTTCAAAAATTATAAATTTGGAAAAAGCGTTTAGCGTTTTGATCTACAATTTGAGTCCAAATTTATAATTTGTTAACCAATATTGACCGAGCTGAAGTAATTTACCCATCTTGTTCATAGTTGAATGAGATCACTTGACTGCCAGGTTCACATGAGATGCATAGCAAGGATAGATAATGCAGCATATTAAATATTGAACTGGTAATAGAAGAAAATGTTGTGTGTTATCTTATTCAATTGGGTAGAAATATTGTTGAGAATGCAAAATCCATTATCATCTCATTGTTACAAAGAAAATTACTTCATAATTTGAAAAGATGACTCGACTGTCAGATCGACATTAGGACATAGCAAGAATATTATTAAAAATTCCAAATCCATTATCATTTCATTGTTACAGAGGATGACAAATGTTCACAGAAACGCCGGGCTGAGTAGATTGTAGAGAAGCTTGAAAAGATTATTCAATACATTTTTCCTCAACTATAAATTCTTGTGAAAGTGAAGCAGAAAAAGACAACCTAGTCTCGAATTTGTTATTTATCAAAATTTGGTATAAAGACGTTTTGGACGTTAGTCTGTGTTTTAAGCCAATAAGTTTATTATTTTCTGTAAATGAATGAATAAACGAATAAATAAATAAATAAATAACCACAATCAAGTCCTGTACTAGATACTGATTTAACCGTATAAAAACCAACCATTTGTTCTTAAAATTGATGATAGGCCTAACTTAATTACTGAATTCAACAATATTTATAATAGCATAGACCTACGCCACAAAGCATACAAAACTATTAGGTTGGCGAATATCTTTCAGGACAGTCTGAAAGTGGTTTACAAAAGCAAAATATCAAACTGTGGTCGCCCTCATTTTGATACGATCTTGCAGATCGCTCTCCGACTGTCCTGACAGAGCATTCTTAACAATCATTCACCAACCACCAGTTCCGTTGGCGTCTGACATATCAACTCACATCTTTGACAGTTTCTTCGTCAGTAGAAAAATTCAGATTCTTTATGAAAAGAGTTGTATCCGGTTCCGGTTCTTCTTCATCTTTATCTTCTTCAATCTTTTTCTTTTCATCAACTTTCTTATCATCCTCTCCACTTTCAGCAGTATCTGTAACAAAAGCCCAAAACTGATAATGTACAAAAAGTAGAGATTCGAGGAATTTCAACATTTATTCTCAAACAGCTTCGACAAAAATTTTTCAAATAAGTGTGAATAAAGTGGTATAGTCTGTCCAAGCAAAGAAGACCCTCTGGCAAGATGGGAAAATGACTCCAGCTTGGTCAATAATGGTTCAAAAAATATTGATTCGGTCTCAAATTGTACATCAGAATGTTTCCTACAATTTGAGACCAAATCAATAATTTTTGAACTAATATTGACCGAGCTGGAGTAATTTTCTTATCTTGCCAGAGGGTCTTCTTTGCTTGGACAGACTATAGTTGATTTTAAAAATTGTGCGTGACAAACATAATGAAGAAACTTGAAAGTTTCCAATATTCTTGGCTACTCAAAAGTGGTCAACTAATCTCTAATGAGCAAAAAAATTAAAGAACAAAGAAAAACATTATTAGAAGATGGAGGAATAATTAGATATTGCAGCACACCAACTGCTGAATAATTATAATAATTATTAATTAGAATCTCCATATACTGCTATATAAATAGACAAAGGACTTCTATTTTGGTTAATATTTGCAGTTTCAGAAGTCCTTTGTCTATTTATATGGGGATTCTAATTAATAATTCTTATGATTGGAAGCTTAAAAATGCATACTTACAATGTTTTATCAAAACTAACTTGAAAATTAATTATTGCTAGCTAAAAATGCCATAAGAGTCTGTCCAAGCAGAGAAGACATTCTAGCAAGATGGGAAAATGCCTCCAGTTTGCAATATTGGTTCAAAAACTGTAAATTTGGCCTCAAATTGTAGAGCAGAATGGTTTCTACAATTTAAAACCAAATTTATAATTTTTGAACCAATATTGACCGAGCTGGAGGCATTTCCCCATCTTGCCAGAATGTCTTCTTTGATAGACTAAACTTCGTGTGGTCGCCCCATCAGATACACAACATGGACCAATTTAATTGAAAACCAACCAATTTTATTTCAATTCTATTTGAAAATCTTACCTTGTTTGTCACCTTTCTTAGCCGCTGGTGATGTAAATGCATCATCCGGCGCCCATTCCAAATACAGCGGCAGATTCTTGTACTTGGTATAGGCTAACTTCACAAAAGCGGCTCTCGCTTCCGAAGGCTCCAGAAATTCAACTATTCCTACAGACAAATCGAAAACAAATTGATTAAAATTATCTTTTTATAACAATTTTTTTGGAAAATATAAATTCCGGGTTCCATAAGATAGAATAGAATAGAATTGAACGAATTCTTTATATTGATGACTTGGCGAAGTTTGGACAGTAATGTCCAGTCTACCATTAACCACGATACAATACAATCTAACGCCTTCATGAGAAGAATAATTACTGACATATTACAGTTCTACAAAACAACCATTTAAAATCTTAGAAAAACTGGCACTACAAGTCAATCAAGTTGAATAACTCAAATAAAGATCATTTAAATTTGGATGAACATGCATTTACTCATTTTGATAATCATAACTGTTTCAAAACCATGATTGATTCTCATTCAAATGGGTAGAAGTACTGTGACCTGATGAGCTGAGATAACTCAAAACATCTCACAGCAGGAAAATGCTACTTAGCAAGTAATAAACTGGAAATAGGAGAACTAATGCGTGTTTACTCATTCAATTGGGTAGGAATACTGTTGTAAATGCATAGAACATGATTATTTATTGCTACAGGAGATGCTATGCTCATCATTATATGACCTGACTCGACTGTCAGGTTGACTTGTGTCTCTCACAGCACAGGGATAATGCCACAAAGCTAGGAATAAACTGGAAATAGGAGGACTAATGCGTGTTTTCTCATACAATTGGGCAGGAATATTGTTGGGAATGCCAGTAACATTGGAACAGTTGTTATTTCAAATATATATCATTAATTTACTTTTCAGCATTTTTATTCTCTTATAATTTTCATATTCATTTACTAATTTATAAAAGTAATGATTCAGCACATTTGTAAGCGGGAACTTTGAATTGACCTTCTCTAAACTAACATTACAACATCTTTAGATAGCTATGATTTGTAGGGAGTCAAATGTGAAAACACACATAGGAAACACAACCATTGGAACAGCTGATTTAAAAAATGATTCCAATGCTTTCAAATAGAGCGACTTCCCTACTCTACATAGTTCCTACTTTCAAGGCCATGACCTTATTAAAGGTAGCTATGACATTTCACTACAACATAAGATAATGTCTAGTGATTTCTAAATGTTCTTCTAGTCTTTATTGACAGTGAGACTTATAACAGCAAAGTGAACCTGTGCACTATACTAATCCTCAGTTTTCGCCAAGATGGTAGCTGTTCTATTGAATGCATAGATTGGTCGTTACAAAGAAACACATAATCCTACTCGACATAAAATGAAAATTCTATGCATTCATCCCCCATCTTGGCAAAATCTCTTCTATAGTATGTCCAAGCGAAGAAGAAATCCTGGCAAGATGAGAAAATTACTCCATCTCAGTCAATATTCCCTTAAAAACGATAAATTTGGTCTCAAATTGAAGGAAACATCCTTATTTACAATTTGAGACCAAATTCATAATTTTTGAACCAATATCGACCGAGCTGGAGTCATATTCTCATATTGCAGAAATTTCTTCTCTGCTTAGACCGACTAAACCTGGAATTTGAGCAAATTATACCTACGATTCATCTTTCTATACCTGTAACTCCGGAGGGAGGTAGGACAACTCTTCCCAGTTCACCATGCTTGGCGAACATGTCACGGATGTCGGCCGCTGTGGTATTGACCGGCAGATTTTTCACAAGTAGAACAGTCTTGGAACGATGTTTTGGTGCCTATTAACAACAGGAGATAGATCAACAATATTACTGAGAGAAATTTGAAGTAATATTAATTCACGACACTAACACCAAATACATTCACACACACTACTGTGATGTATTTCACATAAACTATGAAATATTTTATTGGATTTTTCAAGAAAAAGAACATTGTTATTCAAATCTGGTAGCCTACACAAGTCTGTTATCATACTATTAGTATTGTAGGTACACTACACTATTCAAATTTATTTCCACAAACAAATATCGGTACAAAACCAAAATGACTTGCAATTACATTTTGACAGTATACTAAAAACAAGATAATCAATTCTTAAAGTTTAAAAATTATACAACTAAACAAAAAATTCAATGCAAGAACAGGAAAAAAGGAAAAGAAAATAATAATAATTGAAAGCTTGAAAATGCTTACTTTCAATGTTTTTTGAGAACTGGCTAGATAATTATTTATTGCTAGCTGAAAATGCTATAAAAGTCTATCCAAACAAAGAAGACATTCTGGCTAGATGGGAAAATGACTCCAGCTCGATCAATATTGGTTCAAAAATGATAAATTTGGTCTAAAATTGTTTTCTACAAATTATTGTTTCCTGCAATTTAAGGCCACATTTATAATTTTTGAACCAATTTTGATCGAGCTGGAGTCATTTTCCCATCTTCTTTATTTTAAATACAGCAGTAAAATACGTTACATACAAAACATTACTATTAGTCACTCAATGGGGATGATTGCTTAGTGGTTGTGAAGTCAAGTTACAAAAAGTATGCACTGCTCTTAGATGGATGACCAGTATTCGAACACATTCATATTTGCGAGGTGGAAACTACCTGTAAGTCACCTCACTAATAAAATACTTGAGTACATTTTTCAAGTAGGAACAATAATTTGTAATAATAATCATTACTACTAAATCGCTGAGTTCAATTCAATTTCAATATTCAAAAAGATACACACTCTGATACCTGTATCAAATGAAACAATGCAATTGAAAGTATCAAGAAATCGTATCAATCATGATACTAAGCCTTACAATTCGATTAAAGCATTATTTTGTGTATCTTTTTTAATGTATCATCTTGAAATTAAATTTAACCGTGGACAAATAGCTATAGAATTAGATTTAGATTGCAAATGAATAGAATCTATTGGGTTCAGCACAATGTTTTAGTTTTCTTTGGGATCAGAAGTTACTACATTTTTTTTTATTGCGGTTGATGCCCACATAAGCATTTTAGCTTGTGCGTGGGTAATGGATCTTGAGTGCTAAGGTGATTGATTAGGTGAAAAACATCCATGCCACTGGGATTCGAACCCAGACCTGCGGCAGTGCTAGCGGACTGAAGGTTGTGACGCCTTAGCCCACTGCGCCACCGAGGCCGGCATTGATTCCAATTATAGCAACCAAGCACTAAAGTTCTACAAATAATAATATTTGGGAGAATTGATCCATAACAAGAGAACTTAGAATTAATAAATTAGTGAAATTTGACATAATCCAAGTTTTCCAACAGGATTCCTCTCAAAAATGTTATTCTTCCACTTTTTCAAATAGTCAAGTACATGCTTTTGACGACTCCTGACTAAATCTTTTTATAAAGTTATTGGGATTATTTACCTGATTGAAGGCCTCCAATTTAACACCGTTGTCTTCGAGAAATTCCCTGGTTTCGGCCACAATCTGAGTTTCACCAAGGGCCAGGCGAACCGCTGTATCATCGCCCATTAGAACCTGGTAAAACAAGTAAAACAATTAATAACGGATTTCTATTTCCAAAAAAACAAGATCATTTTTCCATTTAGAAAAAACAAGAGTACAACATTAATACTGAAGGACTTGTTGAGTAAGGTAACAAGTATGACTAACCTTGTTAGCTGCAAATGATTTTCGAAATTACAATAAACAATGATATATTGAACAAAATAACATAGGCTTCATAATTAGTTGTGCTGGAAAAAGAAGAAATGAGGAAATATACCTAACCAACTAAAGTTTCCAATGTAATGGGCAGGTGAAGTGTGAGAGAAGAAATTTAATAAATGGAAAGGTGTGAAAAACTATAGAAAAATGTGTGAAAGAGAGTAGCAAGTGTAACTTTAAGCTACTGTATCAGCTTCCAACATTAGCTACTGCCTGTGTCATACTGGCTACTTTCTATCAGCTGTTCAGCTAATAAAGTAGCAAGATATGACACACGCTAAATAGCGAAATCCTTCAAAATCCGTTTCAGAAACTTCTTGTATTGTAAATTCGAAAAATTGTAATCTTTGAACGAAATTTAATAAGATTACATTATTAGTAGATGAAAATTAAGTCTAGTTCTGTATTCATAAGATTACATTATTACTTAGTGAATAAAATTTCAGTCTGAAGATGACCATACAACAGGTCAAAACTTGAGATACTAAAATGTAAGACAAATTTCTACTTGAAGATTACTACTTTCATGAATTCAGATTTGAAGTCTGAAAAGACATGGATGTACAAAACCAAAGTAAATACAATATGTCTTTTCCATGTACTGTAAATTGATTGTGGAATAGACGATATTTTGGTTTGATTTGGTTTTGAATTCAGTTTCTATTCTACTTGTTGAGTAGTTGCGAAGGTGATACTGTGATAGTTATTTATATTAAATAAAAGTACAAGATATTTTCAAACCACAGATTTATAAGAATTCAGGTTTACCAACCTTTTCTTTAGTGGTGTTGTAGTTCTGTGCAATGAGATCGGCGACAGCGTTCTGTCCCATGAACAGTGTGTTCCAGTTGTACGCATGCGTCGCTGTCTCTTTTTGTTTCTTCTCTTTTTTCTGCTTGTACTGGCCTCCTCCTTCTTGCTCATCTTCATCTAAGAATAACGATAAAATTCTCCATTATTATCAGTGGAGGAAAACGAGATAAGAAACGTACACACAAAACGCTGTAGTCACTTTCATAAAAGCCTATTTACTTTTGTTCAAGAATTTTTAATGAAATTCAATGTTATTTCAATTAATATTGCTCATATTTTTCAGTTTTACAACAACCTTCTAAATTAATGTTTCATAGTTTTTCACCTTTGAAAGTCAAAAATTGTGTATAATTTAAATTTTAATTGTGAAGAACAGATGATGTTTTTCTTTTTTTCTGTGTTTCAATCTCATTGTATTGTAAACTCGTAAATAAATAAATAACTTTACTTATGAGATCAATGTAAAATAATATTTGAATCATAACAAGGACATAAGCGATTAATTGCACAGCAGCTTAATCGGGTGACTCATTGGAGTAACTTGAGTGATAACGTGCCGGTCTGATAATCGGATTCTGACTTTTAATTCTTCACAAGGGAACCGTTTTTGACCACAGCAAGACCCTGTCTTTCAGAGGATACGATAAGCAGTCGGTCTCGACTGTCTTAAAAGTTGTCATCTCTCTTCATCATCCCTCTCATTACCAACGCACATGCCTTAGAGCCCACGTGGGCATCACCCTCATGAAAAATATCAGCTGGAGCGCACAGGGAGCAGACGAAACCGCCTAGCTTTTTAGCGTCAGCTATAATTGGAACGTAGGCTACAAGAAACAGACTACCTTAATTATTTTTTCATCATCTAAACCCTACATCTACTCTTCTTTGGGAGATTGGCTTGTTGTTGATAAAGACAGTCAGTCGTTTCCCGTGTCTGGAGGAATAGTAATTGTTGTATTACACTGTAACTGATTAGTTGGATGTTATCCAGAGTGTTCTGTGCCGATACTTGGTTACGGAAGCTTGTTTATGGTTGAAATGATCAACGTGATAACCACACGTTACCTCTTTTCCTGGTTGATGATTATTCACCTCTGCTGTGTAGTGGAGTGAATAATTATGAAACTGGTGACCAGCTGGCAAGCCTAGGTCCTTCATTGGTTGTTGAGCCATTGACAAAAAAACAAATACCCTAGAATTTTTCAAATATTGATGATGATGATGATGATGAAACTATTTGTCTAATGTCATTGATATTCTCAAGGGTGACTGCAATAAAACGATTTTGAATTTTACCTTCTTCAGCGTTCACCTTAGCCTTTCCAGGCAACAGATGCAGCATTCGTCCGTGCAGTATCTTGCCATCCAGTTCTGTATGCGCGCGCACCGCGTGCTCAGGCATTAGAAACGTGATGTGCGCAAAACCTTTCGACTGACGCGTGTTTCGGTCAACTGGCACACTCACTTCCGTCACTGGTCCTGTAATATAACAGCTTTGAAGAAAGATCTAAGATTCATTTCTATTCTCCATAAGGCTACAAGAGTAATAGGCAAGTCATACAAAATGTATTCATTAAAATGTAGTACTGAGAATCTACTATTTATGGTAAATAGTGTTTAAAAGTACTGTACATGATAGATTAATGATGAAAAATCGATCATGTTCTCAGTTCGAACTTCGAAACTGGAGACTGAATGAGCATTTATTAATTTACTTAACATGAGCATGTCCAAATGTTCAATGTCAGAAGAAACTGTTACTACAAAACCATGTTTTTAGTTATTTTTGACAACAAACACAAGGTGTGCTAAGCTTGAAACACTCAACAATACTGCCTAGAATCACCTTAAATTTGCAATCTATAAAAACGAATTTTTAATTGCAGATGATGCCCACATCTGCATTTCAGCTTGTGCGTGGGTGATGGATATTGATTGGGTGGGTGATTGATGAGGTGAAAGGCAGCCATGCCTACTGGGACTCGAATCCAGACCAGACGGTGCTAGCGGACTGAAGGTTGTGACGCCCCAGCCCACTGCGCCAACCTGGGGTCAGCAGTAGATGTCAGTACCTCCATCACGTAAACTTGCTAAAAAATGTGACTTTGTTTACCTGCTTCTCCCTGAATAAGAACATGATCAATTTAAATGAATAATAAATTAGAATAAATAAACAAGAGAATGATATGAATAAATTCAAAGTCAACACATCTTATTTACTGAACATGTCTGCTCCTCCCTGATTAATAAATATTCAGGAAAGGAGACTTTTTGGAAATTCGTCTGTGTTTTCACTTATGAGTATTATTGTGCTATCTTGAACAAATGAATAGTTAATTTGAATGACGAATGAATTAGAAGGAATAAACAATGTAACGTTATAAGTGAATGAAAAGTAAACACACCGTATTTACTAAACATCTCTTCCAGTTCTTCCTCAGTAACTGTGTAAGCTAGATTTCTAGCAAATATTCGACCAGACTCCCCAATATTTTCCTCTTGCATTAGGGCTTCCTCTTGACGTCTCCACCTGAAAAATTAACAAAAAATAATTCGATTTCAATCACTTATAAAGTGAGAAAACTAATATTTTCGTGTATATCAACAATTAAGCAATCGATAATGTTCTCAAAATTGGTCATTTCTTTGAGTGAGAAACCTTCGGCAGAAACAGAAATTTGAACTTAAAATTTCTTTGGACTGAAAAACAGAAGCCTAAAATTTCGGACCATATTCAAACAAAAATTGTGATTGAAATACCAAAGTGTGTTTGTCATTAAATTAATAAATTAAAAAATTCAACACATTTTTATTTATTTATTTACAGAGACAACTGTTTCCAGGGTTAAGCCCATTAAAACAACAGAAATAATTAAATAATAAGAGCAGAGCAAGTACAAAGATAATCTTATATCTAAAGTAAAACTAAAAATAAGAATAATGTAGAAATCGCAAAGACAATCAAGAGAAGTAGTAATAAGAATAAAATGTCGTTTTACAACGACATCAAGCAGAAGATATAACCTAGATAGAAAAATATGTAATTTTCAAAGTGTAATAGAGAGGAAGATTGATAATTGATTGGTGGCAAGTTATAATCATAATAATTAATTCAATAAATTGAATACAAAGGTGTTAAATACATTAGACATAACGCCTAAAACAGTTCCTCAACCAATTTATACGAAGAGTCCAAATCTGTAATATAGTATGTCCAAGCAAAGAAGACCCTCTGGCAAGATGGGAAAATGACTCCAGCTTGGTCAATATTTGTTCAAGAATTATAAATGTGGTCCTAATACTAGATCAAATTGTTCCCTACAATTTGAGATCAAATTTATAATTTTTGAACGAATATTGAACAATCTGGAGTCATTCTCCCATCTTGTCAGAGGGTCTTCTTTGCTTTGACAGACTATAGCTGGAATCAACAGGATTTTAATTCTTTCAAAAGAAAAAACAATTATTACTTTTGATTGGTTTTATCATGTGTGAAACATTAAGTTATTATTCATTGTAATTATAATTATTGAATTAAGGGTGGAACTTTGTTAGAAATCGAAGTAAATGTTAGATATTAATCCGATTAATTGAAAGAAGAATTGAAACAATTAATCCGATATTAATTGAAAGAAGATAGAATACATCCTCACCTCTCTCTTTTCTCCTCCTTCGTTTCTTCTTTATCACCTTCTCCTCTAAACTCTTTCACAATTATCTGTTTATTACCTGTAAAATCAATCAATTTTATGAAGGCTACTTGAATAAAAAATCAAAATAATTCAATTCTACTACTACAAATATTGACAAAAGAACTAAATGGACTCGTCCAGAAAGGGACTCGTAGAATCATCAACTAAAGCTCCCTGTAGAAGGTATAAAATATTTTAATTAATAAAGTTTCAATAGACATTAGCCTTGTGAATTTCACTGCTTCAATTGAGGTTTGCACTGTATTAGTCGAACACTCCATTGTTATTCATTGTAAAGCCTCCTGTACACGGGGTTAGTAGTGGCGGCCAGTCGAATAGCTGTAGCCAATCACAGCTCTTGTTGTTCAACTCAATGACAAGACAAAGGCTGTGATTGGCTACAGCTACTGGACTGGCCGCCACTACTAACCCCGTGTACAGGAGGCTTTACAATGAATAACAATGAAGTGTTCGTCTAATACCGTGCAAACCTCAATTGAAGCAGTGAAATTCACCAGGCTAATGTCTGTTGAAACTTTATTAATTAAAATATTTTATCGAATGAAAATGTAACAGAAATAAAACTATAGCCTAAACGTTTTATATTGAACAACTTCACAATAGGCTTAGTTTGAAAAGAACTAATTCTTCTCCGGTTTTTAAATACTGTACACAACAAATGGCCGAAAATGCATTCGTTAATGCAAGAAGATTCTTAAAGAATGTGAAACTCCAACATTAATAATCTTCATGAAAATTATATAAAATGATATAGTCTGAGAAAAGAAGACATTCTGTCAAGATGGAAAAATGACTCCACCTTGGTCAATATTGGTTCAAAAATGATAAAGTCGGTTTCGGAATGTAGGAAACATTCTGCTCTACAATTTGATACAAAATTTATAATTTTTTATTAAGTACTGGTCGAGCTGGAGTGATTTTCCAATCTTGCCAGATTGTCTTCTTTGCCCGACCAGACTATAATAATGATAACTAAGCTTATCCTTGGGAAATTTTGTGAAGTTAAGTGACTGATTGAACACGCTTTTATTCCATGCTAACTTACTATTATAATGTAATCTATCTATTTATAAGTTTGTTACTTGTGTTTTTAAATAATATGAATGAATGAATTTTCAACAATAACTGTTCAATTCTAGCAAATTGTAAATTTTGAAAACGTTGCTATACAAATATTAGATTTTTGCAAAAGATAAATTTCAAGAAAACTTAGATTTTGTCAAATTTCACCAAGTGAATAATTTGCACTAACTTCATTTCACTTGACAAAATCTAAGTTTTCTTATTATGGAGAGATTTCACAATATCACCATCAATAAATTTGATATCACCAAATAAATTTCAATTTCAAATCACTTACCAACAAAACTCTTATTCTTTGTAAGTGCCTGCCTCATATTCTGTTCGGTTTTGAATCCAATATAGGCGAATCCCTTTTTGCGCGGCGGTAGCCTTATCGAAGTAGGATGAAATTCTCTAAACAATTCCTTCAATTCGGGTTTCTTCACTGTGCAGGGTAGTTCGCTGATTTTCACTGTGAAATATTTCGCTTTCTCCTGTTCTTCCTTGGTTTTTTTCTGCACCAGTTCTTTCAGTTTCTCTTTTTCGTCGGCGCCCGGTTTCATTTTCAACTTGAGATACTGCAGAAAGAAAATTGAATGAAAAAAGGAAATAAAATTGACTTGGAGATTGATAAACATTTGAGAGTTCTATCTGAATTTATATTTTTTTTCTGTAAATACGATTGCTATCTTGTATTGAGACTAATGAGCAGGATTCATCCAGACTATCTAACTAAATTAGGATTTAGATGATCGCAAAATTCATCATCATCATTCATCATCACTCATTCATCCTTTGCTTAAAATACTTGGAAACCAAGTCGCAATTGTAAAGAAAGAATAAAATAAAAATTCAATGTTGTAGCCACCACTACATGGAACATGTAAATTGGATGACAAATACATTTCAATATTATAGCTGGCGCTGAGAAGTTAGGCGGTTTCGTCTGTCTTTTGTACGTGATGTAACCTACTAACAGCTGATGTAAAGTATCTATTAATTGTCTATTTTGGTTTCAAAAACATCATCTAGCTACATGAAAAAGGGACAGTTTTGGGAGAAATCCTGTTGACCCTTCCATTAAGTATATGTTGTAACTGGATAATAAATAAATAAATAAATATTATTATGATCATTACATGACAACTTTAATTATTGACAATATCAGCTGTTGGAGCGCACAAGGAACAGACAAAATCGTTCAACTTTTGGCGCCACCTATAGTTTTTTCCACGGGTTCGACAAATCTAGACGTAAAAAATTGTTTTCAAGAAGATTCATTAAAAATCAAGAATATACCTAATGTACATACAAAAATTCCATCATATTTGTTAAGTGATAAATACGGCTGAAATCTACACAATATGTTTCAATAATGATACAAAACACTTCTAATCTTATGAAAAATGATAAATAAGACAAATACAATAAATACGGTTCAATATAAAACAAGATTTTTCAATGGGTAGATGGGAAAGATGTTCGTTTTTCAACATAAGACTATGATACGATTTTTTAAACAATCGAATTAGAAGATCTTGAATCATTATTTAAACGTATTATCGTATGGAGAGTTCTCCAATACCGTTACTACAAATCACTTTTGCTACAAATCCTGGTACATGCATTTATTCACAGATTAAATAAATTTTATTGCAAACCAAATCATAGAATGATTGAGCAATCGATAATGAATCCTCAACATACTAAGACATTCATAAAAATAAAGCAGAAATATGAAAATAACTTAAACTAAGACTCACATCCAAATCCGAAATTTCAGCAGTAGCAGCAGTGACTTCTTTCTCTTTTGCTTCTTCTCCTTCATCTTCCACTCCAGAGTCTTCAGACACTTTCATCTTTTCCAAAATATTCGCAGCATCTTTGCCGTGAGCTTCCAAGTACTCCATGAATAGGGGATCGTTCTTGTGCTGGAAAATAGAGCGGATTCTATCATTATGGGGAATATCAATTAAATATATCAATTTAAGAGGGTTATTTAAATGAAAAATCGCAAGTATTATACATCATTGAATGTTCATCTGAATTTTCGATTTAATTTATGAGAAACGATGTCATACATGTGTCCTCCTCTACTGCGCTGGCACGCATCAACTCTGTACATATTATTCACTATTATAGTATGGTCGACCAAAGAAGACATTCTGGCAAGATGGGAAAGTGACTCCAGCTCGGTTACTATTGGTTCCAGAATTATAAATTTGGTCTCAAAATGTAGAGCAGAATATTTTCTACAATTTGAGTAAAATTTATAATTTTTAAACCATTATTGCCCGAGCTAAAGCCATTTTTCCATCTTGCCAGAATGTCTTCTTATCTTGAACAGACTATACTTAATCTTCCATCAGCTTTGTACTAATACAATCAGATTCCCTAACATGAACAAAAAAGTTATCAAGTATATATTTTCAATTAATAAAAATATGATTCATTGTATGCAATAATAAAGATTATTATTTATTTTTAATAATTACTTATCAAAATTTCTTTTGATATTGAATTATTATTCCATTTTTCCAAATACCCATGTTCACACCAACCTGTTTCATTCTCTCCGATATCATTTCTTCCGTTTTGTTCTTAAACTTCGCCTCCTTTTTACTCTTCTTTCTTGCCTCCTTTTCGGCCTTTGCTTTCGCTTTAATCTCATCCTGATGCAGTTTCTTGTAGGCTGAACTGTCCGCAGCATACTTGCTCCACGACTTTGGTTTGCTAGCATCGCCTACGAAAAACGATTTAAAAGAAAATTGATAAATCAAGGATAATTTAGGAATTCTGTGTAATTTTTTGAAAATTGAGGGCTAGTAATGATAAATATATCAAGAAAATTGAAGCTGGATAATTGAGTAATTGAAGTTGATAATACAGTGGAACCTCGATAATTCGTAGTTCATGGGACCAAAGCTTTAGTACGAATTAGGGAGGATTACGAATTATCGAAGCTATTAATTATGGAGAATTATTTCAAGGGACTGAGCTTTCACTACGAATTGGAGAGAATTACGAATTATAGAGGTAGGATTCATCGAGGTTCCACTGTAACTTAAGGCGATTGGCGAATGACTGTTATTCATCCTCAGCTCTCCCACAGGACAGTCGGCGAGCTGTCTGAGAGAGTAGCGAATAAAGTTAGAAATGCAAAAAAAATACAATTTTATTGTTACAGAGGATGTAGCAACCATGCTACATAGCAAGAAATAAACTAGGAATAGAAGGACTAATGCGTGTTTTCTCAATCAATTCAGTAGAAATGTTTTTTGAAATAGCAGAAATCAAAATAATCATTTTATTTTTACAGAGAATGCAATTCTCATAATTAGTTGAGCTGACACAATAGTCATATTGACCTCATGTTAACAAGTTATCAATGCCAGTGATGATGCTATATAGGAGGGAATAGAATGAAAATATTAGGACTTACAAATGTTTTCTCAATCAATTTAGTGGGAATGTTGTTGAAAATGCCGGAAACATAATTATTCAATTGTTACAGAGGATGCTATGCTCATAATTAGATGATCTGACACAACAGTCATAATGACATGATATCAATGAAAGTGATAATGCTATAAGCTTATAGCAAGGAATAAACTAAAAATAGAAGGACTAAAGAATGTTTTCTCAATCAATTGAGCATAAATGTTGTTTGGTATGCCAAAAATATGATCATTTTATTGAGAAATCAACCATTTTATTAATGCCATAACTATGCTCATAATTAGATGAGCTGACACGACTGTCAGATTGACATGTGCTTCTCATAGCAGGGATAATGCTCAATAGCAAGGAATAGACTGGAAATAGGAAGACTAAAAATTGTCATAGTTTTGACGAGTCAATAGAGAAAAATATCCGAGTTTGCAAGTTCTGTGCAAATCTTTTTCCTTATTTCAAATAATACCGGTAAGTTAAATGTGAGATTAATGTTAAATAGTGATAGTGAATGCAAACATAACCTATTTGGGATATTTATCAAATTGGGAATAAATGACGATTGGAACTCAATGTCTGTGTTCTCACCCTTGAGTTAATTGTTTTTCCTTGAATAAATAGTAGCCTAAATAATAAGGTTGAGTTGTATAAAGGACTTCCTAGTTTTTTCACCAAAATTTCAATAACTGTGTTTAAAATCAAGAACTACCACAATAATTTCCCATCATGGGAAATTGTGGTTATGTCGGCTGTGGAACTTCTTCGGAACTCCCCACAAATAAGCCATACAATAATAATTATAGTGCTAACTCCGCCTAATAAAGATTTTTTCATTCAATTTCAAGTAATTACCTAGTTCCGAGCACGGCTGTACTTCAATGCGCACCGAACGTATGTAGGTATTGTTGAAGTATTCGATGGCAGCTTTGGCCTGCTCCTCAGACTGGTAGCCAACAAATGCGAAATGTCGGAATTCGCCTTTTTTGGTGTACTTTAGTTGGACATCGGTGACAACTCCCTTTTCACTGAAATGCTCTTTCAAACTGTCACTGGTCACCTGAAAGAGATTGAAAATATTAGAACTAATCTTAATTATAAGCAAATTATTAAATACGGTCCGCCATCAATTCAATAGTAACTACAGTAACTAACTATTGACTATAAAAACCAACTATAAAGTTGAAGACAATGTCGTGATAATGAACCATTAGACTACTTCTGCTAATACCAGGAAAAATTTGAAATGAGATTGGTGATTGGGAAGCTGGAGAAATTTGATATATTCCATGGTAACTTGAATTCGTAGAGGGCAACATGCTTGATACTTACATAAATTTACTTGTTACTTAAATTACATGAGTAAGTAGGTATCAAGTATATTATACAGCTGACACTGGTAGAGGTCCCCTCTATCCACCCCTGTGGCTGCCAAGGGGCATAAGGTGTGCACATGCAGTCTACTTATGCCTTGTAGTTTGTAGAGACATTATACAGTGGTACCTTGGACTTGATATCAAAGTCTGCTTCAATCGTATCATGGCTTAAGAGGGATGGACAGAGAAGCTTCCTTATTCAGATAATTAAAATATTTTATTGTATTCAAAGATATACACCAGACACCAGAGTCATACATCACATTAGATCAATTTGGGACTTGAAACTCAAAAGACTTCCTCTGCAGAAGGAAGAGGAACAGAATAGCCTACCGCATCTATTGTAAGTTAGCTCATTCAATGAAGTTATGCCAGTGACAGGGTTTTTACAAGTGGCAAAAATGTGTAACTTATCTATAAAATGTTTCGGAAGGAAGGGATGGAGAGGTTAAAATTCGTGGAGAACATTATTTGGGGATAAATTGATTCAATAAGATGAATTTCGTGAAAGCATGGAAGAAGGGACATAACTTAGGTTTTAAAACTTAATTTAAAGCCATTACTAGGAGTTAAATGATAAATGGAGGAAATTTACTTACATTGTTTGGTAAATTCTTCACTATAAGCCTAGACATTTTAGATAATCAATCAAAATATAATTAAATACATTGAAATTTGAAATTAAGGATGTTTTGGCATAACCTCAAACACAACAGCGTGTTATTGCTTAATAATCGATAGTCGTAGTCGATACCTCTCGATATATCCAGTTCGAGTATCGAGTTATCGACTCGATAGATCGATATATAAAAATACTCGATAAACAATCTACTTCGACTTTGTGATAGAACGTTACCGATTTTTAGGTTATGTTGTCTTGTTAAAGGTTAATAATATCAATATTACATCAGTCAGAAATATAAATTTTACTTCAGTAGCTGTATCTCACTATTCATTCATATTCCAATGTGCTTATAGTTTTGGTGTATGACAGGCCTGTTATTCCATCAAATTTACAATATTTTAATGTTGTAATATTTTTTTATAGGAGTGTGGGAGGCGCATGACGCAAAAACTTGTATTTAACTCTGCTATTCCAAATAACTCATTAAAATTTGTATGTTTGGATATTCTGCCCTGATAATATATATTAATTATTGTACCAGGCTTTGATACAATCTCACCACAACTAGATTTTAAAATCAACTAACATGACCAGCGAAGAGGCAAATTCTCCAATTCCTGACATTGATCCAAGCAAATATGGCTATGATTTGTATCCTCAACGTTGGAAGAAACGGGAACAGTCTGTTTCTGATATGCTTCTTGGACGAAATCTTGAAACCGATAGGATAAAGTGTGAACAAAGAGTCTACAAATGTT
Organism: Sogatella furcifera; assembly: GCA_017141385.1. Taxonomy (NCBI): domain Eukaryota; kingdom Metazoa; phylum Arthropoda; class Insecta; order Hemiptera; family Delphacidae; genus Sogatella; species Sogatella furcifera. The sequence continues at coordinate 627,451 of CM029555.1, read as the reverse complement.
TAAAATCAAGTGAGTATTCATCTCAATATTCTAGTAATTAAATAAGAAATTTGTAAAAAGTACCTGAATCCAATCCCTCTTATCTACAATTTGAGACAATTCAGAATCTATTGATTTTGGGCCGGTATTCACGGGGTTGTCTCCTTTGCTTGGACGGACTAATAATAATAATACTTTATTTTCAACAAAAGTATAGCTTACAAGGCATACAGTACACTACAGTAAACGGTACATAATGTAATTGTGCTTTATTTTTAGATTCATTCTCTGATTAATCACCTATGTAACTTGAGACAACGATTACCTTTAATGTTTCAGACCGCTTGGTGAGGCTGATGATGTCTGCTTTAAAGAATTCCGGGTGGTGAGTATTCTCAAGATTTTTTATAACTTAAAGTGAGTTAAGGCTGATGGTCACACCTATTCCAACACGGCACGACACGGATCCGACAATGCACTGCGCATACATACAAAATATCCGGTTGGGTGTAGTGCTAAGGTACGTTTTCCAGTACACGACACGACGGCCGGGTTTTGTCTTGTCCTTGAGCTTAAAGAACAATAGCTGTGATGCTGTTGCGACCGGCCATCGTGTCGTGTATTGGAAAACCTGGCTTCACGTGATACATGGTCTTATATACTTCAGTGCTAAAGCTTTCTCACTCAGCCGTAGGTTCAGCTAGGCTCTCTATGAATCTTGTCTCTGATATGTGCCAGTTTCAACCTTTACCCCAAATATTTGTAAGTTATGATAATATTTAAGTAGAGTGGTGTGTCGATGCTGTGGGGGCCGCCCCTATATGAGCCACCGATGAGTTATAGTCTGGTCGAGCAAAGAAGACATTCTGGCAAGATTGAAAAAATATTCCAGCTCGGTCAATATTGGTTTAACTATGAGTCTGATCTCATACGGTACTATATTTATAATTTTTGAACCAATATTAACCGAAATGGAGTAATTTTTCCATCTGCGAGAATGTCTTCTTTTCTCGACTAGACTATGAATCCAGGAACGCCTGGGCATTAATCAACAACTTTGGAATTAAGTTATATGAATTGAGATAGATTATGTAATAATAGTATAGATAATAATCTAACACTATCTACTCCATGTATAATATTATATTTTCTGTTTAAATGATATTTTTGTGGAATTGTTTATATGCTCACTAAAATTATATTTTAGTTGTAATATGAATTTAATTGATTTCAGCCCAATAGATATTCGCAGACACATAGCTTGTGAACCGTGTGATCAGTCTGTTACTGGAGGATATGATCCTGTCATGAATCAGGTGAATAATTCCTTATAAACTGCAATTAATTAAAAAACAATCCATTTTATTATCCAAATGGTTGTTCTCATATGTCCATTTATTGCAAAGAACTTCACAACATCAAGTTTCATTCATGTATCCCAACTATATCTCTACCACTAGTAAATAGTGATTTATTTATCAATGTTTTCACACTGTAATAATTATAATTAGTAATTGTAATTAAAATTACTTACTCTGTTGTATTGTTGCATTTCAATACTCACGCAGGAAGCATTATTCTGAGAGGTGCTATGTTATGTTCATTTTTCGACGTTGTTTTTGTCTCACTAAGTTATTTGTGTTCACTTTCAAGTTATATATTTAAAATGTATTCAATTTTGTTCTAGAATCTAGATAACCTAGTAGTTTTACATGCAGACTATCAGAAATCGTCTTGATTCATCCGCCTTCCTAAAAACATAGACTCTATGTGTGTCTGTATTAACTTCGTGATATGTAAACCAATGTTTTTGTTCCAGACAGAAGCTGGTAATCATATAGTTTCATCTTTCGTCTTTCTTAAAACATTCATTCTAATGACTTCATCTATGATTTCTGATTCTATTGGATTCATAGATGTGAAATCTTCTTTTTGTGTAAACAAGTGACAATTTACATCCGACTTTCTGAAGAAAAACATCTATGCCTGTTTCTATTGACTATATCTATATCTATACAAGCGAAATGGCACTGACTGATTCATTCATCACCAGAACTAAAAATCCCTGAAGCGAATGCGTTCAAATTTGGCAGGCATGTTCAGTTGGACGTTTAGACCGCGCTAAGAAAGGATTTTGGAAACTTTTCTAGGATACACCAAATATTTAAGTTTTTCTATTTATAGTTTTCCGGCGTTTTCTCAATTTTTTCGAGAACCAATCGGTAGATTGATATTTGGTAGGTAGGTTCAGATAAGGTCTTGAAATGTTGTGTTAAAATATTTTTGAATTCCGTTTAAGATTACGCCAGTAAACAGGTATTTCAAAATTGTAGATGTATTGCGGGTTGCATATCTTTCGCCTTGATACGACCAATCCTTACTGTAAATTCAATGGTTCAGTGAGATCATAGATAAACTAATTTGGAAGATATTGAATCAAGTTTCAATCTATGTCCGATACAGTTCCCAAGGTTACGCTCAATATTAGCGTTTTACTATTTTTCGGAATTTTCTGAGTTTTTCTTGGATTTTTCGAGAATAAATTGGTAGAAAATGTCGAAATTTGGTGAACAGATCCAGATTAGGTCTAGAAATGCTGTGTTCAATGAATTTTGAATCCATTCAGAACGGAATTTGGAGGCGAGCGAAGCGAGCCTGTTTGACTCACTGAAACTGCTAATACTGTTGGGGTCCAGGGGGCAGAGCCCCCTGGCTAGGCGGAGAAGGCGAGCGAAGCGAGCCTGCCGGCTAGTAATATTATAAACTAAAGAGACTGTATAATCAGTCCAAGAGTATCAGTATAATATAAGCCAATGGTTTTGTGAATAACCAACAATCAACATCCGACTTTCTGAAAACATCTTCTCTACGTTTGTTTCTATATTGACTATAATTATAATGTTTGTTTCAAATGTTTATACGAGTAATAGATGAACCAATGTTTGCGTTTCAGATAGTAGTCTGCAACCAAACTAGCAAAAACCTGGTACCCGGTGTGCTGGCGCACGAAATGATACACATGTTCGACTATTGTGTGCACAATGTCGACTTCAAAAACATCGATCATGTGGCCTGCACCGAGATCAGGGCCGCCAACCTCACGCATTGCAGCTTCATGAGCGCCTTTATGCAGGGTGACGTCTCGCCGTTCAATTTTAGAAATTTGCATCAGGTGAGTGTCTATATATATTATGTCTAAGCAAAGAAGGTATTCTGGTCAGTTGGGAAAATGACTTCAGCTCGGCCAATATTGGTTCAAAAATAATAAATTCGGTCTCAAATTGTAGGGAACATTCTAATCTACAATTTGAGTTCAAATTTATAATTTTTGAACCAATATTGAACGAGCTGGAGTCATTTTCACATCTTGCCAGAATGTCTTCTTTGCTTGGATAGACTTTAAAATCAAATTTATCTGTATTTCATTGTACTCTGTTTACAATTCAATTTTTCAAAGATAAATGAGAGATATATTGTTAAATTGAACATGTAAAAAAGTAGCAATGAACTTTTGTTTTAGCTGACGCCAGAAAGTTAAACGGTTTCATCTGCTCCTTGTGCGGTTCAACAGCTGATGTCTTCAATTGGAGTTGTCATTTAGCTACACGTAGATGTTTTTTTGAGATATTAGATGCTTTACTATTTAAATTACTGTAGTTATCAGGTGCTGGACTACTGTAGATGCCTTATTACTTTGGTAATGTCTTGTATTTGGATGCTCATTTCTGTCAATGGAAACTCAACTGTGGGATAAAATCAATTGTTGGCAATAAATGAAATAGCCTATTGTTGAATTGAACATGTAAAAGATGAGGGCAATGAACTCTTGTACGTGATGTAACCTACTAACAGCTGATGTAAAGCATCTACTGTCTCTTTTGATTTCAAAAACATAATCTAGGCAAAACTGAATGAAAACTTGAATTGACAATATAAGCTTTTGTTGAGGAGACAAGCTGCTCAAGGAGCAGACGAAACAACCTTTGTGGCGTCAGCTGTTCAATGATTTACTGAATGACAACTTTAATCAACAACATCAGCTGTTGGAGCCAACAAGTAGAGCCTCAGAATTTGCATCAGCTATACTTGTAGCATTTGAGAGACTACAGAATAAGATCTATTTATAACTGTAAGTCACTGGCGGCTCGCGCCCACGAAACAGGTGAAGTGCTGTACAGTAAAAGATACGAGCACTTCACCTGTTTTGTGGGCACGAGCCGCCAGTTTTGTACGTGTATGCTATCACTTTCAGGCAATATCATAATCGTCAACACAGATTTGTATTCTATTTGCTTTGAATCATAAAATTTTTCGACATCAATTCTGATTGATCTCTCTACTCCAATTTGTCGGTTCAAAACTGTTGCTTGATTCACATATTTTTCTCTGGAATTGATTGATGCTGTTGTCATATTCATACAATTTCACATCTTGAACAAACTCTCTAGTGTCATCTTCTCGTTAAAAGTATTAAAGAATGTAGTTGGAACTAAAACACTATTAAATGTCTTCCATAGTTATTTAATGTCCACAATCCAATACAGCATAATTTTTGGGGAAATGGAAAAATTAATCTTAATTCTGTTTCTAAAAAACAAAGAAAAGCCCTCAGAGTTATTGAAAAATTGAAGCCTTATGAATCCTGTAAAAACTCTTTCAGAAGACTTAAAATTCTAACTGTTCCAGCATTGTAATGAATTTGTTTTTGGGAAATAAAGAATTGAATTGAATTTAATTGTATTTCCTAGAAATTGTATCCATGGCAAAGAAAAACGAGAGGATGCTGAGAGAGAGTCACATCCATCATAGTCACAATACCAGAAACCAGATGGTTCATCTTCAGTATCCGCAACATAGGACAGCAAGCCTAGAGAAAGGACCCCATTATAGTGGACTTAAAGCTTTTAACTATTCTTTCTATTGAAATAAAATGCATCGAGCATCCTGAAAAGTTTAAGAATGCAATAAAAACTAAATTGATTGATGCAGCTCCTTACAATTTAGAGGAATGCTTTATCTGTCGGCGTGTGTGTAAGCATTTTCTGTGCAAACATATTTACAATGCGTGATCCTGGAGTTATGGAGTATGTTAATTCTTTTGTATGTTCTGACTTTCTTCTATTTTTGATCTTTTTTTTCAGAGTACTGTCGGTACTCAATATTTTTGACGTGTCAAATACTGCCAAGCTTTGCTTGATTTTGTGGTGTTACTTGACGAAAATCAAACTAAACTAAACTAAACTTTAACTGTGTATAGTGTTAAATTCAAATAAACAATTTAATTTTTTTAATGTCCAACAGGATTGTGTGAAAACGAAAGCGCTGCACTCTGTACTGGCCGTGAGAGACGTAACAGAAGAACAGGCTGTAGCTGTGATTGAACGCGTTTTCCCAAAATGCTATGCCGACCTTGAGCCCATAGGGCGCCGTTTGAAAAGGAACTCCGACGATATTGATAAAGCCTACAGGGAGGGATTCTATTACGGTTATGTTTAGCAGTCTTTTTTTGGATTAAGTAGAGATAGTCTTCGTTGTAGGGATTTTGTAATCATAGTGTGACCATTGGTGTGGATCGCTCCATAACAGTTTATTGAGATCAATTTTCCCCAACAGCCGTCATACAACGATTTTGAAAAAGTCTACAAGGAGGGATTCTATTACGGATATGAAATATTTCTTTATGATTTAAAGATAGATATTATACAGTCATTGTAGTTTTCGTGTAGTCGAGATGGTGGTATTGTATGTTATTTATCAATATAACAAGAGAAAAACTTGGATTTGAAAATCCTGCCCAATTGGAACTAAACCTAAACAATTGGGAAACTTTCGAAATAGTCACAAATTGGCTTGTAAAACGTTATGATGCTATTGAGAATGAATCAGATTGTTACAATAATTTATAATTGTAAATGATTGAAGTTGAATGAATAAATGAAACTATTATCATGTTGAATTTATTTTTCTTCGAGTTTTTCCTCTCTGAGCCAATCCAGTTCTGTGATCACTGATGGATTTATGAGTGACAAAAATAATCATTTAGAAAGAAGAGGCTAGTAATCTTAGAAGTCCTCTTTTATTGGAAAACTGCTTTCTCTGAATATTTGAGTTCATTTCATGGTAGGGATAAGCTTTCCATGTGTTTTTCTTGTTTTAAAAGATTTATAATTTCCCATGAAACAGGCTCTCACCATTTTCCATTTCATTACCCACGCACAAGCCTATAAGCTCGCGTGAACTTCACCCTCAGAAAAAAGAGGAAACCGCTAAAAAGTAGCCTACCATATAATATATTATTTATACATACTTAATATTTTTTCATATCTATCAGTTTCTCCAATTTTTTATAAGGGCTGTAACTGAAGTAATGAAAAATTATTATCACCAATGAAAAACATTGCTATAATATATTCTAATAATTGTTATGTGTGTGGTTATCTGATAAGAAAACTTACTAGAGAGCATCTTGAAAATTATTGATGTCAATCTTAATGACATCAGAAAAAACCGGGGAAAATGTCTGAAATACAAGTGGAATTTACAAAATCGTAGTTATTCAACTCGGATCTACACTAATCAATTTTGAACACTCCCAATTACTTGAAAATGGGAATATCACACACATTTTGTATTGAATTTATGGAAAAATGAACGAAAATTATTAATGTGGAAATACAAAAGTGTGAGTAATGTCACCAATCCTTTTTAATAATTTGGATTGTTTACAATTTTACGTATTTACGGATCTACACACTGATGAAAGAGGTAAAGAGAATGTAAAATAATTCATAAATCAAACAATAAACATCATATATTGTCAAGACGTTTTATTATCAAAATATAAAGATTTTTATACTCGCAAGCAAAACCTTTCAATATAATGCTAGATTCCATAGCATAAAATTTACAATAAAATTCTTCACATAGTGAATGACTTGATTCAAATTGAATTTATAATAGTTTATAATAAAATTGTTGTGCTATTATTGAGTTACCTATATTAATAGAGCAGCATTCAAAATTTGATAATTATTATTGGTCAGCATTGAGAAAAGAGTTATAATAGTGATAGATTTTTTTGAGTTGATAAGAATATTGTAGCTTCAAAGTTATTATATTCTAAGAAATTAGCTTTTATAATACATATCTTGAACCGTTTACAATTTTAATAATGAAATGCACAATTAAACCTCTCAATAAATAACTTATCATTAAACTCATGAACATTTTTTGTACTTGAAAATACTTTGGCACAATTTTCGTAATTAGTCCAAAACAATTCGTAAATCACAATGTAAAAAACTTATCAGCTATAAGGCACTTATGTTCCACGTCGCTTAATATCTATAGAATTTCTTGAAAATTGATCAATTTCTTAAAATTTGTAAATATTGGTGCACTTTGTATTGCAATAAAACTATACAGTGTGATGAAAAGTTTCCCAAGAAATGCATTTCTGGTGTGAAGAAAATGTGTTGAAAAGTGTCTATTAAGCATAATATCGGAATGAGGTGAAATTCACACAACCTATTATCTATGAGATGAACATTATTCAAACTATCATATTATAAACACTAATTACCGGTGGGCCTACACTATCAACCCAATAATTTTCACAGTGTTCTTTATCAGTCACTTACTGAATATAGTCATGTAGCTGAGATATGGAACGTTATATGTGTAAGTTATGGATCAAGAAGTTAATTAAACAAGATGATAAAATCTTACATAAAACATGTATCAAAATAATGGAACAATATATTTGAAAGGGCTCATATTCCATCGGTACTTCTTGTAAAATCTTGTAGTTATCAAATTCTTGAATGTATAATTTTGAAAGTGATTTAAACTGTATAGACACACCGCTCAAAGACATATGAAAATTTACTAAAAACTTCAAATAAATCAAGCTTTTCTATGGAATCAATGCATGAGAAAATTAGTCTACCTTTCAAAATTAATCCTTGTTTGAGGCTGGTATTACACTATAATGTAGTTCTATGAATTTATGAAATCAAATGGAAATACGATTTTACGTTTTCATTCTCATTTAATTTTATATTACATAGAATCATTACGGTATAGTTTAATACTGGCCTAGGATTCATTTATTAATAATTAATCAACAGCTCATAAATGGTCTATAGGCCTACCAGCTAGTTGCCAGTTTCATATCTACTCCACTATTATACAGAAGAGGTGAATAATAACATAGCTTCCTTTAATATGATAATAATCAATCTAGAAATTATTATTTAAATAATTTAAAATAAATTTAAATAATTCAAAAGGAAGCTATGTTATTATTCACCTCTTCTGTATATATAGTGGAGTAAATATGAAACTGGCAACCAGCTGGTAGGCCCTTTATGAGCTGTTGAGCCATTGACAAACAAAAAACAATTTCTAGATTAGCTTCAACTTCAAGCAATAAAGTCTGATATGTAGCTTACATTATTGACCAATAAATTCATAGTGGAATTCTGTATTTTAACCACAAATAGAAATGAAGTACATCAATAAATAAATATAGTACCTACTTTTAATAGATAGAGTAGAAATTAGTACTAAGAATAGAACTCAACTGGAAATTTGAAGGTTTACTTGAGTCTTGAACTTCCGTAGTCTGTATTATATCAGAAGGTCAATATTCTATTCAGTAGGTCCATAGCATTATTGCTGTTAATTGTTTCCAATACTTTATTTAAGTATTTCACTCCTCACCCATTTATCAGCATAACTCATTCCTCTGTTATAGTACTCTACTACGTAATCAATTTTTTCCTTCATTTTGTTTACTTTTTTTCTTACTCTTCCTTCTAAATATTTGTTAACTTGTCTTAATTCTAATTCAAAATTTATCAGCATTATTTCATTCATATATCCTGTATTCTCTGCACCGTACTAATAAATCTCTCTTTATTCCCATATGTATATATGTACCAATGAATAAATAAATATTTCTTTCCCCATATTCTCTCCCTCCTAGATACTGTAGTACCTACTAAATTACTGGTTGCAATCCAATATTCTCAACTCCTCACTCATACATCAGTATCATTCCACTTTTACGATACCGGTACTATAAATCTCTCTCATTCATCTCCTCTTTTTCTTCCAATTTTATTCTCTTTCTTTCCCTTTTTATCATTTTTACCCACTAGAAATACTAATTATACTGGTTTTAATCCAATTTTCCACTGACTCATACATCGTCATATTCCCCCATATTTGTATTGTTGCACATCCACATGTATAGTCCGTCCAAGCAAAGAAGACCCGCTGGCAAGACGAGAAAATGACACCAGCTCGGTCAATAATGGTTCAAAAATGATTGCTTTGGTTTCAATCGTATTATCATTCTGATATACAATTTTAGACCAAATCAAAAATTTTTGAACCAATATTGGCCGAGCTGGAGTCATTTTCGCATCTTCATGTATAGTCCGTCCAAGCAAAGAAGACCCTCTGGCAAGATGAGAAAATGACTCCAGCTCGGTTCAAAAATTATTGATTTGGTCTCAATCGTATTAAACATTCTGATAAACAATTTGAGACCAAATCAATATTTTTTGAACGAATATTGGCCGAGCTGGAGTCATTTTCCCATCTTGCCAAAGGGTCTTCTTTGCTTGGACAGACTATAGGCCTACGTTTTCTATTGATCAATCATCAATCATCGTCATTTATTCGAATCACATTTTGGTGAGTGCAACAGGCTCAAGTCCTTAACCGCTCCTCTACCATCCTCTGTCTGTTCAAGCAAAGAAGACCCTCTGGCAAGATGGGAAAATGATTCCAGCTTGGTCAATATTCGCGTTAAAGAATTATAAATGTGGTCTTGATTGTAGATCGAATTGTTTCCTACAATTTGAGATCGAATTGATAATTCTTGAACCAATATTGACCGAGCTTTAGTCATTCTCCCAACTTGCCAGAAGGTCTTCTTTGCTTGGACAGACTATACCAATAATTTATACTGCACAGTTCGATCTTCTGTATAGTCTGTCCAAGCAAAGAAGAGCCTCTGGCAAGATGACAAAATGACTCCAGCTCGGTTAATATTGGTTCAAAAATTATTGATTCGGTCTCAATTGTAGGAAACATTCTGATCTACAATTTGAGACTGAATTTATAATTTTTGAACCTATATTGACCGAGCTGGAGTAATTTTCTCATCTTGCCAGAGGCTCTTCTTTGCTTGGACAGACTATAACAAATCTCTACTTTTCTCATTCATGTTTTGTTGTTTATGTACATGTTTGTATTTTTATCCCATCCTTATCCTATGTACTTAATCCCTCCCAATTCCTCTACTCCCTATCGTCGTTCTAAAGATAAATCCCTTCCATTCCCATTCATGTAATGTTGTTACATATAACTTACATGCTTTTTATTCAAGTTGTTTGTATGAACATGTACATGTAGGCATACATGTTTGTATTGATAGGTAGTTGTATCCTATCCTCTGTACAGAATCTTTCCCATTTCCTCTTTTCCTATCCTGTAGTTCTAAAGAAACAAAACAATAGGCAACTGGGGATTGTCGTCAGTCGATCAAATAATGCACATACGACGATGATCCATTGTGGGCTCGGTAAAAGTTCTTTGTGTCAGTCCGATGAGGCTGGCTTCTGCAAAATAGGAAAAAAGGCAAACGAATTATGAACTTATAATAATAATCAATTCGAATCTCAATTTCTTGTTATATAAATAGACAAAGGACTTCTGGAACTGCAAATATTGACCAATCTACTAAATAGCAGGCGATATCCATTGAATACTATAGTTGGTGAGCTGCAATATATATCTAATAATTCTTCTATCTAATAATGAACTATTGTTCCTCTTAAAACTATTGTTTCTCTTAAAACTATTGTTTCTCTTAAAACTATTGTTTCTCTTATTGCTTAGGGCTAGCCTACTATCAGTGTACAGTTTGTTAGTGAATAAGAATTGCAATCACCCTTTTTGTTGAAAAAAAAACATTCTTACAATAATTAATTGAAAATCCAATACATAAATAGAACATTATGACTCTTGCTACCGGTGTACTGCTTAGCAGCAAATACTTTTTGCAGCAAATATTAACAACAGGGCTGAATATGATACTATATTAATACTAATAGAGAAGAACTTGTTGGACGAAACTGTACCAAAAACCACTGGCGGCTCGTACCCACGAAACAGGTGAAGTGCCCGTATCTTTTTCTGTACAGCACTTCACCTATTTTGTGGGCACGAACCGCCATAAAACTTATGAAAACTAGGACTAAATAAACCTGTACATTCGTCCAAAACTGTTTCCCTCAGAAATTTGTATAAATAGTTTTAGATTTCTATGTTGAAGATTCACCTTGAAATGTCCATTGATAGAAACTTTTCAGATAACATTCTGTTTGTAAATAAAGTCCAAAGCAAACACGTGCTGGCTATATTTTGGATCACAAGGCTTTAAATACAATTTATTTCCAGAGCAACATTGAACTATATAATTAGGACGAAGAACTACTACATTCCCACTAATACTACCAGAAGAATTTATAAAAATATTACCACTGCTCATAAGTTGGATGCCCCAGGGGTAGACCTGTTTTGATCTTCATTTTCTCGACTATTATATCACACAAAGGCCTATTGAGAAAAAATAAATAACAGAAATTTGTATGAAAATAAAATAAATTATTGATACTCACTAACAAATAAGTAACTAAAGAGGAAAAACGCAAATAAAACTATAACTAGTTCCATTCTTTGTCTAATTAAGAATGAAGGAGTATTGCCAGACTTTTTGGAAAATTAACTCAGCAGTTTTTCAACTTTTTTTGCAGTTTTTCAACTATTTTTAGCAGTTTTTCAATTGTTTTCAGCAGTTTTTCAACTGTTTTCAGTAGTTTTTTAACTGTTTTCCTTAATTATCATGGCCCCTACTCAGAGACTTATAAGCTTTTCTTATACCCCACGGTATTCTATTTGAACTAAAGTTGATAACGATCAAAAAGGTATAAGCTAGATTCTATTTAAACTAAAAATGATAATGCTAATTGAAAAAGGTATGACCTTTTGGTTTGTATTCTTCATCTAAATTGGTTAGTGACCGATAAATGATATCAGATTCATTTGATATGAGAATACTTGATCTGTTTTTGCACTAGCATTTGATCACTTCAGTACTGAACTATATCAAGCGACTCATCTTAATATACTATTATCCCAACGTTATTAAAGACAATTATTATTATTTTGTAATAACCTTGCTATCATCCCATGTTAATTCACCAATATATGACAAGTTTTTTGAGAAAAATAATACGTTTTTAGACCACTTACCAGCTCTTCGCCTGGCCTCAGTGGTATAGGACACCCAGTAGATAATGGTGAATATGATAAAGCACAGTGGAAACAGTCCCAGTGACACCTGGTCCATCATGCCGCGTTGAGATCCCGCGTAGAGCAGAACGTGCTCTGTGACGAGTTTGAATCGTCTTCTGGCCGCCAAATTCTCGCCCGGGCCTTTCCGTTCTCCTGTTTCCGGTGTGGTGTCCTGTGAAGAGTTCAATTTACATTGATATGAGAAGAGAAACAAATCGAAAGAAATAGAGTATACCAACTGGGGGACCAACACCGACCGAGCCGAAGTTGCACCTGATCAGTTCTAACATGATCTAACGACTGCTTTTTAAAGTAATTTCACATCTTTTAAATTCTACAATACCTACTTTTTATTGAAATTCAGACTACGCACTGGCCATAGTGTTATTTTGGAGATTGAAGAATGGATAAGAGCAAATAAAATCGAAGAAGTAATTTAGACTACGCACTGGCCATAGTGTTATTTTGGAAATTGAAGAATGGATAAGAGCAAATAAAATCGAAGAAATAATTTTATAGATTTACTTACTCTTTATTGGTAAAAAAATTGTTCATTATACTAGCTTATTCTTGGTCCTTATTTTGGTTACATGCACGTAGTTTCTAAGTTTTAGTTTGTAATTAATAAATGTTTAGCAAATAAAGTCTACGCTCAGGTTTTACCTTGTAGACTTTTCCGTATACATAGAGGGATCTTCAGTTGTGGGAGCTAGCTTCTTTGGTAACTAGTATATTTTTGTTATATCTTATCATATTATGTTCGATGCTATGAATATTTTACCATTGTACTATGTTTGGAAAATAAATTGAATTGTTCCTGTAGGCTCATTCCTATTATAGGCACACATAAACATAATTATAACAATTATAATTTAGAATAGGCACTTTTAAATTAAATCTTGAATTTTAAACAACCCACCTGTTGCAGATCGGCCGGCATATCGGTTTTATGTTCGGCGTTCTCCCCCCCTCCACCGCCACCGGCACAACCGCCACCTGTTGACTGGTGCGGCTGAATGCGACTGTTCAGAAACAGTTTCGCCCTGTCAGCAATTACCACGTGGTGCTGGTGAGCGGGCGTCGGCGCGTCGCCCTTATAAGAGAAAAAACGAATAATTGGTAGAGTTGGCAATATCAGTTTGTTTTATTTCATAAAACAATGTTTGCCCATGTACAGAAATACAATAACTACAATGTTGTAGTACATAATACATAACTACAATGTTGTAGTGTACAGAAATACACGCTTGTAGTGTGTAGCTTGCAGTGTGTAGGAAAATGGAATAATTATTTTATTACAAATTAAGAAATCAAAGAGGATCTTAGTATATCATCTATTATTCTATGATCTATTATTTCATCTATTATTCTTTGGTAGAATTGACAATATCGATCTGTTTGTTTCATCCCATTCATAAGAAAGATCTATTGCAAAATCAGTGAGAAACATTTCACATATAATATGAAAACACTAGAGAATACATGTAGGCTTTAGTCTGTCCAAGCAAAGAACACATTCTGGCAAGATGGGAAAATGGCTCCAGCTCGGTCAATATTGGTTCAAAAATCATAATTGTAGAGCAGAATGTTTCCTGAAATTTGAGACCAAATTCATAACTTTTGAACCAATACTACCGAGCTGGAGTCATGTTCCAATCTTACCAGAATGTCTTCTTTGCTTGGATAGACTACAGAAGTATGCCCTTATTATTCTTTCCACATTGTGAGAGCACAGAATATAAAACTAATATCAAGGATTGAAATTCGAATCGATTGTTTGAATTTTTATCATCTCTGCTTTGAATTATACTATTATCCCATGTAAATTCACCAATAATTGACAAGTTTTTTGAGAATTATAATAAAAGAAAAACATTTGATGCATCCATACAATTATAAAAATTCATCAGAAAATAATGAATAATATTATTATTTGGGCAAGTGGAAACAAAGATTGTCGGATCCACAAAGATTATTTAGAATACCATACTCACAAAAGAATACCTTTGTTTTCACTTACCTAAATTATGGATAAGTTCCACAACATCTCTGATAAAAGTGTAAATAATAAATTATTATTAGATTCTTAGCTTGAGACTTGGAAATCTATGACAAATTCAAATACCTTTAACCATTTATCATAGCTTCCTCTAATAGCTATGCATTTATCTATAGTCGATCAGTAGGATGCTGAGAAAGAAAAATTTGTTTGATTTGATGTGAAAAGATTCACCTTATGATGGCTATTGTTGTTGCTGGCATTGACGCTAGCGTTGGCGGTACGTCGCTCCAAATCGTCGCGTTTCTTCTGACGCCAGTGTTTTTCATAGCGTATGCCGAACAGAACGATGAAGTACTCCATCAACGCCAGAAACACGAATAAAGTACAGGAGATGAGCCACACCTCGATGCATTTCAGTTCGAGGGCGCTGGGCGAGTTGTTTCTGGAAAAATTGTAATAATGTTGGATTTTATTGAAAGATCCGATAAACTATGAATGAATGTATAGTATGATAATATTAATAATGTAATATATAATAGTATTATAAAGCTGACGCCAAAAAGTAGGGCACTCCAACAGCATACGTTGTCAACTCATAAGAGTTGTAATTTAGCTATGCCTAGATGATTGTTTTTGAAATCGAAAGATATCTTAACATCAGCTGAAAAAACGCCGCGATTTTTGGCAACAGTTATATAGTTCAATTCTTAACTTATGGCTTCTAAAAGAATTTCTAACAAAAAAACTGGGGATTATTCAATGACAGGCTATATGACTAAAACTGTCAATTCATCAAATTTGATAGTTTCCCTCTCAAGAAATCATGTAATCTCAATGAAAAAGAGTTGAATGGTCAATTTTTCTGCTGAAATACCTATAATATTTTAAATATTTCCATGTGACACCTGACATGTCTTTCATACAATGCATTGAAATACAATAGGGCCTTCCTCTTCGTCTTTGTTTTGTGTTCTTAACTGATATAGTGTTGCCTTTGATATTATCATATGGTAACGTAAAACTGATATCTGTATATGATAACTAAACTTTGATATATGATAACGTATTGAAATCATGACGTTAATTGGAATAGAGAAAAATAATGCTACCAACGCTATCTCTCGGGAAAATAAGTAAACTGTTGTGCTGCTATCGAATGTTCAGCTCGACGCTCATTGGCCAGCAACTGAAAGTGTCAAAAGTGAGTGGGAACAAGCCTCGACCAATCACAGAGCTGCATACCCTACCAGTGTAATTCCACCATTTTATCACTGGCGGCTGGTGCCCACGAAACAGGTAAAGTGCTGTATAGTAGAAGATACGGACACTTTACCTGTTTTGTGGGCACGAGCCGCCAGTGCATTTTACTGATCGGCTACTTCAAGTTTTTATTCATTTACTGACCATACAATATGAAAACAATGAATCAATCCGAAATAATATTTATGTGAACAAATACATATTTATTTTATATTAAAAATCACATACTATGTTCCCTTGAAACAGGTAACAAAATAAGATTGGTGGATTTTACAGTAAAGGCTCAAATCTGAAATTTGAATCTGAAATCTCGAATATTCTGAAATTTGATAAATCATCTGAATAATTAGTGTAATTGTTATTGTTCTATTTGAATATTTTATTATGTGTTTTTACACCTATATGTTGACTCATCCTCTGTTCACTGTATGTGGATGTTTCAGGACATGATAAAAACAGACAAAACAAACAAACAACAAATAATACATACAGACACATCCAGTAAAACGCACTTTGCAATTCAAATAACAGTAAAAGTAAATCGAAAGTAGCTTCGAAAGAAAAACAGAAATAAAAATTAATGTAACTTTGAAAAGAAGAAAGTGGAACCATAATATAACTTTACAATTGACTATATAAGATTGTCTTATATAGTCACTGTAATAAGAAGGTTGAACAAGTCTTGTCCAATCACTCGACAATGTCAGTCTTTCCCTCCGCCCTTTAAACTGACAAATATATTTTTTCTAAATAAAAAGCAGATGCACTGAAAGAGTAGATTGATAGCGCTGAAGAGAGAAGGATAGAGAACAAAAAAGTCGAGTTGATTTACTCAAAATTCTTTTTTGTTGGGAACTATAATACAAGATGGCTAACATGAAATTTTTAGTCTAGTCAGCTGATTCATTCGCTAGTTTTTTGTTAAGAGATCTAAATCCCTCTTCAATTAACGAATTTTTTATACTCATGCCTGGTTTTTCCAAGCACACTCAAATTTGAGGGACCCTCAAGTTTACTACTACCATAGCTTCCTTTAATAGAAATTGCCTAAAAATTGACAACTATGTAGTGTAGGAAACTGGGTCCATTTGAAAGCATTGAAATCATTTTCTAATCAGCTGTTGTAATGGATGCGTTTCTTGTGTGCATTCTCACATTTGACTTGTTACAAATCAAAATCATAAGCTATTTTAATAAATAACTGTCTATTCTTAATCTTTCTTGCTAATCTCTATCACAACCTATTACAAAAAACACAAAATGAATTCTATACGAAGAGTTTCATGAATGTTTTGCATGGAAATTATGCTCAAAGAGAGGAAAACCAATTCAACATGCATGATTTGTATCTGTATACTTATTAATACTTTCATATGAAAAGATTGTAACTACGGTGCGACGTTGCCATATTATCAGGGCACGGCCTTCTATTAAAGGAAGCTATGCTTCTATTAATACTTATCATAGAAAATGTCAGCTGTTCATCGAAATTTAAGGGTCCCTCAACTTTGAGTGTGCTTGGAAAAACCCGGCATCAGAGTCCAAAATTATTAATATAGGAAGTAATCTCTAGACATTTGCAATGCTCATGGATTGCCACCGTATTGGAAATAAGCTGAATCTATTCCTCAATGATTTGACATTTTGAGAGCATTTTACTCTAGGTATTTCTAAAGTTGAATTAATAATTATTAATACCGTAATAAAGCATCAACTTTCAGAGAAACAGTAGTTAATCACCCGATTTTCGGCATTGTAAATGTGCTGACCTCAATATCTTTTCATTTTTATTTGGATAAATACCTGACAGTATCGAACATGGTGACAAGAGACAGCAAAGTTGTCACCAACAGCACCATTCGACCCGGTACCACTTCCGGCATTACCACGAAACTGCCCCAAGATATGATCACAAACAGGGAGCTGGGGAGATAACTCTCCAGAAGGTGACTGCGGATCTCACGGCTCATCGTTATCAGCATTCTGGCTGTGGAATGGTTACCTAGACAGAAACACGATGGAATTTATCAACATTTATCTATAGTAATGTAGAAAAATTATTCATTTGATCATCAATTGTATTGAGAATGTCTTGTTCTCATTGTTACGGTTAAACGTGAGCGAATTTCGGTTAGTCAAAACACGGTTTCTCCCGTTCAATTCAAATGTCAAATTCGCATCCGTTACCAAAATTCGGTCAAGTGTAACTGTGGAATAAATGTATTCTTAAGGTGAGTTTCCATTGCTATACAAGTCGCGGGCACAAGATGTAATAAAACACGAGAAACGCAAATCAAAAATCATACAATCCTGTGATTCTATTGTATCTTAGGCACATGTGCCCGTGCGAAATTATTTGTAAAGGAAACGAGGTTTGATAAAAGGATTATCTCAAGAAATCTATTTAACCCGTTGTAACTTGACTAATTTTTATCACATAAGAAATAACAGTATTATCATTGTTTTCCAAAGCTAAAAACTTCAGGAGCGAGTTTTTGAGTTTTTATTTTAGGTATTACAATAAGATTTTTTGCTTCAGTTCTCTTCATCTTCTACCCTCTTATTCAATCTTCCGAGATGAAATCTTTGAATTTTCAATAATTCGTTGAAAATGTGGCATTGCAATCTTACATATAGATTAAACCCAAAGTTATTCTGAAAAAGGTGATTTCTTGATTCATATGACGATCTGCTATGTGTGAGATCCACTGGTATTGATCAACGACATGTTGTAGTCTATTATTTTTACAGTAAGGAGTCGCTTTGAATAGACTTACTGGAGTGCAAGTCAATTTAACAGTGTTCTCTTACTAAAAAATTCTGAATTATTGGAGTGTAAGTCAATTTGAACAGTCTTATTGAAGTAAGAATAATGGACTAAATGTCAGTGATCAATCCTAGTGATTGTTATTTTAAATAAGCAGTATATAATTTGAGAGGAATAAATGATTGAAATCTCACCTTCACCGTAATAGATGATGTGCATATCCTCTTGAGACTCGAATGACACAACATATCTAGGAAGCCGGTAGCCTTCTGCGCTGAAATCACTGGGAAAACTCAATGGCGGGTCGTTCTGCCATCTGAATTTCATGTCGTTCACCGTGTATTTATCTACACAAACATAGAAATAATTTGAATAAGTTATTATCTGTTAGTTATCCAGACTTGTTGTTCAACATGCATAATCACAGCAACACCATGATAGCTCATTTGGCATTAATAAAGTGCACTGGCGGCTCGTGGCCACGAAACAGGTGAAGTGCTGTACAGTAAAACATACGGGAGCTTCACCTGTTTCGTGGGTAGCCTACGAGCCGCCAGTGATAAAGTGGTAAAAATTGATACAACACATGGTTGTAATCCTCTAATTTGATTAATTTTGCTGTGAAAGTCATTCGAAATTATAATATGGTGATTGAACTCAATTAATTTTGAAATAATTTGAGAAAAGTAGTATTAAAAAATGTTAACTTACAACTACTGAAATCAACAGCACACTTCTGAACATCCAGTGGATAGAGATCGAAGTCCATGTCACATTTTAGTATCACAGTGGCTCTGGAAAAGGAAACGAATTCATTATTATTTATTGCTTGTTGAGTATTAACAGTTTACAGTTCAATTCAATTCCAATCAGATATACAAAAGATGATTTGATATGATGCATGTATCAAATAAAACAATCGAATTAAAGTAACGGCATTTATTATTCACGGCAAATACGGCAATTATTCACGAGCTTAATACGGAATTGAGTCATATTCTATTGAAATATTGTATTTCGACTTTCATGTTTCCTTGAAAGGAAAATTGAAAATTCAACCGTGCTCAGCTTCAACTCAACACTTGATACATTTCTAATTATTGATAATTTTACATACAATAGTGCAATAGTTGATATGCTTAAATAAGGGGGCTATATAGTTATAGGCACATAATAAACTTTATTTATAATTAATAACACTAATGAATCAAATTTCAAGTAATCCCAAGATTTCACACACCAAGATTTATGGACGTCCGGTTTTTTGTTCCCTTCATGAATTCCAATAGAAGCTTTGATGAAGCTTAGCAAACATAATAATATCTGTGCAGAGACACATTTTGTGTAGCCTTTGCAAAGTTCCATTCAACCTGATAAGATTTATAGGGACATCAAAAGAAATGACGTCCAAAAATCGCCGTTTGAGAAACGGACGTTTAAGCCGCGTATCGACAGTCCGAGGCATGTGCTGCGAATGCCTCAAGGTATAGTCTGGTTCAAGCAAAAAAGACCCTCTGGCAAGATGAGAAAATTACTCCAGTCTCCAGCTCGGTCAATATTGGTTCAAAAATTATTAACTTGTTCTCAATTTGAAGATCAGAATATTTCCTATAATTGAGACCAATATTGACCGAGCTGGAGTAATTTTCTCATCTTGCCAGACGGTCTTCTTTCCTTGAACAGACTATACCGTTATACTATGATATACTATCGTTATAATACTCTATATGGTTGCCATGGCAAAATTATAACAACGTTAATCTTTTGAGCTCCAAGTTTTTCTCAAATTCAAAAATTTTAAGTTTTTTGACTTGTGCTGTGGTGTTTTTGGAGCTTCTGAATTGAAAATAACTCTTCCGAATCAAAATAACTTCGAACACATTCAAGAACTTTACCATGTTTCCTATTAAACAAGGTTATGTCGGCGAGGTGGAACACTTTTTGGTCTCTTCACCAAATAAAGCCATAAGCTAATAATAATATACTATTATCAGCAGCTAATGTTGAAGTTAGTGGGATGATTAATAGCTTCAAATAATCGACTAACAAATACAGATATCTCTGCAAATACCCTACCAAATAAAGCGAGTTTAACTAATATAGTCTTAACATTAATGGTTACTTTTAACAGCTCAAAATCATAACAAACTAATATTGGGCTATGAGGGAAACCTTATCTAATCCAACCATTTTTGTTTCATTCTTAGGCTCTAAGCATACTTACTCTATATTTATTAATTTCCATCCTACTAGTCACTTTCCTTTCCCTTCTACCATCGGTAATCTCCTAATATGTTTTAATCTATACCCTATTCACGATCACTTGAGACGAAATGAACAAATTTTTTGTGCGTGTGTGCGGATAAAGGAAGGTATTACTTCATACGACGGTTGGCCGCAGTCGAACAGCTGTAGTCAATCACAGTTCTTGGCTTTTCCTCAAGCTCAAACAAAAATAGCTACCTGTACATGCAAAAAGTTTCTTTATTTCGTCTCAAGTGATCGTGAATAGGGTATAAGTCTCTAAACATAAAGTATACTTACCCGATATTCATTCATTTCTATCCTATGTAGTTACTTTCCTACCCCTTCTACCATCGGTAATCTCTTAATTTGTTTTAATCTGAAGCTTTAAACATAGTCAGTACTCACCCTATACTAACACGCATGGTATGATTGCGGTACAGCCTGATGGAGGCCATATCCTGGAACAGTGACAGCACTCGCATCTCTCTCAGCTGCCGAATGTAGAGGTCGGGCACCCAGAAGCTCTGGTCCTTCTTCCAGGTCAGCTCAATGTGATCTGTCTCCACCTCCGAGGTAAGGTTGACACGATGATCAACCCAGTACACTTGCAGGAACACGTCCAGAGAGATTTCCTTACAAACACAATAATAATATAATAATCAGTTGGATAGGTTATAGTGTCTGTCCAAGCAAAGAGGACATTCTGGCTAGATGGGAGAATGACTCCAGCTCGGTCAATATTGGTTCGAAAATTATAAATTTAGTCTCAAATTTTAGAGCAGAATGTTTCCCTACAATTTGAGACTAGATTTATGATTTATATCATATTGACCAATATATTGATAATACCAATATTGACCGAGCTGGAGTCATTTCCTCATCTTGCCAGAGGGTCTTCTTTGCTTGGACAGACTATAATTGCTTGAACCAATCACAATGAACGTCTGCTATTGGCAGAAAGAATAGACTAAAAAAATTCTACTGTTTTATAGTGTACAATATAGTAATATTACATTCTCACTGGCCATTGGCCTAGACAAGCTCGTCAGATCAGCCAATGAGATTGCTTTTTGAAAATAGGCGTCAGCTTTACTATATTTTGACATCTGACATGCTAATACTGTTTGGGACGAAATTTCATTAATAAGTCTTAATTATTCTTACTTTTAAAAACATACCTCCCGAACGATTCATTGAATAGTAACCATACTCTTATTCATTGCTGCTTCTTTCCAATAAACTTCATTGCCAGTCCACGTGCCGTAGCAATTTGAACGAACTGTATTATTCTCGTCAAGTAGAGAAGACATTCTGGGAAGATACGGAGATTACTCTAGCTCGGTTAATATTGATTCAAACATTACAAATTTGGTCTCAAAATGTAGCGAAAACTCTGTTCTACAATTTGAGACCAAATTCATAATCTTCAAAGCAATATTGCCTGATCTGGAGTAATTTTCCCATCTTGCCAGAATGTCTTCTTTGCTCGACCAGGCGAAACCAATGAATACACAAGTAAATTTACGAGCAACAGTAAACCGCGGCGGGTCTAATCAATTCAAATGGTATTCCGTCAAGTTGCTGAGAGAACATTTAGCAACATTTAGGACCAAAGTTGCCTAGCTTGCTGGTCATTTCGAGTTGCGAAAGGGCAACTCTATTCAAATTCGAAACCTCTCCTCACACCCTGAATGGTGGGGAGGTCCAAATTTGTAGTTGAACTAAGAACGGAAGTCCTCCTTGTCCGACGATACTGAACTTGGATTATTTGTTTTTAAGTTCGTTATTAAGTCGCTTACAACTTGATTAAAGTTTGTAAGTAGAGTAAGTTACCCAACCTGCGGTAAAGTAACAGAACTATACTCTATCTAGTGTAACTTGTTAGTTGGGGTTCATTGTATTTCCTATCTCATACGTGTTACGCAAAGTCGAAAGTTGGAATTTTATAACATTGTGAGTAGAATTATGATTGTTTGAGCCGATGAGACTACTGTATGTGTACATGAAAACCTATATAAAGGCTCACCCTATTCACAATTACTTGTCAAGACTAAATAGGCAAACTTCTTGCGTGGCCACCTTAATCACGGCAAACCGTGTGGTTAACTGATACCAGAACCAGTTAACCATTGTTGAACCATAATATGGTTAACCAATGAACAAAATGCATAAATGAAATTATAATTGTAATCCAATAGATATCATATCATCTCATACTACATTAGATGAGTTATTACCAATATTACTAATAATAGATAATATGCTAGTTTTTTATTTTAAATAATTATCAAAGTACCCTTTTTGAATTATCTTTTCAATGCATTTCATGTTTATAATTATAGTCATTTTCACATGAAAATCAAGGAAACAATAATATACTAGGTGTGCATAGATAATATGCTGAATGATTTATTTACAAACTTGAGAATTGATTGAGCCTTCTCAAGAAAATGAAAAAAATAATTAATAGCATTTGAAATAATTATAGAGTAACAAATGAAATAATTTTGAAATTTTGACCAACCTCTTTGCTCTCATCGACCGCCGAAACTCTATTAATGAACAGCGATATTGACACCTCCATATTTTTAACTGCAAAAAATTAATGGTTGTTATTGATGATTCACAAAAAACAAAAGAAGAATAAAGCAATTTCAAGATAGGCTAAAGAAGTATCTAGCTATCTCGAGCACAAATTTAATGAGAAATATAGCCTAGTATTAAATGGTGAATTCATTTCACAAAAGATATAGTTACATGTTTATGTTTTGTAGAAAATCGGAAACTAAATCACAATCAAGTTCAAGGTTGCAGCCATTCTCACTGCCTTCCTACCCAGTCTATTCACAAAAACATGCTGAATAGTTCCGAATTCAGCCAGCAGATGGCTGTAGCAATAGGGTGATTTGCTTCGACTTCCATTGGACACGCCTCCAAGGTCCGCCTACGCTCTGTTTGACCAACAACGTCGGTTCGAAAAGTTTCCGAATACGGCCAGTAGAAGGCAGCAGTTGATAGGTGTTGTTTCACTTTCGACTTGAACACGCCTTCATGCCCCGCCTGCTCTTTTCCAATTGGCTGACAGTGATTTGTGACTTCTGCAGAAAATGGCTGCCAGAGAGAAAATGGTGGATTGTGTAGCATTCACACAACATGACACCGATCCACTGTTCTTGATCTCACGGAAACATAATTCATGTATTGATTAAAATCAGTACAATTTTATCAACTTGATACTTGAGGATTTTTTTGTAAAATTCAAATCCAGTGCTACTTCTATTGTGTCACTAAGGCTAGTACTAAACCTTGATAGTTCTATGCTCTATGAAATGTAATGAGAATATGATTCAAAATTCTCATCTTATACTCATATATTCTCTCTCTCATCTTTGATACAATGAATACAATGATAAAGAACTCATTACACAAACATAATTCCAATGTTCTAGAAAATACATGCATTAGAAATCAATCTGTTCCAATTTCACTTGGAAAAATCTTGGATACTTGACTTTACTTATCTTGAAATACTTATCTTAAAATCTTGCATACTTGAATAGTTAATTTGGTTTGATTCGAGTCTCTCAATAAGAATAATTTTCATTACATCTTTACCATTTTCTTTAAATACAATTGAGAATTTAAATCTAATTTTTGACAATAATATTCTAAAAATCTTGTGGGAGACCCCTTGATCCTTATTGTACCAGGTTCTTCATGCTGGAGGGGTGCATAATGCAAACTTTACGTATCTTGAAATACTTATCTTAAAATCTTGCATACTTGAATAGTTAATTTGGTTTGATTCGAGTCTCTGAATCAGTAGAATTTTCATTACATCTTTACCATTTTTTCAAAATACAATTGAGAATTTAAATCTATTTTTCGACAATAATATTCTAAAAATCTTGTGGGAGACCCCTTGATCCTCATTGTACCAGGTTCTTCATGATGGAGGGGTGCATATGTGCATAATATAAATGGGGGCATCATGAGGCTTGGGGGGCGCCCCAATATCAGTGCCCAGACGGCCCAAACACCAAAAACCGGCTCTACTTTCTATAATAATAGTATTGTTCCTCTTCAGGCTCTTCTCCTCTGAAACCATAGTCATGTTTCTCTACAACACTATTTCGCTATCAACGTAACAATCTATAAACAATAGTACCATAGCTCACCACCAGCCGGCGCTAGTTACACCAATTAGAAGGGTCTTAATTGGACCTGACCTTTCGCTTGTAGGAAGATGCCTCGTACTTCCGATAAACAGTATATAGCACAGTATAATATAGATATATTATACTGCACTCGAATGCGAAGTAGCTACAGGTATAATGATAATATTGAACACCATCTAGCCCGACATAAATACAACAGTGGAGATAGTGCCATATAGGACAGCTAAAAACAGGTATACTGAATTATAGGAGCTATATACAGTACAATAGTGCTACAGGACAGACTAGTTACAGATATACTTAGTCATTGGTGCATTAATTATTCTGGATAGATATAGATATTATAATTTAGTTTAAACGTGCATGCGTGTATAATAGACCAAAACATGAGAAGATGGTAGCACAGTATTGATAGAGATAGTCTGTTCAAGAAAAGAAGACATTCTGGCAAGATGGGGAAATGACTCTAGCTTGTTCAATATTGGTTAAAAATTATAAATTTTGTCTCAAATTGTAGGAAACTTTCTGATCTACTCATATTCTAATTACTTTCTGGTTTAAACCAATATTGACCGAGCTGGAGTCATTTCCTCATCTTGCCAGAATGTCTTCTTTGTTTGGACCGACTATACAATGCTATACGACACAATATATCCTATGGATCTAGTGATAACACTGGATGGATATAGGTATAATTCAGCTCAGTAACATGTATAATAGAGCAAATATATAGGTATAGCAGAATTTACAAAGTCCATTCTCCATAGATCACAGAATATATCCACCATCACTTCAACCGGAAACAATTAGCCATGAAAAGCGAGATCCTCGCTCTATGACGTAATAAGAGTTACGAAGTGAAACCGATACATTAATGACGTCACAATCTAGATTCATATAACTTGGCAGTGTTGGATAAATTAGGGTTTCAAAGATAATTATTTTAGAGGATAAGCTGACCAAGAGCTGACAAGTTTACTTGGCAAACTATTTCGGAAGTATACTTCATTTGAATTAACTTCGACTAAGAATTAATATTGTATTCCTTATTATTTTAGATCTGTCACGCCAAAAATTTGGGCGGTTTCGTCTGCTCCTTGTGCCCTCCAATAGCTGTTATTGTTAATTATTAGAGCTGCCATTTAGCATGACAGCTAAATGATGATGTCATTAGACTCCAAGCTAGATGAAGATTTTGTTTTTGAAATCAAGAGGAAC
The DNA here is from genome assembly GCA_017141385.1 of Sogatella furcifera. Taxonomy (NCBI): domain Eukaryota; kingdom Metazoa; phylum Arthropoda; class Insecta; order Hemiptera; family Delphacidae; genus Sogatella; species Sogatella furcifera. Next base: position 601,428 of record CM029555.1, on the reverse strand, counting down.
AATAGATGGTTCCTGTACACGGGAATTGTAGTGTCGGCCAGTTGAATATCTAGTAGCCAATCTAGTAATCTAGTAATCTAGTAATCTAGTAATCTTTAATAGTGATCTGTAGCCAATCACATCTTGTCATTGAGTCAAACAACAACAGCTGTGATTGGTTACAGATATTCAACTGGCCGACACTACAATCCGCTTAAATTTAAATGCTCTCAAAATGTTTAATAATTGAGAAGTACAGTGAGCTTCCTCCCAATAGGGCGGCGATCTATTGTTGATGTCTTGTATCAACGAGCTTACTACTTGTATCAATTTTGAACTATGTATCACTACTGCGTATCAGAAATCCGCCGAGTAAGACGGCTTGAGCAATCAAAAATGTTACGTAAAATATCCACCAATAGCCTACTCAAAGATTGATCAGTTTATTTGAAAGCCTCCAATTTTTGTTTTATTGCCTATCATTACTAAACCATCATCATCATTTCCTAGTTCAATAATAATACGAAATGCCTAAGGTACAATATTTAATATGGCGGAATTTCTAGGTTATGTTCAGCATTCACGCAAAGTTGTACATTTTTAGAATTGCACCCAGTGTGCAGTGATTGTTTTATATTGGCAATAAAAAAGAAATTACATTTCACGTTCCATTACAAGTTCTCAATGACGCATTCTATAGTCTGTCCAAGCAAAGAAGACCCTCTGGCAAGATGGGAAAATGACTCCCGCTCGGTCAATTTTTGTTCAAAAATTATCAATTTCATCTCAAGTTGTGGGAAACCATATTTATTGTTTTTGAAAAAATATTGACCGAGCTTGAGTCATTTTCCCATCTTGCCAGAGGGTCTTCTTTGCTTGGACAGACTATACTAGTACCAGGTGTAGTTAGTATTTATTGATCTTCTATTTTATACGGAAAGAATGCAATTGTGATGCATTTGAGAAAATTGAGATTACTTGTATGCATTCTTCATGGTTTTAATCCACTGGCGGCTCGTGCCCACGAAATAGGTGAAGTGCTGTACAGTAAAAGATACGGGCATTTCACCTGCTTAATGGGCATGAGCCGCCAGTGTAATTTGATCTGTATCTCTCAAAACACTTCTGACATTATATTTATTTTTCCGAATATTTTCCAACTTTTATCAAATTAATAACTATTTACATTGGTAATCGTGTTGAATTGGAGGACAAGAGCAGATAGTATGGAGATTTTGTTCTACTCTCTCTACTCAAGGGAAGCAATTGCTAATTTATAGTCAAGGCTATTCATTGGAAGACGTCGATAAGGATTTGATTGAGCTTATTTCATATCATTAGAAATGATATAGCAATGCAGTGAGCCCATAGAATATCCCTCTGAGGCAGACTCTGTTGGATTTAACAACGGTCAAATTTAAATTTCACCTCTGTAAAACCAGCCGTCAGTCTATTTTTCAAAAATCGATTTCGTGAAAAATTCAATATTATTTATATGTTTTAACTCAATCATGTTAAAATTTCAATATTTTCCTAGAAATTGAATTCTATACCTTCGCAATAGCCTACTAGCCGTCAGTCTATTTTTCAAGTTTATAAAGCTGCTGCAATAATACGCCACTTGATTATGATACCGTCTCAATTTCGCTTACCTTGCTTCTTTCACTTGTGTGTGTAAGCTCACATTTACACAGTATGTGTGTGCTAGTAGTGGTATAGTCTGTCCAAGCAAAGAAGACCCTCTGGCAAGATAAGTAGATGACTCCAGCTCGGTCCATATTGGTTCGAAAATTATCGATTTGGTCTCAAGCGTAGGAAACATTCTGATCTACAATTTGAGACCAAATTGATATTTTTTGAACTAATATTGACCGAGCTGGAGTCATTTTCTCATCTTGCCAGAGGGTCTACTTCGCTTGGACAGATTATAAGGGCGCCAGCCATTGTAAGGTCACTCTCCTCTCCTCCTCTGTAAGCCAGTGTCACGGAAGGTTACATGTTACAAGTTCGAGTTTTACAATTTCTTCTTTCTTCTTTCTTCTTTCTTACTCCTCCTCCTCCTCCTCCTCCTCCTCCACCACATCCACCTCCTCCTCATCCTCCTTTTCCTCCTCCTCCTTTCTTCCACCGCAATCCGTTCTTTCTTGACCCCTATTCTCGTTTTCTTTCGACTTGATCCAGTGACGACTGGCTGACGACCTCAACAAAAATCGTTCACAGCTTTACTGGAAACGTTTAGATTTCCCCGCTCGAGGGAAATTGTCGGGAATATTTCCCTCATTGATGGGAAATAGTTTGGTAAATTTCCCTTATTTTTGGGAAATTGTTCGGTAAATTCCCCTTATTCATGAGAAATAGTTTGTGGGGAGGGATATTTTGTTGGGATTGTTGATGAAGTATACATAAATTGTTGATGAATGTTATATACTAATCTCAGTACCCTTTTCAATTATTATTTTTATTCATGCATAACATGTTTCGACTATTAATTGTCATTTTCAAATCAGAAAATAATAATAATAATTTGATCAATAAATTCAATAGTCGAAACGTGTTATGCATGAATAGAAATGATTGGAAAAGGTACTGTGATTAACATTTAAAACAAAAAACAGTAATAGAGTAGCCCCAAGATTAAGGAAACATTGATGATTAAGTATGTGAAATAATTGTGAGAGGGGATATTTTGTAAAAATTAATTTGGAAGTTTAGCAAGTTCACTCAGATATTGTATCTGGAATTAATCATTGTTGTTGACATACAGCTCTTAAGATTGTTCAAAATGTTTGTTCTTGAAAAATTAACAACCCTTGTATGATATTATTATTTCTAATCATTCTTCATTTCATCCACACTTGCATTTTCTATCACCATTTATGATCATTGATATGGTTGACATGATATATTACTGACAACTCTGATTAACAACATCAGCTGTCGGAGCCCACAAGCCGCCCAACAGAGAACCGCCCAACTTTTTGGCATCAGCCAGGCCTATGAAAATTTGAATTCAGTACAAAAATAAAACTCTTATAAACTCTTAAAACTCTTATGAGCTCTTAGGTTGAGGCCGCACTACCGGTGGGTAGAGCCTGGAGGGTGGAGGGTAGTTGGTAAATCTATAGAACATACACACCATCCACAGTAATACATCGTATGAATGGTATTACGTCATTCTGTTTTTTGAGGTTATGTTGTCCATATTTGAGAATTTCAAGATGGCGGCTGAACACATACCATTCATACGATGTATTACTGTGGATGGTGTGTATGTTCTATAGATTTACCAACTACCCTCCACCCTCCAGGCTCTACCCACCGGCAGTGCGGCCTCAGCCTAAAACTTGTTGATGAACACAATCACATAGATCGATATTGAATGCACAATGCATTCAAAATTCATTCAAATTCACAAAATTTTACATCACAAATACCATAGTAGAGTATCCTATATCTCTTCCAGCCGTAGCCTGTAGCCTATAGGTACTGCAGCCTAGTCGAGCAAAGAAGACATTCTGGCAAGATGAGAAAATTTCTCCAGCTCAGTAAATGTTAGATCAAAAATTATTATAAATTTGGTATCAAATTGTAGAGAAGAATTTTCGCAACAATTTGAGACTAGATGTATCATTTCTGAACCGATATTGACCGAGCTGAAGTCATTTTCCCATCTTGCCAGAATGTCTTCTTTGCTCGACCGGGCTGTAGCAACATGGCAAGTTGATATCTCTACGAGGAGAATAAATGCAGGCAATTTATTTTGGGCCACTTTCAAAGATGGCGGACGGATTCTCAGGGGAGTCATTTCTTGTCTTTTCTGTTTTTCTTATCTTATTTCTGAGTGAGATTCGACTATTTACATTTGCAAGGCCTACTGATGAAAATGGCGAATACACAAGTGCGTCTTTACACAAATCTGCAATCTCTATCTTGGTTGTTGCCTTTCTTTATTCCTCTCTTCTACTTTTTCTTCCTCTTCTTCTTCTTTTTCTTCATCTTCTTATTCTTATCCACCTCCACCATCTTGGCATCTTCTTCTTCTCCTGAACGGTATATTGTATCAAAACAAAGGGAAAAGTATCCTTGTACAACGTATTTGAGAATATACACTCTTCATCTCCCCTCCTAGTTTAATCCAATAGGAAGAAGCTTATTAGAGGCTATAGTATTTATTAGTATCTCAGCGAAAATATTTAGTCATTTCCATGAATTAAGTGATAAAATAGGCAATTTTTTTACTGAAATAATTTTTAGTTTTCTACCTATTGCTATGATTTTTTGTACCTCATAAAATGACCTTCAATTGGACTTCAAGTACAAGATAAATATTGGTTGAGGGTAAGTTTTGAAACATATTATGATTACCTTTTCCTTCTCAAGAAGAAAATTTTCGAGTATTCAAAATAAGAATAATAATTTGGAGATAAAGCTACTCATAAGAGAAAAGAGATATTCTCGGTTTAGAAAAGAAAATGAATGCTTCCAGCGAACAAAATGACGCAACAGAGCTGTCAAGCTGTGCTGTGATTGGACGAAACCTACTCCCTCCCTCTTGATACCACTGACCAATGAGAGTCGAGGAGTTCGCCAATAAACGTTTCTTATAAAATTTGATGGCGGTTATTGATTTTGCGTTAGTCTAAAGCATGCTGTACACGGGGACAGTACTGTCGGCCAGTTGAATATCAGTAGCCAATCACAGACTTTGTCTTTTCATTAAGTCAAACAACAGCAGCTGTGATTGGCTACAAGTATTCAACTGGCCGATAGTACTGTCCCCGTGTACAGCATACTTAATTTACATAAATTTCTTGTAATCTTATTGGATATCCAATAAGAATATGTAATTCTCATATTTGAATGGAAGTTATCTCTATAATACGAGACGGTCTTGAACTGTATGAGGCAAGGCAATATATAGTCTGGCCATTGTATAGCAAAGAAGAGCCTCTGGCAAGATGGGAAAATGACTCCAGCTTGGTCAATATTGGTTCAAAAATTATTGATTTGGTCTCGATTGCAGGAACCATTCTGATCTACAATTTGAGAACATATCAATAATTTTTGAACCAATATTGACCAAGCTGGAGTCATTTTCCCATCTTGCCAGAGGCTCTTCTTTGCTATACAATGGCCAGACTATACAATGAAGTGGGACTATAAGTATTATTGTTTTTATTTTTTTGGAATTATGGTACATTAAAATATCAAAATATGAATATAAACATAATCTTAATAGAGATTGTGGCATGAGAATAGACATGAATATAATTGATAGCACTATCATTGAATTTCCTTGAGGAGAAGCAATAAGGATATCAAGGAAAAGAAGAAGATGAAGAGAAAGAGGACGAAGAAGAAGAAAGAAAAAGAAGGAAAGAAGAAGAAAAAGAAGAAGAAAAGACGAAGAAGAAGAAGAAGAAGAAGAAGAAGAGGAAGAAGAAGAAGGAGGAGAAGAAGAAGGAGAAGAAGAAAAAGAAGAAGAAGAAGAAGAAGAAAAATTGGAAGAAGAAGAAGGTTGGAGAGTGTGAGATGAGAACAAGAGTAAGATTCCAAAGGCAATGATAAGAATACAAGAGAGAAAGCAATAATTAAGAGAAAGGAAGAGAATAAGGACAAAATGAGAAACTGAAGAGACAAAAGACATGTGAAAGCTTAAAATGAAAGTAAAGATTCTTAGGAAAACATGGAGAGGAAAAGAGGAAAACAAGAGAAAGAAGGAAAGAAAGTGGGAGAGAATTGAGAAAAAAAGAAAATGAATAAGAAGAGAAATGAAAATAAGGAGAATAATGAGGAGAAGACACGAAAAACCTCAGACATAGAAATAGAAAATGAAACAATTTTTGATGGAAAATCAAGAAAAGGAGATAAAGTAGAGGGGGATTAAGTAGAAGAAGAAGAAGAAGAAGAAGAAGAAGAAGTAGTAGAGTGAAAAATGAAATTAATAAGAAGAGAACGAACCTCCTAATCCACAGAATTCTTGAACCACGTTTCCCGAGAATGTTGTACACGACTTGGTGTTGGCTATTAATAAACATTCTCCATGAATTATTCATTATTCACTCCTATTCCTCGCGCTGTACTCTCATTCATTGTAATAATCCACCAACACGATGACAGCCGAAAATATGACGGAAATATTGAAAATGAATATTAATAGAATACACAAAGTATTGTGGGAATACCTTGGTGACGTGGTAATTTCCTATTGAGTTATTTCTTTCTCTTTTCTACTTTTTTAGATGGTAAGGGAGAATTTGATAGTTGTGCAGTTAGAGTATAGTATAGTATAATATTCCCGTTATCTTAGGGCTACTTTATGAGTGTTCTTTTCTCAAATTAGAATCAATAAAATTTATTTAAAATGTATTTTTTAATATAATTAGAAAGGGTAGGCTACCATGAGAATAGTCTGTACTATAGAATAAGTCTGTAATTCTATTAGTTCTATTCTCTTTATATACAGGGTGTTTCAGGAGGAATGTGCAATACTTCTCAGGCTGATTCCTTACACCAAATAGACGAAAAAGTTCCATGGGACCAACCCCCCAAAACGCTTTGTTACTGAGATAACAATGGCGGAAAATTCAAATTTTTCAAAAAATATTAATTTTTCTAATTTTTTAGAGGCTTTAGTGAAGTTATAAAATAATCAATTATTATGTAAAATTGGCTAAGGAATTCAATGAAACCAGATCCAAGTTTGTAACTTTAACGGTTATTAAGATAATTGAAAAAATATGCTAAAAAACGCAATTTTTCAACCATAAGGGTTATAACTGGATAAGGAAACATAAAATTAAATTTTTATTAATGGAAGTTGAAGAGAGTCGGATTCTTAAGAAAAAGTTAAATGGCGGCGATCATGTAAATCTTACCCAAATCTCAGAAATAGCGATCAAAAATAGCAAAATCGCTACTAAACACAAATTCATCACTTGTGCTATGTTTTGTCAATTTTGCGATTTTTGAACGCCATTTATGAGCTTTGGGTGAGATTTACACAATCGCCGCCATTTAACTTGTCCTTCAGAATCCGACTCTCTTCAACTTCCATTAATAAAAATTAGAATTTTATGTTTCCTTATCCAGGTATAATCCTTATTGTTGAAAAATGGCGTTTTTTAGCATATTTTTCCAATCATCTCAATAACCGTTGAAGTCACAAACTTGGAACTGGTTTCATTGAATTCCTCAGCTAATTTTACATAATAATTGATTATTTTATAACTTCACTAAAGCCTCTAGAAAATTAGAAAAATTAATATTTAAAAAAAAATCTCAATTTTCCGCCATTGTTATCTCAGTAACAAAGCGTTTTTGGGGGTTGGTCCCATGGAACTTTTTTGTCTACTTGGTGTAAGGAATCAGCCTGAGAAGTATTGCACATTCCTCCTGAAACACCCTGTATATCTCTATATATTTATCTATATCTCTTTATAGCTTTTATTGAAAACTTGACTGGAAGTTTTTTTTTCTTCAAAAGGTCAGTAGTAAGTAGAAGAGTAGGCTAAGTGGCAAACAAAATCTTTGATAAATAACAAGAATAAGTGAGAGACATAAAGAGAACAGAAAAAATAGAGAAGAAGAGATATTGTAGAGAATAGAAGAGATATAAAGAATAAATAATTAGAAGCAAGTTAGGAAGAATAAATAGAGAATTAAATGGAGAATAAATGGATAAATTGAATAGGGGGAGCTTAATATTTGTTTCAATCACATATTGTAATTGTATTGATATTGTTATAATTTTATAATTTTTGTATCTTAATATTATTGGGCTGATATGAACGAACTAACGGATTGTATTGAGGAACTATAGGTACATAGTGAAGGTCCGATAACAAGAAAGCCACTGGCGGCTAGTGCCCACGAAACAGGTGAAGTGCCTGTATCTTTTACTGTACAGCACTTCACCTGTTTCGTGGGTACGAGCCGCCAGTGAAAAAAGCACAAACAGTTTTTGAACCTTGATAATTTGTAATTCTCTATAAATCGTAGGGGAAGCCGAGTCCCTTGGAATAATACTTCATTATTAATAAAATCAAATCAAATCAAAATCTCGTTTCATACACAATTAATATACAGTACATGAAAATAAATATTTTATCTACTAACGATACAATCTTGAAGTAATATACTCACTTTTTTTACAAATGATTGCAATATTATAAATATACAGTTCTAGATTACATTTTTATTTACAACTCTGTAATAGAATGAGCCTACATGGGCACTATGGCCTGTTATTACTAGCTTATAGTATAAGTTATAGTATATTACTCGCTTAATAGCTTCGATAATTCGTAATCTTCCCCAATTTGTACAAAAGTTTTGGTCCCATGAACTACTAATTATCGAGGTACCACTGTAACATAGATTTCAAATCAATCACAAGCAAGAGCAGAAAGAAAAAAATTCGCTCCGGCAGCTGGCGGTCGGAAAGAGTGCATTTCAAATGCAATTCTATGATGGCTCAAATCATATGACTTATAATGAGCTATTCAGGGTATGAATTCAAAGGCGCCGTTTTCGAAAAACACAATTTTTGTCATTGTGTTATTCGCCATTTTCTCTGCCATTTTTGATTGGATTTTTTTCGTTGATGGCTCAAATTGTAGGGAATGATAAGGGTATTATACCCACCAATTTTCAAAACGATCACGTTATTGGTCGATTTGTAGTGATTTTTCAAAATTTTCATCCCCTAATTTCACCCCCTACCCTTGGACCAATTTGGCTGGTTAACGAACTTGACCGAGATATTTACACTAATGATTTTTGTGCGAAATTTGGTCGCTCTCCGACAAACCCTTCGGGAGTAATCTTGTTAACAAGAAACTGTACATATATATATATATATATATATATATATATATATATATATATATAGAGAGATATATATGAATTTGAACGGACATCAGATTCGTGTTCTAGGGGCTCGGAAACGTGTAAAAAATATATCACATCATAAATTTTCGATTGTCAGGGCAAGACCAATAGTGCATTTTTTCAAATGAAATGCACTAACATACATAGTAATATAAAACAATATGTTCTCATAATCTACGTTCTGCTTATTTCTTGAGAAAACAATTCTCAAAAAAAATCCAGACATTGAAGGCCGAAAACTTACTGTATTAGGCTGTAGAGCGATAACATTTCAAAACAGTAAAATTTCATTGATAAAGTGATGACTTCATTGATAGAAGTGTCAACAACATTGTTAGAAAAAAGCGTTAAAATTTGATAATTTTCAAATAAGCTTCATTACTTTGTCACATAAGGCTTTATTTCAAGGTAGTGTCCTTTTCCAACAGTGGAATGATGACAATAAACAATTTTTCCATCAATAATTTTCTCTAATTTTTTTCAGAAATTGATGATTATTTGAAAATTAAGCCCATTATCACATAAACAGGTACACGTGGTTTTGTTTGAGGCTAGCTCGTGTCATCCTATGATTAGGAGTTGATTATAGCCTAGGCTATTTTAATTATATATAGGCAAAATAGATAGCCTATTGTTAATAGGAAAACTTATCCATGGATGGAAAACATTTTGAACAGTGGAATCATGTATAACTTGCTACTGGCAGATAATAATATCGATGATAGGAAAATTTATTCATAGATGGACCAAATTTCTATCATTAAACTCATGTATCATATATTATATTTATTATTATAGTTTGCTATTGAAATTTTCTCTGTGTATTGTATATCACAGACTAGTAATTAACTGAGTCCACTCCATAGTTATAATATTTCCATGATGAAATTTGAGTGAAATGAATAGATAAACAACTCAATCTATTTTAAATTGAATCTATTAATAATCTGAATTGAATTGAGAATGTATAAAGGCTTACTATTACCATAGACTAACTATACATATCTACGAATATACATATCTAAGAATATTATATCTACGCTATTACCATCTGATCTCTTTCCAACCTTTGTATAGCTGACATCAAAACGTCTGTCTCTTGTTGTGGTTGAGTGGTAGTGTGGACATTACTGTCCAAACTTCGCCACGTCATAAGGAAGTCATACCAATCTATTCTATTTTATTCTCTTGTACGTAATAATCTACTAACAGCTGATGTAGAGCATCTATTGTCTCTTTTGATTTCAAAATCATCATCTAGGCCTAGCTGAATGACAACTCTAATAATTGAAAAAAATCATCCATTGGAGCGCATTACAAGGAGCTGAAATGTCACCTAATAAATTATTGGCTTCAGCCTTAGGATTCTATTTAGAGTGGGTGGAGCAAAAGTGAAGGGAAAGAACGAAAATGACAACAAAAACATGATGAAAAATAGGAGGAGGAAAAATGAGAAAGAATTTTAAGAACAATGAAGAGAAGACTGATAGAGAGCTGGTGAAAAAAAGAGGGGGTGAAAAGGATCAGGGGAAGAAGAAGATGAAGAAGAAGAAGAAGAAGAAGAAGAAGAAGAAGAAGAAGAAGAAGAAGAAGAAGAAGAAGAAGAAGAAGAAGAAGAAGAAGAAGAAGAAGAAGAAGAAGAAGAAGAAGAAGAAGAAGAAGAAGAAGAAGAAGAAGAAGAAGAAGAAGAAGAAGAAGAAGAAGAAGAAGAAGAAAGAAGAAGAAGAAGAAGAAGAAGAAGAAGAAGAAGAAGAAGAAGAAGAAGAAGAAGAAGAAGAAGAAAAAAGAGAAGAAGAAGAAGAAGAAGAAGAAGAAGAAGAAGAAGAAGAAGAAGAAGAAGAAGAAGAAGAAGAAGAAGAAGAAGAAGAAGAAGAAGAAGAAGAAGAAGAAGAAGAAGAAGAAGAAGAAGAAGAAGAAGAAGAAGATCCAAGAAGAGAAGATACTGTAATAAAGTACAACAAGGGTCAGGAATAATTGTGAGTTATTCATTGCACTCACGGCAGGGTTTCTCACTTTTCTTTTCGTTTGCAGTAGCACTAAGTGAGGGTGCCAAAAGGTTAAAGACCCAAATAAATCTTTGCAATAATATCGTGTTTCTAATAAGCGCCTCTATAATTCAAATCGACTTTGAATATTCATTCACCGAACTGAACTGCTATCGCCTGTGTTGTGTAGCCGATTCTTTTGGCGCAATACTATTTTTCTACTGAATTTTGGAGTTTTCAGTAGTATGAAGTATTTCCACTTTGATTGCGGTATTTATTCATTTTTTATTGATTGTGACACTGGAAGGTGTACTTAAGTCAATGATCTAACGATATTGGGAAAAAATACCAGAAATTTGAAACCAACGGGGCCCATTTTATCATCTTCTATCAGACTGTTATTAAAGTAAAATGGTTGATGATTTTGAGCTTGATTTGAACTTTGAATACATAATTCAAGCTAAAATTATTGAAGCTAAATTGAATGATGAGGAAGGCCTAGAAAGGACAATTTGACTTTGGATGAGGTGTTTTCAATGTAATAAATAAATAGATTCATTAACCAATCAAATTAAATACAAAATTCAAGATCTTATTGATATAAAAAATGCTAATATACAAAATCCAAATCATGTAACAAATGAAAATTATTGTTCATCACCTCTTCAAGCTTGAAGCTTGTGCTAAGGGATGAGTCGCTTAGGCAAAAGCAATTACATAAAATAAGATCATTATCAAAGTGAAGAACAAACAATAAAATTCTCAATCAATATTCAACTAAACCTACACTACTAAACAATGTGTAACAAAATACTTCATTAACAAATAATGTAGGAAAACAAAATAATATCACTCTGTTCTTGAAACAAATATTAAAATGATTACGGTACCTCTAGGAGCTATCCTTAATAATAATAATTCTGATTCCTTATCATGCTGTATAAGAAATTGCAGTTGTGAACTGTGTTGTTTAAATTTAGATGTTTCTTATGAAATAATACTAAGGGGAAGTTGATGATTATTTGATTCGAAATTTGATAGTGAAATAAATTGATATATCAACACCACTCCTCCACAATATTATCAAGCAGTGGGTTGAGTGCTGGCGTCGCAACCCAAAGGTCCCGGGTTCAAACCCAGGTCAGACCAGAAATTTTTCTCAAGCCACTTCCCCGTGTTTCGGATGGACACGTTAAGCCGTCGGTCCCGGCTGCCTAAAAACAGTCGTGAAGTCATGTCAGAGGTCCTGAAATTGATCAGGAGCGACCTGAAAACTCTGACACCAGACCTGAGCCAGCCAGGTTACACGAATATTATTATTATTATTATTTATTATCAAGCAGACGTTTAAAAAGAACAGTGATTATTGGAATAATAAAAGGATGTATTGAAGGATTTGAAGAAATCTGTAATATTCATTGCAATATTTCTATTCATCTCATTTATTCATTGCAATATACACATACATTATTATATATAATCGAAACAAAATTTTTCGAGAGATGAAAAATATCTCCTGCCCCCACTATTTAAGCCTATCTCCCAAATTTTGATAAATTAAATTTAATGCAATTCGAAATAAGGAATCAATATAATAAGTAATATAAGGATGATAAGATTATATTATTATAATATAAGTTTGATAAGGAATGAATGAATAATATAAATAATTGATGACGGATTTTCAACTGAGTTGTGGTCGATATTGTGGAAACGTTCCATGATGAAATAAACACACATGTGACCTGTGTGGTCATGAAGCCATGGTCGTGTACCAATAAATAGAGTAGAAAATTGACAAAATCTTTGTGTTTATTTCATGATGACGGATTATTCTTTCAATCCTTATCTACAATAGTCATTATAAAAAATTGATGAGGTCAAAGCAAGCTATCAAAGATTTCCATAAGTTGAGTTAGCTTTAAGTTCCACATTCAAATATTCTTCGAGGAAAACGTAAACAACCACCAAGTAGTCACCAAGTCCAACCCCAAAATAGCCTCACCATCATTTCACCCCTAAATCGTGCGTTTTGTTCAGAAACTGTTACAAGGTCTCCACCCTCTCCATCAATTTCCTCTCTTCCTTTCCTTCTTCTTCCTTTTTCTCTTCTTTCCTTCTGTCTTCTTCTACTTCTCCTACTCACTGTTCCACATGCCAACCATTAACTCAGCTATAGGCCAATGTCGTACTGCGTGACTTTTCAGCTTCAAGTCACGTTTTCCATGCGTGAATATCAGTGCCAGGTACTCCTTATTACAGTAACGTAAAACGTAACTTAAAATATTTACGTTCAAAGTAATAAAATTCAACAGTATTGGAGTAGGCGAAAATTTAAACTCTAGTACAGTTATAAATGTAATATTGTAATGCCGTATATGACATACGTTTGTCAATTAGCAACTGACTCCTTGTTTTAAAACCGCTGTTAACAGGTTGAGGAATGCACACAGAGCAACTTAGCTGACGCATGTTGTTAAAATCATTGTTAATTATTTGATTTCATGTCTAGTTGTTTTGAATCCAGTGTTAGTGGATGAACGCATGCACACAGAGCAAGTTGACTGGGAATGCATGTAGTTGATGTAAATTAGTTGACTCGGAGTTTTGAAATCAATGTTAGTGGATGAAGGCATGCACATAGAGCAACTAAGCATGTTGAAATGAACGTCAATATTGCAGTAACAAATCACATTGTTGATGAATAAAGTAGTTAATTTATGCACATAAATAAAGTAGAACAGGTTAACTGGTAAGACATTTAGTCATCAAAATCAATGTAAATTAGTTGACTTTTTCACTTTTAGTTTTTAAACCAATGTTATTGCATGAAGGTATGCACACAAGTCAACTACGCGGGCAACGCATGCAGTCATAGAAATCAATGTAAATCAGTTGTCTTGAAGTTTAGAAACCAATGTTGGTGAATGGAGGCATGTACACTAGTCAACTTCATGACAACATATTGGGCAGTACTTAAAATCAGTTGGAAAATAATGAAATAACTGAAGTGCTGTTTTAAAATGAATGTTGGTAGAAGACAGCATGCACACAAGCCAACTTTGCTGACAAAATTTGTATTGTACAAACTAATCTTTTAATCATTTCATATTGGAATTGATTGTAAAATCAATGAAGCAATTGCATTATGGTTTTAAAATCAATGTTGATAGATGACGGCATGCACATGAGGCAACTAAGATGACAAAATTTGTGTTGTTCGAATTCGTAAGAATCAATATGTTTTAATCAGGTGACTTGTTGTTTTGAAACCAATGTAAACAGGTGGAGGCATTTCAACAGAGAAATTGTTGCGTGATAGATGGCGATCAACTTGCTATATAAGCTGTTGATTATTCTGGCTTGAATTCTTGAATATATTCGATATCAATCAGCCAGTACAATTTTATTCCTGCTCTTGCATTCCAAGACTTTGTCGAATCGCTATTATTGCATAAGAGAACCTTCAGTTTGAAAAGAAAAACTAATATATTAAAAAATTACCAATGAATTAAGACTAATGAATGGAATGAATAGATGATATCTAATAAATAACTCATGAATACCATAATAATTGAGATAAACTTACCCGGGGGAAGATTCCTGTTGTAGTCATGTGATAGAACAAAAAGCTCCTTGCTGAGTGTCAAGTGGAGGAAACTGTAAAACATAAAAATCATGATAATTCCAATCACTTCAATTGGACGTAGTTATGCAGAAAGGAACCAATCCACAAAAATAAAAAAAATAGGATTTTTCAATATTTGGGTTGATAAACCCCTAGGTAACAGTTTTGGATGAGAATAAATCACTGGAATCAACCCTTATGGCTATTATGTGGGCTGGTTCCTTTCTGCAAAACAAATATCCTACTTTATGAGTTATGCAGAAAGGAACCAACCCACATAATTGCCATAGGAACCAAACTAAAATTTTTGTTTTTTTCAGAGTAAACGAATCATATGAGGCTGAATCCTTTAATCATGAATCAATATTATAAAGGAAAGTATTCTGTCAAAATTTCCCACCCCCACCCATCTTGCTACCCTCTCTGCACCCCTCATGGAATGGGAAATTCTGTTATTAGGAACCAGACTGAAATGTTGGTTTTTTGGAAAATCAACTCCATACAATTTCCCCAAATGAATTATTTGAAAGTTAAATGAATTAAAAGGTATATTTTAGTACTCACTTGATAGACCATAATATCAGTCTATCCGCCGAGCGCTTCTGAGATAGTGCTTTTCATTTAATCAACTGACTTACACTTACGTTAAATTTCAGAAAAATGTATTAGGTTTCTATCATTCAAAATGTAGGTTTTGAAAAGTTCTACAAGTTTCATAAGATACATTTCCAGTAGAATCATTCTGTAAACTTTCATTTGGAAGATAATCAAAATTTCATGCAGAAATCTAGGGAATCCCGCCATTCTTCCATTTATATAACTTTTAAACCGCAGGAGCTACAATGAAATGGTGAGACATAAAATAAAGAGAATTTAATTTACTGAAAAATGATAAAAAGTTCGATTTCTTATTTCCAATAAGTGCTAAGGTACAGTCAATGTAAGAAACCCTTACAAATTGAAACTTTAAGGGGTGCAGAGGGGGTAGCAAGATGGGTGGGGGTGGGAAATTTTGACAGAACACTTTTCTTCATAATATTGATCCATAAGTAAAAGAATTGGCCTCATATGATTCGTTTTCTCTGGAAAAAAAACAAAAATTTTAGTTTGGTTCATGGCAATTTTGTGGGTTGGTTCCTTTCTGCATAACTCCGTACAATTGTATTATATCAGCTCTGTCTCCTATATAATTATCATATATAAGTTTGAAGTTTCACTACATGACATAACCTTAATTTGGACTTTCATCACAAATTGGTTGAGGAACAGTTTTGTGCAATATGCCTGTTGTACTCATGTTTGTATTTTATTGATTGAATAAATGAACGAATTAATATCATACAGACCACATCCTGATTGAGTTGAAGGGGTTTAGTGAAAACTGTGAATATTATTACTTTTTCCTATTATTGTCCAATTTCTTATTGTTTTGTAAGATATAAATAGTAAATATGTATTTTAATGGAAATTGAGGGAAGATTTTATAGAGAAGGTGAAGATATCTGTACAGTAATAATAAATCGTTTTACGAATTTTATTCCAAAACAAATTGCACCTAGGAAGTGTAATTATGCATTTGTTTTCGCCTTCAACATCAATTCATTCAATACAAACTTTAATTAAAAAATAACTTCTCGCTGCATAAATCTCCTGCTTATAGTTATTCTTGTTCACGTTTTTAAACTCCTGATCTCTTGATTCCATTTGTCTGCCAAGTTTAATTCTACTTCAGAATCTCATTAGTGGATTTCAAACCCAGTTTTAATACCAGTAAGCCACAAACTTCGTAAGCAGGATTGATTCTCAAATGAAATGTTCGAAAGTACGAAACTAAGAGAGATTGGATTTGTTTGTAGATTTCAAGATTTTAACCGAAGATGGGAATAATGAGTATGAAGAAGAATGGAAAGAGGAAGAAGAATAAGTAATAAGAAAACTAATTTACTGATATTGATAGTAGATTCGCGTTGAATGAAACTACTGTACAAAATTTCTGATAATTATCAGTTCACTCAAATACAATGTATAAAATTGATCATCACAGTTACAGGAATCTCAAAGTCGAAAATCAATTATCAAGATAGTAATTAATTATCAAGTTCAATCTCAGTATTCCAGCAATTCACGAATATGAAAAGTACTTAACATCAAAAAGTACTTGTTGCCTACATGTATGAAGGAAAGAAGATTTTTTCAATTTGATTCAATTCACTAAATCTATTTCCAAACCTCATCTACAATGACAATATAACAACCTTCTACATTTTAGAGTGATCTATTCCAAAATACTAGAGTAGTGTCTGTAATAAGATGTCCAAGTAATGAATGAGCAATATCCCAACAAATATTTTCTAGATACGAGATAGCAATGAATAGTAGCTTATCTTGTTTAGACATAATTAGAAGTACGTTACTTATTCTTATTCGGAATCAAACGTTCAAAAATAGGATTGAGATATCCTTCTATGAAGCTTTAAACCTCCATTTTCTTTCTTCGTGAATGTCATTTCGTTGCTTTATATCGGCCATTTCGTTCTTGCGTAGACGCCATTTGCTTGAAATCAACTGGCAATATTTCAGTCGAACAGTATCTCGACCAATCACAAGAAAGCAACTCCCACTTAGCTCCACCCTTTTCTAGCTCCTTCCGACTACAGTGACTATATAAGATAATCTATACATATATAGTCACTGTACTCCCGACTGAACTCAAAATTATTAGAATGAATAATTGATTAATTAATTAAATGATAAATTGAGTTTGAAATTAATTAGTGAATGCATGAAATAGTATTCTAATTTTTCTCATAAACGTGAAGAGATAAATTAGGTAATACATAATATTCCTATTATGGAGTTTATTGAGAAAACGTGTTGAGTTTGAAGCTTCTACATAACAGTCAAATGCGATTCTTGTTCGTTTTTCAAAAGATGCATTTATATAATAAAATTAAAATAAGGGCAATAAAACATGATCCTGTGATCCAATTCAGTGGAATTGACAGTTTTAACAATAATTTTCCTTGGTAATCTTACTAATTAATCAATTTTTTTAAACACATTCACATATAATCCTAGAACGATTCACGAGGTAAAGAACACGCTCATCTCTTGCGCTACTTACTATCTTACCTACTATACTATCATCATCCTGAATTCTCCAATAAAAACTTATCCCCAAATGAAGTTATTGAACATATTTCTTGATCACTTATAAATTAAGTACTTAATATATAATTAAGTACTAATAAGTATTTATTGTACTTGCACTTAGTTATAAACACTTGAATTTTCCAGATCCAATATAATCTTAATTCAATCTTAATTGATAATCGAAATACTCACTCACTATAATTATGGAGAGGCTCTACAAATAAATATAATTTCTAAACATTTCACTATAAACTTCATTAGATTTCAAAAGGATTGAATAATTAACTGAATACTTCCAGAAGAGTAAGAAGGATAGGACAAGAGAGGGAGACAGAGCACAGAGATCCAGTTGATCGTACAATTTGTTCACTCTTCATTCCACCCAGTTTCATCCCCCATTTCCTCCATTACACGTTCATTCGCTTTGCTTTGCCCAACTTTGTCCCACTGGGAATCTGCGCCATGTGTCATTTCAAACGAATTAACCAGCACTGTCACAAATCCAAGCATCGTGCTTAAACTGTAGTCTGTACAAGCAAAGAAGACATTCTGGCAAGATGAGAAAATGTCTCCAGCTCGATCAATTGTAAATTTTGTTTCAAACTGTAGGAAACATTGTGATCTACCATTTGAGACCAAATTTATCATTTTTGAACTAATATTGATCGAGCTGGAGTCATTTTCCCATCTCGCCAGAATGTCTTCTTTGCTTGGAAGACTATAAGCACTACCAAATCTAAGCATCCACAGACCGCTGGTCCCATAAGGACTTCTAATGAATACCTCAAAGGAATCTCTCGCTACACCTCGATTAATCGAACCGAATCGACCATCGATTACGAAAACATCGATTAGTTCGCGCTAGGAGATAGACTTTGTGGTATAACACAGATTAATGACCACTGTGTAATCCTTTGGACAAATATTCTGAATCTGTGGGTGTTTTAGGTGTAAGTATAGATGCTACAGATCTTTTGAGACATGTATTTGATTTTACTACATAACTAAATCCGATATTCCCTGTTTTGGGTGATTGGCTGTCGTTAGTAAAGATAATCAGTCATTTCCCGTCTATGAAGGAATACTAATTGTTACAATACACTCTAACTGATAAACAGAATGTTATTCAGAGGTGTTCCGCGCTGTTACTTGATTAGGGAAACTATCTTATGGTTTATATCATCATCGTTGTTGATGATTATTCACCTCTGCTGCATAGTGGAGTGAATATGAAACTGGAAACCAGCTGGCTGGGCCCTTCATGGGCTGTTGAGTCATTAACAAACTAACTTAACCCGATATCGTAAAAATAAGTCTGCATCTTACTGGGGAAAACACTCTCATCATAGTGTTATGTTTTCCACATATTAACAAAGTGTTATATTCCACTCACTGACAAAGTTTAGTCAGTAACAATACAGTGTGTTTCAGGAGGAATGTGCAATACTTCTCAGGCTGATACCTTACACCAAGTAGACAAAAAAGTTCCATCAAAAATCGCAAAATTGACAAAACATAGCACAACTGATGAATTTGTGTTTAGTGGTGATTTTGCGATTTTTGATCGTTATTTCTGAGATTTGGGTAAGATTTACACAATCGCCGCCATTTTACTTTTTTTTTAGAATCCGACTCTCTTCAACTTCCATTAATAAAAAATACTGACTGATTCATTCATCACCAGAACCAGAGACAATGTATTATTAATAACATTAATTAATAATACATTGTCTCTGCCAGAACTAAAAATCCACTGAAGCGAATACGTTCAAATTTGGCAGGCATGTTCAGTTGGACGTTTAGACGCGCGCTAAGAAAAGATTTTAAAAACATTTCAAGAATACGCCAAATATTTTAGTTTTTCTAGAGTTTTTTTTGCGTTTTCCTCATTTTTTCGAGAACCAATCGGTAGAAAATGTTGATATATGGTGGGTAGGTTCAAATGAGGTCTAAAAATTTTGTATTAAAATATTTTTGCAATCCGTTCAAGATTACGCCAGTAATCAGGTTTTCAAAATTGTAGATGTGTTGCGGGTTGCATATCTTCCGCCTTGATACGACCAATCCTAACTGTAAATTGAATGGTTCAGCGAGATTATAGATGAATTAATTTGGAAGATATTGAATCAAGTTTCAAACAATGTCCGATATACTTCCCAAGGTTACGCTTAATATTAGCGTTTTACAATTTTTTCAATTTTCGGAATTTTTCTTAGATTTTTCTAGAACAAATTGGCAGAAAATGTTGCAATTAGGTAGACAGGTCCAGATCAGGTGTAGAAATGCTGTGCTCAATAAATTTCAAACCCCTACTGAACGGAATTTGCAGGCGAGCGAAGCGAGCCTGTTTGTCTCAGCTGACACTGACAGAGGTTTCGAGCGAAGCGAGCCTGTTTGACTCACTTACACTGCCTATACTGTCGGGGGTCCAGGGGGCGGAGCCCCCTTGTTAGGCGGAGAAGGCGAGCGAAGCGAGGCTGCCGGCTATTACATTATAAATGATAGAGAATACATGGAAACATGACACGTGGAGTGAATAATGATCCGTTATTATTTCATAGAACTATGAAAAGTTGGAAAACCATAACCCACTTTCAAGGTACAAAGTCATACACAGTATTGTTTTCAATACAATCAACGTTTAATTTTCCAGCATAGTATTATTATGGGGAACTGTGTTTGTTCGGTACAGTCCCTGACAAAAATGTGTGATATGAATAATATTGTCGTGACCGTCAAATGGGAACATTTTTGCAGAATGTTGATAGTGTTGTAGGCTTCCGAGAGAGTGTGTGTGAGAGAGAGAGGATGCATGTGTGATAAAGAGAGATTGAAAAAGAGTGGAGAAGGTGGAATGAGAGAGACAGAGTGAGGGAGAAAGAGGAAAGGGAAAGGAAAAAGGGGGAAGATGGGTAGTGAGAATGCAATGAAGAGAATTTACACGGAGGAAAAAATCGGATGGAAGGAATGAAAGTAGGCAGACAATGGAGAAGAAAGATGTGTTGAGGAGAAGAAGAAGAAGAAGAGGAAGAAGAAGAAGAAGAAGAAGAAGAAGAGGAAGAAGAAGAAGAAGAAGAAGAAGAAGAAGAAGAAGAAGAAGAAGAAGAAGAAGAAGAAGAAGAAGAAGAAGAAGAAGAAGAAGAAGGAGAAGAAGGAAGAAGAAGAAGAAGAAGAAAAGAAGAAGAAGAAGAAGAAGAAGAAGAAGAAAACAGAAGAAGAAGAAGAAGAAGAAGAAGAAGAAGAAGAAAAAGAAGAAAAAGGAAGAAGAAGAAGAAGAAGAAGAAGAAGAAGAAGAAGAAGAAGAAGAAGAAGAAGAAGAAGAAGAAGAAGAAGAAAAGAGAAACAAAGAAACAAAAGAACAAGAAAAGAAAAGAAGATAGAAAAGAAGAAGAAGAAGAAGAAGAAGAAGAAGAAGAAGAAGAAGAAGAAGAAGAAGAAGAAGAAGAAGAAGAAGAAGAAGAAGAAGAAGAAGAAGAAGAAGAAGAAGAAGAAGAAGAAGAAGAAGAAGAAGAACAACAACAACAACAACAACAACAACAACAACAACAACAACAACAACAACAACAACTACAACAACAACAACAACAAGAACAGGAAGAAAAAGAACAAGAAGAAGAAGAAGAAGAAGAAGAAGAAGAAGAATAAGAAGAAGAAGGAAGAAGAAGGAGAAGAAGGAGAAGAAGAAGAAGAACAAGAACAAGAACAAGAACAAGAACAAGAACAAGAACAAGAACAAGAACAAGAACAAGAACAAGAACAAGAACAAGAACAAGAACAAGAACAAGAACAAGAACAAGAACAAGAACAAGAACAAGAACAAGAACAAGAACAAGAACAAGAACAAGAACAAGAACAAGAACAAGAACAAGTACAACAAGAAGAAGAAGAAAAAAAAAGAAGAAGAAGAAAATGAATAAGAGGAAGGATTGTGGTTTTATAGTGACCTGGTTAGTGGGGGTTAATCCAACATGGCGTGTACTATTATATTGTTTTAGACCACGCATTATCAGAACGTTATCGACCTTTCTTCTCCATCTCTATCTTTTCTCCTCCTTCTTCTTCTTCTTCTTCTTCTTCTTCTTCTTCTTCTTCTCCTCCTTTTTTCTTATTTCCTCACCAGGAGTGTAGTGAATTTTTGAACCAGCGCATTTTCGGTTAGTGATTTAGTAATTAGTGTATCTCTTCACTTATTCTTGGCGATGTATGAAGGAAAAGGGGAGAAAGAAAATAAAGAAAAATAAGAAAAGATGAAGAAAAAAGGAGAAGAAGAAGAAGAAGAAGAAGAAGAGAGAATAAGAAGAAAATCTGGCAAAAAAGAGACATCAAGAAAGAATTGCTATTGAGTGACTGTCTGTCTGTTAAAACTACAATGAAAGCATTGATCCTCTATTGTCTATTTTTATAGCAGAGGAAATGAAAAAAGGATAGCACATAAGTGAAGGGGAAAAAGGAAGAGAGAAATAAGGTGGGAGAAAGACGAAGAAGTGATGAAGAAGGGTGATAGAAGTGTGGGAAGGGTGGAAAATAAGTGTACAAAGCAAGAAAAGACTGGGAAAGACAACTATTACCTTAACAATTGTTCGTTCTTATTCTCACGCTACCTTGGGAATTGCACTCGGATTAGAGCAGAAATGATTATTATTTTTGCATTCATTTGTTGGAGGTAAAAATAACCTGGGGAAAGCAATGTCAATCTTTGGAATCAATCACATTCTAACTCATAGAATCGGGATAGTGATTAATCTCTTATTATCATTTCAGTTTTCTAAATAACAGACATGAATTACAGTTCAAATATAGGGAATAATTATTTTACTCATTAGAATATTCATGTCTTGAGCCCTCTTACACAGCGGAATTCTGATACGCAGTAGTGATACAGATTCCAAAATTGATACAGTTAAGAAGCTTGTTGATACGGGACATTTGCAACACTCGGATCGCCGCCATATTGGAAATAAGCTGATTCTCGTTGATTAAACATTTTGAGAGCAATAATAAGAGTAAGCATTTCGAGAGTTTTTGGAGCAGATTCATAGATACTATCTTCTATTTTGTACTCTGAACCCTGTTCAGTTCGTGATCTTTCTACGTTGTTTTCAAGTTTGTTGATCATTCAACCGAATCAGCATAACTTGTTGCATATTTTTGCAATATTTTTCAATTAAAGATGTATCGATGGAAGATTTATCAGATATTGCAGCTCACCAACTGCTGGATAATTATAATTATAATTATAATAATTAATTCGAATCTCAATATATTACTACATAAATAGACAAAGGACTTTTGTCAAGGACCAATGGATCTCGCCTGCTATTTGGTACATTGGCCAATATTTGCAGATGCAGAAGTCCTTTGTCTATTTATATAGCAATAAATTGAGATTCAAATTAATTATTATTATAGAGATGTATTATTTCTTCCATGTGAAGTCGGAAGCAAGATCAACTTTACGATAAGAAGCTCCTGAGCTGAATTATCTACGTTCTCTGAATCTAGATCGTGGAAAAAAAAATAATATTAATAGAAGTTGGAGAAGTTATGAATTAGAAGTTGGACATCCAAGGGCATATAGGCTAAATAATTTATTCGAACTTGAGAAATCATTGATAATTGATGGAATAATTTATGGAAGGTATGCAGTGAACTAACTGCTATTATTGATAAGAATTATTATAATTTAAAATCCCTATTATGACTGTAACAATACGGTCATTTAACGTGACTTCAATCAAGCAGGAAATAAGAAATACCCAAAATAATTCACAGTATTTCTATATTTAGAGCTATTAATTTTATCATTACTTACCATGACACTCATACGTCAACAAAGCTTCAGATTAGCCTGAATTTTAACTGATATAGTCTGTTCAAGCAAAGAAGACCTCTGGCAAGATGAGAAAATTACTCCAGCTCGGTCAATATTGGTTGATAAATTATTGATATAATCACAATTGTAGGAAACATTCTGATCTACACTTTGAGAGCAAATCAATTATTTTTGAACCAATATTGACCGAGCTGGAGTCATTTCCTCATCTTGCCAGAGGGTCTCATTTGCTTGTACAGACTTTAGCTATTAGATAGGAACCTGTTTATATAGTATGATATTATGCTATACTTAAGCTATGCTATAATATGGTAGGCCTATTTCACTTTTTAGTAACCCAATACCATCAATGTCAGTATTGAACCAAAGTTAAATCATCAATAAGTAGTTGAGAACAATTGAAATGACATGAGTTTCAATTTCATTTACATAACAGTAGCCTATAACCAACGCCAAAAAGTTAGGCGGCTTCGTCTGTCTCTTGTACGCGATGTAATCTACTGACAGCTGATGTAATGTATCTATTGTCTCTATTGATTTCCAAAAAATCACCGAGGCCCATCTTAATGACAACTCTAATTGGAAACATCAGCTGTTGGAGCGCACAAGGAGCAGATGAAACCACCAAACTTTCAGGCGTCAGCTACACACTATCATTTTATACATCACTCTTATGCTGATTACACATTGCTTCAAAATATAGGAGTAGTAAATAGAATTCTACTGAAACCATTACAATTATCACTGATCATTTGAATAGTATATAAGAGTGACATATACAAATAGTGCTCTATTTATATTACCCACGCACATGTCCTGGGAATATATCACTCAAATAAAGTCAATGCACCCACAAGAGGAACTTTCCCGACAAGAAATCACAAAAAATTGGTGATACTAGTGCCCGGTTTTCCAAGCACTCGAACTTGAGGGACTCAAACTTCACATTTTTTTAACAGTTTACATTTTTTATACTTAGCATAGAAAATGTCAGCTGTTCTATAGAAATTTGAGGGTCCCTCAAGTTTGAGTGTGCTTGGAAAAACCCGGCATCAAACTTAGAGGACCCTCAAATTTTGATGATCAGCTGACATTTTCTATGATAAGTATATAGGAAATTTGAACCGTCAAATGTAAGTGTGGTTGGAAAAACCGGGCATAAATCTTACAATCCGTAAAAATTGATACATTACAATGTTCCTCCCCAATTCCTTGGAAATAATCGAAAAATATTCGAAGAGTTTCAAGTTAAATCAAGTACTGTACCTTCCATAAAACCCTTACTAACCAATATAAGTTGATCATACTAATGCTTGTTCCATTTTAGAAGTCTTGTAAAACAAGAAATAGGCTGACACACTAGACATACTTGTAAAATTGTTAGAATAATTATTAAGTTTTAAATCGATACGTCTAGTGTGTATCAGCCTTTTTCAGTATCAGAAACAATACCTCTAAAATTGGTTATAAAAGAAACCTTAGTAGGGATTTCTTAGAGAAATTATGTACATTTTTTAAGAAAATACAAATTGTAAGCTTTTACAATTAAAACTTTCAAGTTTTAAAACAATTAAGTTTTCACAATAGAACTCTATTGTAAGCTGTAATGACAATACCTCCAAAATTGATTATAAAAGAATAATTAGTAGGGATTTCTTATAGAATTATGTACATTTTCAAGAGAATACAAATTGTAAGCTGTTTTGTGCATTTATGCCTATTATTTTAAAGCTTTGCGTGCAATAATATTCGGTTTCCAACCCCCAAAATAATTTTTTCCCAATATTGACTCAAACATTTTTACCATTATTTGCCTCCAATTTTGAGAAAAAACTGATTGAAATGTCAACACCAGATATTGACTAGGTGTGATTTCAAAACCTCTTCCCGTCCTGTAGGGGAGGTTTCAATTAATCTACGGGACCAGGTTGAAAGAGAATAGATAAATTTGAAGAGAATTAGCGTGAAGAAAAAGGCTTTGCGCAATATTTTCTGTGTCAATTTGTCTACCTGAGCAAGCCTAGTGTCACATAAGCCGTCATAGCTTTTCAATTTTTACCACACGACTGATTCAAGTTGGTTAGTGATAAAACCGCGACGCCGTTTCAACTTTACTCCTTCCTCCTCCTCCTCCTCCTCCTCCTCCTCCTCCTCCTCCTCCTCCTCCTCCTCCTCCTCCTCCTCCTCCTCCTCCTCCTCCTCCTCCTCCTCCTCCTCCTCCTCCTCCTCCTCCTCCTCGTTCTTCGTTTTCCTTTCCCCCCTCGCTTACACCCGAAGGGAATTCCGTGCCGAAACATGCTAAACATTCTACCCCCCTCCACCCACCCTCATTCTAACCAATATTGCTGATCTTTGTCAGACCTTCTGACTCCTGCTGAAACCAAACTATGACGTCATCATTGGGGATTTCCCAACGCGCATGCGCCAGCCAAGAGCGTTTTCCCTACTAGCACCGTTTTAGATTTTCTGTACATCGTCACCCTTATTCACCACGTCATCCTTCTTCTTATTCTGATTCTTATTGTTCTCTCGCTGTTGTTATTGTTCTCTCGCTGTTGTTCTTGTTCTTTTACTGTTCTTCTCCTTTTATTTTTGATGGTCCTTGTTCTTTTTGTTGGCTATACTTCTTCTTGTTCTTCTAGCTTTCTTATTTTCTTGCTTTTTTTCAAATAGTTACTTCACATAGTTAATTTTCCACTACTTCATTTTATTATTTTAAACTTTTTTGTCAACTTCTCCATCTATTTTTTGTCTATTTCTTTCATTATATTGTCTCACTTTCTGATTCAATAATGTTTTTCTACTACTTCTACTCTTTCACCCATCAGTATCCAATAGTATTTCTTATTCGTTTTTCCACCTTTCGTGTTGTGTTTTTATTGTTCTCCGCTTATGAATCATAGTCATAATCAGCATTTTTATTAAGTAATTATACAGAGTGTTTCAGGAGGAACGTGCAATACTTCTCAGGCTGATTCCTTATACCTAAGAGACAAAAAAGTTCCATGGGACCAACCCACAGAAACGCTTTGTTGCTGAGATAACAATGGCGGAAAATTGAGATTTTCAAATTAATATTAATTTTACCAATTTTTTAGAGGCTTTAGTAAGGTTCTAAAATAATCGATTCGTATGTAAAAATAAGCTGAGGAATTCAATGAAACCAGTTCCAAGTTTGTAACTTTAACGGTTATTGAGATAATTGGAAAAATATGCTAAAAACGCCATTTTTCAAAAATAATGGTTATAACTGGATAAGGAATCATAAAATTGTATTTTTCATTAATGGAAGTTGAAGAGATTATTCAGATTAAGATTATTAAGATTAATTAAGATTAAGATTATTAAGATTATTCAAAAAATGGAGTCAGATTATTAAGAAAAAGTTGAATGGCGGCGATCGTGTAAATCTTACCCAAATTTCAGTAAAGGCGATCAAAAATCGCAAAATCGCTACTAAACACAAATTCATCACTTGTGCTATGTTTTGTCAATTTTGCGATTTTTGATCGCCATTTCTTAGATTAGGGGAAGATTTACACAATCGCCGCCATCTAACCTTTTCTTCAGATTCTGACTCTCTTCAACTTCCATTAATAAAAAATACAATTTTATGATTCCTTAATCCTTACCCAGTTACAACCCTTATTTTTGAAAAATGGCGTTTTCTAGCATCCTCTTCAAAAGTCATGAACACTGTGAATTACTCTTCTGCACCAATAGCCTATTTGGCCAACTACAAATACTTGGAACCTACCCGTAAGGGTCTTCCCACCATCAAAAAGCGTATTTTTCAAAGTATCATTTCCCGGCTTCCTTTATCTTATTCACATTTCTTCACTTCTCACTCTTTCTTACCTCCTTCTTTTCCACTTTGTTTCTCTGTTTTTCGTTCTACTTCTTTGTCCTTACTCCTTCTCTGGTCTCCTCTTTCGTTTCCTTTCCTGTCACGAAATTCACTCAGATTCGTGCCTAAAGTAGGCCTAGCAGCTAGCTTTCATCGACCCATACCAGGCTTTTATTCCTTGCATGTTGTAAACTGAGGCGTATTTCATGGAAGCCTGTTGCTCACAACTCTGCCTTGACTCAGGTCGTGAATTGCCGAGTCAATCCAGTGTCGAGTCAATCCAGTGCCGAGTCAATAGTCGAGTCTTTCATTCTCGCATGTCTTACGAAATGGAAAATTACTCAACTTGATAATACTGTAAATAGAATGAAACCGAATAAAAGGTTCCAGTTTCAGCTCGAAGGTTATGTTCAAATATAAGTATGGTAGGTTGAACTAATCTGCGTGTCTCGTTGGAGGAAGTGATAACGCGCCGCTCTGATAACCAGGTGGACCGTGTTTCGAGTCTAAATCAGTAAAATAATAACACTGGCGGCGAAACAAGTGAAATGCTGTACAGTAAAAGATAGGCTGTTTCGTGGGTACGAGCCGCCAGTGGTAAAAAATTCATTGAACCACAGCACAATCACATGAACTTGTCTTTTGCAGGAGAGGATAAGCCGTCGGTCCCGACTAACTAGAAAGTAGTCGTCATCTCTCATCATTATCATCCATCTCATTACCCACGCCCAAGCCAAAGATCCCTCAGGAAATATGAAAACAAAACAGAAACAATAATCACTTCACATCTGAAGGGTCGAAACGGCTTGGAACATATTGAATCTTTACACGGCAGCTCTCTGATACGCAGTATTGATAGAAAAGACCAATTCATAGCTCGTTGATACTGTAGTCCATTCACGATCATTTGAGACGAAATAAACAAACCTTTCGCGTGTGTGTGCGTGAAATGGAAGGTCTTCTTCTATGCGAAAAAGTCAGCTGCAGTCGAACAGCTGACTCTTGTCTGGAGCTGTGATTGGCTACAGTCCGACTTGTCTTGTCTCAAGACTGTTGTCTTGAGCTGTGATAGGCTACAGCTGTTGATCTGTGGCCGAAAGTTTCGCATAGAAGAAGACCTTCCATTACACGCACACACACTGAAAACGTTTGTTTATTCCGTCTCAAGTGATCGTGAATAGAGTATAGACATTTGTTATGAATCGTTTATGAGCTGATTCGATTACTCAATTATTAAACATTTTGAAATCATTCGAACTCAGTTCAGGTATCTCAAGATTAATCTATAATAAAATATGATGAAACACCAAGTTTAAGATTGCCAATAGTTATATTATTTTTCTCTGATTTTTAGGTATTCACGTTGCAAAATTTTGTGTCAATGAGCTTCCTTCCTGTACGATTTTGTATCAATTTTAAACATTCGTATCACTACTGCGTATCAGAAAGTCGCCTTGTACTTCTAGAGAAAATGCGCTTAAAGGTGATTTATCGTCAGTAATGACTCATGACCATATTTATTGAGTCACTAGAACTTAATTGATATAATTCAATATCATAGCTGTGAGTCTACTCTTAAGACTCACAGTGGTGAGTCAATAAAATAGTGAATTTCTTGACTCAACCAGCGTCCTACGACTCACAATCGTGACTCTTGACTCCGCAAATTCTCACTTTCTTGAGTCAATATAGTCAAGAGTGAAACGGCGACCTTGCATTCCGTGTTTAACCTAGAGTGAGTGATAAGGCATCTCTTTCAACATTGAACCACAATGCCAGTCGAAAACTAACTACATGCACTCTAGTTCACCGTTGAAAAGCTAGATGGCAGCACCTTCCAAGAGTTGCCCAAGGGAAAGGGTGGGGGGAAGGAAATTGGAGAAGAGGAGGAAATATGGAGAAAACGAATGAGGGTGGGAAAAAGAAATTGGGAGGAGAACGCAACGATAAAGAAGGGAAATGAGAAAGTGAGGGTGGAAGAAAGAAAATGGGAAGAGAATGCAACGATAAATAAAGGGAATGGGAAAGGAATGATGAGGATGGAGTGAGTGAGGAGATGAGAACAAGACAAAGATTTTAAAGACAATGATACAGAAACAAGGGAGAAAGCAATAATTGGAAAGAGAAAGAGAATAATCAAGAATAACATGAGAAAAAAGAGAGAGAAGACATATGTTAGAATAAAAGCAAGGATTTTTAGAAAAACCATGAAGGAGAAAAGAGGAAAACAAGAGAAAGAAGAAGAGAAAGTGAGAGAGAATTGAGAAAAAGTTGGGAAAAGAAAGAAGAGAAGAAGAGGGAGAATGAGAACAAGAAGGAGAAGAAGAAGAAAAGAAGAGGAAGAAGAAGAAGACAGAAGAAGAAAAGAAGGTGAAGAAAATCAGAAGAAGACAAGAAGAAGAAAAGAAGAAAGAATAAGAAGGGTTTGACAATAGGAGGAAGGCTGAACAAGACGGATAGTAGTTAATAGGTGAATGTAGAAGAAAAAATGAGA
The DNA here is from genome assembly GCA_017141385.1 of Sogatella furcifera. Taxonomy (NCBI): domain Eukaryota; kingdom Metazoa; phylum Arthropoda; class Insecta; order Hemiptera; family Delphacidae; genus Sogatella; species Sogatella furcifera. The sequence goes on along the minus strand of CM029555.1, from coordinate 571,617 downwards.
ATTTATAAGAATATAAGCAGAAGAATACAAAGAAGAGAAGAAAAGAAGAAGAAAAAGAAGTAGCGGACTGGAATGACACGAAGGTGATGAAGCAAGAAAGAAAAACAGTCAGAGTGGTGGATGACCTAGTTATGGATTTGACATGCTATAACAATATTATTGTACCCACCCTCCACACGAACAATGCTTCCATGTGCACTGTCACACTTATTTCTATTGTTTTTATTTAGTTCCATCAACGATTTGAAAAAAAAAATATTGCTCGAATTTATTTTTGTCTTTGGACAATATTTTCTCCATTGATGAGTTTGTGATTGATTAAATGTGTTTAATGAATTGAGCCGGTATTACACGGTAATATTTCTATTATCATATAAGAAGAGATGAAAATACGAAATCATACAATAAGAATTATTTCATAGGAGAAATAGAAGCTAAATAGATTTGTAATGTAATTGATTTTTCTATAACATTTCTGATGTAAAGCTTCGTTTAAAAGGTGGAATGAGAGCTATGAAAATCAAGTATAACTTTCATATTTTTAAAAATTTGAAAATTAAGTATTCAATTTTTCTATTGGATTCCATCTTATCAGTTCTGTACGATGTACAGCAAATCATCAGCATGCTCTTTTTCCTCTGAACAATCTATTTCACACCTCAACTTCGTCCAATATTATTGTATTTTTAGTTCATTTTATCAATTAAGCACTGGCGGCTCGTGCCCACGAAACAGGTGAAGTGCTGTACAGTAAGAAGATACGAGCACTTCACCTGTTTCGTGGGATACGAGCCGCCAGTTTATTACTGCTATTCTTAGACTAGGCTATATGTATATCAGCTAGGAAACCTCCTTGTTTTTAATAAGTTAATGAATTTTTCAAATAAATGTTCAAAAGATAGAGCACATTCAAGATTCCTTTTACCCTCATATTAGGCAGGACCTGATTAGAGACAAAAATACTTCCTCCTCTCATATTGATGGGACCATTTACGACAAATATCAAGCATAAAATTTCAAAATTATCCATAATTTCACTTACTTTTCTTCCTCTAATTACGCCAACTCACATTACCAAAGGTCTAGAATACTTACTTTAGAAGGTCAGAGCATAGCAACGTTTTCTTACCTTTGAGCTTATTAGTATAGTCTGTCCAAGCAAAGAAGACATTCTGGCAAAATCGGTCAATATTGGTTCAAAACTCATAAATTTGTTCTAAAATTGTGGAAAACATTGTGATCTACATTTCGAGACCACATGTATGATTTTTGAACCAATATTGACCGAGCTGGAGTCATTTCCCATCTTGCCAGAATGTCTTCTTTGCTTGGACGGACTATAATTTGGACTTTTTCCTGGAGAATAAGGAGGCATGGCCTGCCCACCTCATTAGCTTTATTATAGTAGCGAGTCAGATGCAAAGAGGACTCTTTAATTAATAAGCAAAAGGTTAATTTGCTCAGAGGAAATTTCTCTTTGAACTTTGGTGGAAGTTTGCCTCCGATGAATACTTTTAAATTATATAAAAAGATTTTGAAAAAATCATATTATTGAGAGATTTACTTCATCGATGTTTCAGGTAGTCTACACTTCTAGGTCGCATGCTTGAGTAGTGAATATAGCAACGAATTGAAACTATACAGAGTGTTTCAGGAGGAATGTGCAATACTTCTCAGGCTGATTCCTTACACCAAGTAGACAAGAAAGTTCCATGGGACCAACCCCAAAAACGCTTTGTTACCGAGATAACAATGGCGGAAAATTAAAATTTTTCAAAATATATTAATTTTTCTAATTTTTTAGAGGCTTTACTGAGGTTCTAAAATTATCAATTCCTATGTAAAATTAGCTGGGAAATTCAATGGAACCAGTTCCAAGTTTGTAACTTCAACGGTTATTGAGAAAATTGGAAAAATATGCTAGAAAACGCTATTTTTCAACAATAAGGGTTATAACTGGATAAGGAATCATAAATTTGTATTTTTTATCAATGGAAGTTGAAGAGAGTCGGATTCTAAAGAAAAAGTTGAATGGCAGCGATTGTGTAAACCTACCCAAATCTCAGAAATAGCGATCAAGAATCGCAAAATTGCTACTAAATGCAAATTTAACACTTTTGCTACGTTTTGTCAATTTTGCGATTTTTGATCGCTATTTCTGAGATTTGGGTAAGATTTACACAATCGCTGCCAGTCAACTTTTTCTTTAGAATCCGACTCTCTCCAACTTCCATTGAAAAAAAATACAAATTTATGATTCCTTATTTAGTTATAACCCTTATTGTTGAAAAATGGTGGTTTTTAAGCATATTTTTCCAATTATCTCAATAACCGTTGAAGTTACAGACTTCAGACTGGTTTCATTGAATTCCTCAGCTAATTTTACAAAGGAATTGATTATTTTATAACCTCAGTAAAGCCTCTAAAAAATTTGAAAAATTAATATGTTTTGAAAAATCTCAATTTCCCGTCATTGTTATCTCGGTAACAAAGCGTTTTTGGGGGTTGGTCCCACGGAACTTTCTTGTCTACTTGATGTAAGGAATCAGCCTGAGAAGTATTTCACATTCCTCCTGAAACACCCTGTATAATATTGAAAAACATAGAAACTATTCAGCATTAAAGTTGCTCACTCATCTATTGAAAACATTCAGTTTCAATATAGACCTACGAGCTTTGTGATTCCATTTTGACAAAATAGTTTCTTTTTCTACTAATGTTTTGAACTATTTTTTCTATTTACGCTTCTACTTGATCAAGTTATCTTAACTGAAAATACGCTTGATGTGTCTGGGCCATAGAATTCATGAATATCTCTCATGTAAGCTTGTTGAATGATTCATGTGAGTTTGTAGTGCAGTAAAGATTTTTAAAACAATAATTTATAAATTATAGTTGCTATTCAGACGTAGTCTTGATTGTCATATCGTGGTATAATTAATTATCTTTATTCAATAAAAATACTAGGAGTTCCCATCTTTGTTGTCATTGCTTGGAACGTCATTGCTGTGATGTTAGAACCGCCCATTGTGGGAGTGACTTGTTCTGAGCCAATGGCAGTCGTTCACTTCCATTGGTCACTCAACTACCAATAGCTGCTTTCGAACGTCCTTCTGTTGCTCTATCACTGTTGTTTCAGTCTTCATTCGATATTGATAATGGTGTAACAACCGAAAGCGGTACATCGATATTCTTTATACATCTGTGATAACAGCAGATCAAATTAAGTATTTTTATTCATTTTATAATTGAAGTTTGAAAACTCTGTATTAAATAAAATGACAAAATATTGGAAGAAGAAGAAGAAGAAGAAGAAGAAGAAGAAGAAGAAGAAGAAGAAGAAGAAGAAGAAGAAGAAGAAGAAGAAGAAGAAGAAGAAGAAGAAGAAGAAGAAGAAGAAGAAGAAGAAGAAGAAGAAGAAGAAGAAGAAGAAGAAGAAGAAGAAGAAGAAGAAGAAGAAGAAGAAGAAGAAGAAGAAGAAGAAGAAGAAGAAGAAGAAGAAGAAGAAGAAGAAGAAGAAGAAGAAGAAGAAGAAGAAGAAGAAGAAGAAGAAGAAGAAGAAGAAGAAGAAGAAGAAGAAGAAGAAGAAGAAGAAGAAGAAGAAGAAGAAGAAGAAGAAGAAGAAGAAGAAGAAGAAGAAGAAGAAGAAGAAGAAGAAGAAGAAGAAGAAGAAGAAGAAGAAGAAGAAGAAGAAGAAGAAGAAGAAGAAGAAGAAGAAGAAGAAGAAGAAGAAGGAGAAGTGAGTGTGTGATAATGTAATTGTGGTTGAACAAGAGTAACCTATCAAAAGATCAAGATTCCGAAGTTGTAAAGTTACACATCCCCACCTACACATACTAACTATTACTTTACCTAAAGGCAACTCTGAGAGTTGAGGATTAGGGCAACATAGACCTACCAATCACTTACTCAAGCCCTCTCTCTCTTTCTCTTTTTCTCTTCTCTCAATCATACTCACTCACACTCTCTCTCTCTTCTTCTATATCTCTCTCTATTTCCCTCATTATTTTGTTCTCTCTCTCTCCCCCGTCTCTCTCAATCCCTCTCTCTCACACACTCTCTCTCTTTATCTCCCCTACTCCCTCACTCTCTCTCTCTCTTATAATTCAAAGGCAATTATTCAATTCAATTTAATTCTCTCCTACTCCCTCACTCTCTCTCTCTCTGTCTCTATGTCTCAATCATTCTTACTTTCTCACACTGTTACTTTTTATCTTTCTCTCTCTCTAATTCTCATTCTCTGTCTGTCTACCCTTACCAAAACTTCGCAAAAGGAAGAAGACCAAGTGTTCTTTTGGCTTATAAACTTGTCCTTTCACTCATGTCCCATACCCCAACCCCTTCCCTTTCATCATCACTATAGTCAGTTCAAGCAAAGAAGACATTCTGGCAAGATGGGAAAATGACTCCACCTCGGCCAATATTGGTTGGAAAGTTATAAATCTGGTCCCTAACTGTAGAAAAAATTCTGTTCTACATTTTGAGACCTAAATAAAAACTTTTGAACCAATATTGACCGAGTTAAAGCAATTTTCCCATCTTGCCAGAATGTCTTCTTTGCTTGGATAGACTATACCATATACCTCAACCCCCTTGGAACCAAGAGTATGTCTCTAAGCTAAGCTTTGAAATTTGTTACAGTCAACTACTTCCCTTAACTCATACCCACCCACATGCCTACATACTTAGATCGATCAATTAATAACCTGGTGTTTACTATCCTATAGGCTGAGGCCGCACTGCCGGTGGGTAGAGCCTGGAGGGTGGAGGGTAGTTGGTAAATCTATAGAACATACACACCATCCACAGTAATACATCGTATGAATGGTATGTGTTCAGCCGCCATCTTAAAATTCCTAATTATGGACAACATAACCTCAAAAAACAGAAAGACGTCATACCATTCATACGATGTATTACTGTGGATGGTGTGTATGTTTTATAGATTTACCAACTACCCTCCACCCTCCAGGCTCTACCCACCGGCAGTACGGCCTCAGCCATAGAGATTATCCTACATGGAGATACACCAGAAGCTCCATAAGTAGAAGGTAGGTGTCATAAGACATGATAGAGATACAAGAAAAAAATTGAATTTAAATGTATATTCAATCATTCTTTGATAATGCAAGTCAATCATTTATAGGGTAAGTTGTTTCAACAAGATCTTAACTACTGTACTTTATTTCATGTTCTATTTTGAGCGCAAATCAAATGCAAACTGAATGCTAAACGAACGCGAACCAAACACGAACCGAACACGAACCGAACACGAATCGAACACGAACAGAACACAAAGCGAACGCCAACCGAATTAGTTTATATTATTAAGTTTATTGAACTTCCAACATTATATTGAATAATATAATATGTTCAATAACTTTATAATTGAACTTCCAACATTATAAACAGTTGGCTAGACCCAATGACAGTGGAAATCTATATCTATAAAAGCGAAATGGCACTGACTGACTGACTGACTGACTGACTGATTCATCACCAGAACTAAAAATCCACTGAACCGAATGCGTTCAAATTTGGCAGGCATGTTCAGTTGGACGTTTGGACGCTCGCTAAGAACGGATTTTAAAAACTTTTCAAGAATACGCCAAATATTTAAGTTTTTCTATAGTTTTTTGGCGTTCTCTCAATTTTTTCGAGAACCAATCGGTAGAAAATGTTGATATTTGGTAGGTAGGTTCAGATAAGGCCTAGAAATGTTGTGTTAAGATATTTTTGAATTCCGTTCAAGATTACGCCAATAATCAGGTTTTTCAAAATTGTAGATGTTTTGCGGGTTGCATATCTTCCGCCTTGATACAACCAATCCTTACTGTAAATTCAATGGTTCAGCGAGATTATAGATAAATTTATTTGGAAGATATTGAATCAAGTTTCAAACTATGTCCGATATAGTTCCCAAGGTTACGCTCAATATCAGCGTTTTACTATTTTTCGGAATTTTCAGAGTTTTTTTTGGGGGATTTTTCAAGAATAAATTGGTAGAAATTGTCGAAATTTGGTGAACGGGTCCAGATTAGGTCTAGAAATGCTGTGTTCAATGAGTTTTGAATCACTTCCGAACGGAATTTGCAGGCGAGCGAAGCGAGCCTGTTTGTCCCAGCTTACACTGACAGAGGTCATGTAGGCGAGCGAAGTGAGTCTGTTTGACCCTTTGGCACTGCTGATACTGTCGGGGGTCCAGGGGGCGGAGCCTCCTGGCTAGGCGGAGAAGGCGAGCGAAGCGAGGCTTCCGCCTAGTGTGATAATATTGTCAAAAGAGACAAGGCAATCATTATTGAATAATTCATGTCATTGAAGTTCGAATGGCATGTAGGCTACAATCTATAACCATATTATGTGAACCTGGAATTGTATATAGGATTGGGTAATGGGTATGCCATATTCAGTTATAACTCATATCACTCACAACCCAATTTCGGAGAAATTCGTGGAAATTCATTAAGAACCTCCCAGAGAATAATCGTCTACTGTAAGATAAATACTAAATTATCTAATTATTAGTACAGGAACAATGTTCCTGTTTTGGTAATAACAGGAACTATTGCTGCAATTCAAAGCAATAATGACGGAAATCGATTGGATAGGTGATGGATGAGTGGAATAATTATTACAAACTCATAGATTATAATTTATCAGAGGAAGTAGGAACCAATCAATACCCTCTGTGGAATAATTTTATTGAATAAACACTAATGAGCTCGAACAGTACGTGGTGTTAATAGAAATTATATCATGAGTAGAAATAAAATCGTCGTATCATGTAATATAAATTATATACTGTACATAACACTTTCTTGTTGATAATGCTCGTAAGAAGGCTTTCTCCGATAATAGGTATAGTGGATATAAGGTTGATGGATAAAAGAATATATGAATAATAATGTATAGAAAATATATTTTCCAGTTTCAAGTGCTTCTAAAAAAGATCGTTACGGTATTTCAATTGTTTTTCAATAGCTTTATTGGATAAATTGATGAAAAATTTAATAAATAATTATAAATGAGGAGATCAAAACAATGAATACCGTAACCATTTCACAGTTCGGATAGCATTCGTTTCGATGCATTCTCGCAGACAGCTCCTCAACTGTCCTGACAGAGCTGACAATAGATAAGAAGGTCATTCGCCAACCGCCTTAATTTTTGGTGGTAGCTTGTCCAAGCAAAGAAGACATTCTGGCAAGATGGGAGAGTGACTCCAGCTCGGTCAATATCGGTTCAAAAATGATGGATTTGATCTCAAACTGTAGAGCAGAATGTTTACTACCATTTAAGACTAAATTTATGCTATTTGAACCAATATTGACGGAGCTGGAGTCATTTTACCTTCTTACCAGAATGTCTTCCTTGCTTGGACGGACTATACGAGGTATCGTATCTGCATTTGGGTGGGGTGAGTGCTGCTGTGAGAGCTAGTTCCGGGGTGGTCCGCTAGGGTGCGTTGGCGTTGGTTGCTAGCGTCGCGACGCCTGTTGGTTGACTAGTACCTGTTGCCTGTGAGCACCGCGACGCTGACTGTCTATCCCTGTCCTATCCCTGAACGCAGAGGGAAGTAGCGCGCTCCTCTGTTCATGACACCCTAGGCTAGCATCACTTCCTGTGTAACTAAGCTGCAGGCTTCGTATCAGGTAGGAACCTACCTATTATCACACGATTATTCAGCATTTCAAACTGTTTTCTTTTTCCGGTAGAAATCTACTTTGACAATTGATTAATCATTATCTCAAACTCTTTTCTTGTTACGGTGGTTTAGTGATTCGGACCTCACGTGGATTGAAACCACTGGCGGCTTGTACCCACAAAACAGGTGAAGTGCTGGTTTTTTTCACTATATAGCACTTCACCTGTTTCGTGGTCACGAGCTGCCAGTGATTAAAACACGATAATCAGTATTTCAAACTGTTTTCTTGTTATAATGGTTTCATGGTACACTTTTCGCCTAGAATCCTCAATCTGGATAATAATCTGTATAGCATAGTGCACATGTTATCGCTTGATATTTTTTCTGAGGGTGAAGCTCACATTAGCTCTTAGGCTTGTGCGTGGGTAACGAGAGAGTTGAAGATGAGAAATGACTACGTTCTAGTATTGACTATAAGTACATACTACCATATCTATTACTACTATAGATCTACTATATCTACAGTATTAAGCATCAAGGAATAGTGTGTTAATTGCATAAGGGAAGAATCTATAATTATTTTTCCTCGATATATTATTTTCATATCTATCTTCACCACCGTGTTCTTCTATCAAAATATTAATAATCTTTTGAAATTTTTAATCTGAGAAATTTTTCTCAAGCCACTTCCCCGTGTTTCGGATGGACACGTTAAGTCGTCGGTCCCGGCTGCCTAAAAACAGTCGTTAAGTCATGTCAGAGGCCCTGAAATTGATCAGGAGCGACCTGAAAACTCTGACACCAGACCTGAGCCAGCCAGGTTACACGAATATTATTATTATTATTAATAATCTACAAGAATGATCTGTTCAATCTACATGACATAATTTATTGCATTATTTATTGGAAGAATATAGGCTAGATTCTACATTCTGGTAGATCCCCTATCTAGGTGATCTACCTTTAATACTGAGGTATTCAATTTTCTACGTCCAGTTAGTTTGAAGCATTTATCAAGTACTTGTTTTACATTTAGTTATATGAAAGCATTCTTTCTGTTATAATCGTGTTTAGGTTATTCGAATTATATACCTCCTATTTACAAGAATATCATGTGTATTATTTGTGTAAAGTTTACATTTCATAAAAAATATGGTTGCATCAAGAAAGAATCTATTGTTATTCTCTTAGATAATTATTTAAGTAGTGAGTGATACATCCTTTGAAATATGAAGCATTATTTCTACATGAATATCGCATATAACAGAACTTTTAAAAAGAACTAAACTCATGTCTCCATTTGTGGAAAATGAGGTTTAGTTATCTGGTGAAGTGGAACAATCCTTGGGTCTCCCAACTAATCAAAAGCTCTACGCTAAATAGATAATATATTGTAGGGTTAAAATTTCATCAAATATTGAATGAAGAATATTGAAATATATTCAATATATATAAATATTGAATACAGAATATATGTATCAACTTTTGACGTTATCTATAGCACATAGCAGACGCCAACAATTAAAATGGTTGTCGAATGACTCTCATTGATTCTCAGCTCTGTCAGGACAGTCGGCGAGCTGTCTGCGAGAGTACATCGAAACGAGATCGACCCAATTGTACTAACTTGCTCTTGAAAACAGCTTCAGACTGTCCAAACAGAGCTGAGAGCATCACAAATGTCAATCAATGACCGCCTTACTCTTCGAAGTCAGATATACCAGAACTGGATATTATTCATTAATTTATTCATTTCACAGGAACTAGTAAACTTATTGTTTAAAAACACAGACTATTGTCCAAAACGTCTTTATACCAAATTTTGAATATTATAAGATCGGAGCTAGGTTATTTTTTATTATGTATTAGTTTATTATGTATCTTCGCAACACTAAACCAAGTGCAACCAAGCGATGAAGAGAATCCACTTGAAAGAAAAACTAGTGGAGATAAGTTTTGTAAAATGAAGAAAAGTAAGAGGAAAGCGCAGGAAGGCAATAAAGGTCGATAAAGTAAGGTCGATGGTAATAAAGGTCGATTGTTCCAGCTTTGAAAGTTTGCGAGACGATTCTTTATTGCTTGATATCAGTTGAAGCACTCTTATCAGTTTCTGCCCCGTCGAAACTCTTGTGTACCGGTTTAAGTTTCTCATTTTTCAAACAATCTTGTTTTCCCGCCAGGGCTTTTCTCTTGTATCGACTTCATGAGAAAAGCTTGGAAGATTTTTGAACTCATTGTACTGGTACCGAAGTTTTCATCATTGTTGTTTTGATGAAATGAGGTTCCTCGAATCTAGTTTATTAAGATATGATTCAAAGATTTTCAAGAACTTGCCCTAATGTTAACAATTGGTCGAATTTTTCATAGTTCACGGGACCAATCATTCAGTGATTCACTGATTTTATTGTCTGATATTGATAGATTCATTGATTTAGTGGAAAAATTCAATAATTTACTAAATCTTCAATAAAACTCTATTTCTATTGCCATATCTATGCTATGTTTACCGACAGAATGAAGAAGATTCAATCTTCCTTTCGCCTATATGTTAAATTTTGCACACTGCTTGGATTACACTCTTCAGAATTTTTTTGGAAAGTTCGGGTTCCAGGTTTATCTATAATGGCACCCTTTACATGGAGTATTTCTGATATTCAGAAAAGATGGAAAAATGATACGAATTTGGAGAATTCTGAACTCTATTGTTATAATTATTCATATGTCTACCGTGTATTAGGAATTCAAATTGTTAAGAGGTCTTAAAAAATAACGACAAACTCAATTCAAGTGGAGGAAGATAAAAATCACCCCAAAAATAAAACTGATGGTCGGTGATCAGAGCATAGTTTATAGGCATTTGATTCGAAACTTTTTGAAATCAATGCATGAATCAGTAGGCTATTTGGTCGATTTTTGTGTGCCAAAGCTCACTCAAACTAGAATAACAAATTGAAAATCAAGCAGGCCTATTCGATTATTGAAATTCAACAGAAATATTTGAACCATTCGGATGTCCCCTATAGCTGAATCAATGACAAATCGAGAGTAGAAAATGGATGTCTTCCGAATCAAAATGGCTGTGCTACGCTGTAAAGCTGTGAAGCTCTGTGATTGGACAAGACCTTCTCCCTCCCACTGGGAGCAGCTGACCAATAGGAGTGAAGAACAAAAGTCAGACACTACACTTTCGCTTCCGATAGAATAGTGATATTTATTATTCATGTGGTGCACCTTTGGATAATTATGCGATACGCATTAGTAATAATTGGAATATGATAAATATTTACAACTACTCAAATACAAATTTGAAACAATCTTCGAATTGATGAGTTTCTGATTCGAAATGAGAATATAAGTTATACAATGGAAATTTATTCAAGTTTTCTTCAATCATTCAATGAAAAGACAAGACCATTTTTTCAGGGGTTTTTGTCAAACCACTGATTTATTAAAAATTCGAGATACCGGTTTCGGTTGTTACACTGGTACACTGGTACTGGTACACTGGTACTGGTTGTTACACTAGTTTCGGTTGATATCAATCTCTGGTAGACTTGAATCTTTGATTCAAGAAATCACTGCCCCAATATTGATCACGATAATAACAGCAACCTTTTCAACAATTCATTTTTGTCTGTTTTATCTCCTTTAAATCGGGTTTTTTTTGCTTACGTACTAGACGAATAAGTTACAAGACATTCTTCAAAATAAGATTTTCTACATCATAAGATAATTGGAAATACCAGTCAACGATAAGATATCCAGCATATTCTGTCTATTATTTATTTATTTATTCATTTTACAGAAACATTTTTTCATTATGTCAATATATTGCTATCAAAATTTAAAATTTATAACTGGTTCCATTGAATCTTTCTGCTATGTAACATGAAATTCAATCATTCAAGTAGCTTAACCGACTTGAGGGCGCCACAAAATGATAAAATTGGAAATTTGAAGAAAAATTGAAGTCTTCCAATTCACCCCCATCATCCTGGGAACAGTTCTTAGAAAATGAAAACCCATGAAGTGAATTCTTTGTTCAACAAATTCTCAGCTAAATTGAGTGAATTCTTTGTAATTCTTCTCAATACTTTGTTTGCTGTTCGCGGCGTAGTTTCAAAAAGCACACCTTGAAAGCTAGATGTCGAGATGCTTGTTGGTCCATTTTAGAAACATTCTGTAGCCTTTACTTATTCTCTTGTTGAAATCGATTGAAACCAAAGCATTTATTTGCCTTTCTTGTTGAAAAGGCAAATAAATGGAATAAGGAACGAAACAGAAAGGGAAATAAATATTGTATATGGAGAACAGGAATGACCAGAATCATGAAGAATGCTGAAGTGGATGCTTGATTAAAAGCCAACAATACGAATCAGATCAGATTTGCATTATTGAGTACCGCACGCTGTTCCTGCGAAAATGCTCCGTTGGCAAAATATCATGGTCATGCTTTCATTGCGAACATGTTATCGCCAATTATTATTATTTCTGATGTGACGTCATCGGCATGTCAACAATTTATCGATGAATTTCGGAAATCTCCATTAATTCGGCCGAAATCTGTCAACCAGATTCGATTAATTAGCACTCGATGAATAATTGAAATCAATTATTGCTGACACTCTCTTCGAAAACAATTGACTCACTGTCAAGAACAATTGACCTGCTGTCAGAACCAATTGACTTAATGTCAGGAAACAATTGACTTTACGTCAATTCGTGTACCTGCAAACTTATAACGTTTTATGGATGAAATTTTGTTCAGTCATACTTAGAATATTGTAGTGAATGAAGAAGTTTTCGGGAAAGTTTCATTTTGTGATTTTAGTAGGATTGCAGTGGATGAGTTTATTGAGATAATTATGTTGATTATATTCCTGGGAATAAGATAAAATAGGCAAGACATAACTCAAGTGAAAAATAAGTGTTTAGTCATTAAGTGTTGACATTTTTGATCCCGATTTCTGAAATTTGAGTAAGTTTTTCACAATTATTGCCATTCAAAATGTTCTTCATAATTTGATTCTCTACAACTTCTATCAATCGAAAATACAAGTTTGTAATTCCATATCCAGTTTGAACACCTGATTATTGTTGAGGAATTGTGCTTTTATCATTTCTTCCTCATTATCTCAAAATTTATTTAGAATATAATCTAATGCTTTCCCCATTATCTCAATAATTGTTTAAGATAAAATCAAGAACTATGGGAATCTATTATTGATGTTAATGGTGTTCAAAATTCCTTCTCTCGGCAAAAGTCATATATGCTTATAACAGCCTACAGTGATAACAGTTCAATTTTATAGGGATTTAAGTTACAGGAAAATCTGAATAAAACATTGAAAATTATAGCATCAAAAATTGCGGAGTTGAAATCATTGTTGTTGATAATGTACCGATTTCTATGAAAATCTTGAAAGATAGAAGGAATTTTTCAGCAGTCTTCCAAAAAATTTAATCTCCTTTTCCCCTATCACAGTGTTCTCTCCTCTCTCACTTTTTTGCTCTCTTTTCTACTTTCATCATTCAATTTAATTCATACTTCCTTTCACGTCCTATCTTTTCTCTCATTTTTATACGCCTACCACAATAAAATGAAGAAGAAGAAGAAGAAGAAGAAGGAGAAGAAGAAGAAGAAGAAGAAGAAGAAGAAGAAGAAGAAGAAGAAGAAGAAGAAGAAGAAGAAGAAGAAGAAGAAGAAGAAAAGAGAGGAAAAGGAGAGGAAGAAGAAGAAAGAAGAAGAAGAAGAAGAAGAAGAAGAAGAAGAAGAAGAAGAAGAAGAAGAAGAAGAAGAAGAAGAAGAAGAAGAAGAAGAAGAAGAAGAAGAAGAAGAAGAAGAAGAAGAAGAAGAAGAAGAAGAAGAAGAAGAAGAAGATGAAGAGGAAGAGGAGAAGAAGAAGAAGTGGAAGAAGAAGGAAGAAGAAGAAGAGAAGGAAGAAGGAGAAGAAGAGGAAGAAGAAGAAGAAGAGGAAGAAGAAGGAGAGGAAGAAGAAGAAGAGAAGAGGAAGAAGAAGAAGAAGAAGGAGAAGGAGGAGGAAGAAGAAGAAGAAGAAGAAGAAGGAAGAAGAAAAAGAAGAAGAAGAAGAGGAGGAGGAGAAGAGAAGAAGAAGAAGAAGAAGAAGAAGAAGAAGAAGAAGAAGAAGAAGAAGAAGAAGAGAAGAGAAGAAAGAAGAAAGATGTGTTTCTGAAGATGATTCTCAAATGAGTTCTTAGGCTTGTGGGTGGGTAATGAGAGGGATGGATGATGATGATGATGATGATGATGTGGGATGACAACTTCTTTCTAGTTACGGTAGAGATGACAACTGCTTTTAAGTAACGGTAGTGGGTACCGACGGCTTATCGTCTCCGTTCCGAAAGACGGTAGCTGGCAGGCAAGGATTACTACCCACGACATAGAGTGCTGAGTCTGACAGAGATCGCTCACTGGCAACGGGATCTGAACGTAGTATTGGATTGGATTGGGTCTCAGCTGAATTGCAAATTTCAAGTCGTATCAAGACATATAAGTTGAAGGAGGGATTGCTAGGAGGATATTATTAATTTGTTCTCTTTCGGCTAGCGGAGAAACGACGAAATGGAGAAAAAGCAAAAGGAAAGGAAAAGAGAAAGGAAAGAGAAGGAAAAAGAAAAGAAGAAGAAGGAGAAGGAAGAAGAAGAAGAAGAAGAAGGAGGAGAAGAAGAAGAAGAAGAAGAAGAAGAAGAGAAGAAAGAAGAAGAAGAAGAAGAAGAAGAAGAAGAAGAAGAAGAAGAAGAAAAGAAGAAGAAGAAGTAGGAAGAGGGAGGAGGAGGAGAAGAAGAAGGAAGAAAGAAGGAGAAGAGGAAGAAAAAGAAGAAGAAGAAGAAGAAGAAGAAGAAGAAGAAGAAGAAGAAGAAGAAGAAGAAGAAGAAGAAGAAGAAGAAGAAGAAGAGAAAGAAGAAGTAGAATAAGAAAAAGAAGAAGAGAGGAGAGGAGGAGGAGGAGGAGGAGAAGAAGAGAAGAAAGAAGAAGAAGAAGAAGAAGAAGAAGAAGAAGAAGAAGAAGAAGAAGAAGAAGAAGAAGAAGAAGAAGAAGAAGAAGAAGAAGAAGAAGAAGAAGAAGAGGAAGAAGAAGAAGAAGAAGAGGAAGAAGAGGAAGAAGAGGAAGAAGAGGAAGAAGAGGAAGAAGAAGAAGAAGAGGAAGAAGAAGAAGAAGAAGAAGAAGAATAAGAAAAAGAAGAAGAAGAAGAGGAGGAGGAGAAGAAGAAGAAGAAGAAGAAGAAGAAGAAGAAGAAGAAGAAGAAGAAGAAGAAGAAGAAGAAGAAAAAGAAGAAGAAGAAGAAGAAGAAGAAGAAGAAGAAGAAGAAGACAACTTGTTCATTAAATATCAACAAGAATAATTATTATTATAACGATCATTTCATCACACATTTATAATGTACACATTATGTTCCCAATATGTATAAGTGAAGCATCTATTGTGTCTTCCAATTTCAAAAATATTATCAAATATTAAAATAATATCAAATATTTCAGTTAAATGTCAACTCCAATTTGAAAACATCACCAGTTGGAGTGCAGTGCACAATAAGCAGACGAAACCGCCTAATTTCTGGTGTCATCTATACTGAATTTCGGTGAAAGCCTATAGCTATAGAGTAGACCCTCTCCAGTATCGATTTCACAATGCCGAATAAAATTTACCTCCACATTTTCAAAACACTCTCCCCGTTCCACCAATAATTAGGTCTCCCAAAATTCAAAATCATTAACCTTCACAAAATCCCAAATTCAGCCTGTCAATAAAGCACCTACACGCTGATAAAGTGTTTACACTAAAATCCATGCACTTATAGTCTGTCCAAGCAAAGAACACATTCTGGCAAGATGGGAAAATGACTCCAGCTCGGTCAATATTGGTTCCAAAATTATCAATTCGGTCTTAAATTGTAAGCAGAATGTTTACTACAATTGAAGACTGAATTAATGCGATTTGAAACAATATTGACCGAGCTGGATTCGTTTTTCCATCCTGCCAGAATGTCTTCTCTGCTTGAACAAACTATAATGTTCGATTAATTTGGGCCCTGTTTTACACGGCACTCCACAAGATAAAGTGCTTCAAAGATAACAAGAACTTTATTCGCGGAATCGTATTTCAAAATCAAGTTTAACGCTGGTTAATTATGATTGATGATTGAGATTTTCAACAATCGTCAATCATAATTAATCAATTCGCCGGAATTATTTTTGGCGGCCTGTCAAAGTCAGGCCTTCCCATTACCACGGAATTTTCTGATTAAAAGCTGGGATATTTCTGGAGGTGATAGAATTGGTTATTTTCAGTCGATTAGGCTGATCTGCTGTGTTAATCTGTATAGTAAACTTTGTTTTTATATCGGGCTTTATCCAAAATATTTTGCCATTATTCACTTATAGATGATTCATTTTTCAAAAGTCTCCTGTACACGGGGTTAGTAGTACATTGGCTGTAGCCAATCACAGCTATTGTTCAACTCAATGACAAGACAAAGTCTGTGATTGACTACATCTATTCGTACAGGAGACGTAAGGGTGATGCTCACACGGCTCTTAGGCCTGTGCGTGGGTAATGTGAGGGATGATGATGAGAGATGACTACATTTTAGGCAGTCGGTACCATCGTTATTAATTTCAATTTCGGGCAGAGATAAAAGTCATAGGGTATGTATAATGGGAGAAGCATATGACATTTTGTTTTACACTGGGAAAAATAATGTTATACACAGTCCTTGTGAACACTTATATTAATGTATTATATTGTTATTAGCCGGCAGGCTCGCCTCGCTCGCCTTCTCCGCCTAACCAGGGGGCTCCCCCCCCTGGACCCCCGACAGTATAGGCAGTGTAAGTGAGTCAAACAGAGTGTCAGTGTCAGCTGAGACAAACAGGCTCGCTTCGCTCTCCTGCAAATTCCGTAATGTAGGGGTTTGAAATTTATTGAGCACAGCATTTCTACACCTAATCTGGACCTGTTTACCCAATTGCAACATTTTCTGCCAATTTGTTCTAGAAAAATCTAAGAAAAACTCCGAAAATTCAAAAAAATAGTAAAACGCTAATATTAAGCGTAACCTTGGGAAGTATATCGGACATAGTTTGAAACTTGATTCAATATCTTCCAAATTAATGCATCTATAATCTCGCTGAACCATTCAATTTACAGTTAGGATTGGTCGTATCAAGGCGGAATATATGCAACCCGCAACACATCTACAATTCTGAAAACCTGATTACTGGCGTAATCTTGAACGGATTGCAAAAATATTTCAACACAAAATTTCTAGACCTCATTTGAACCTGCCCACCAAATATCAACATTTTCTACTTATTGGTTCTCGAAAAATGAGGAAAACGCCGAAAAACTAAAATATTTGGCGTATCCTTGAAAAGTTTTCAAAATCCTTTCCTAGCGCGCGTCTAAACGTCCAACTGAACATGCCTGCCAAATTTGAACGCATTCGCTTCAGTGAATTTTCAGTTCTGGTGATGAATGAATCAGTCAGTCAGTGCCATTTCGCTTATATAGAAATGGATTCGTGCTAATAATAGATTGAACTATCCATGTAGGCCTAAATGATTACTATGCAAGTGAAATAATGATTATTATACAAGTGAAATAATTGACTTTAGATCTCAATTTGAATGTTATCCAATTTCTACTATCAAGAGACTTCGCAAATACAAGACAAGAGACAAGAGAGAGAGACAAGAGAGTCCGCAAATACTTGAGACAGACTATTATAGATAGATACGTGTAAAATAGACTGGATTATCCCTTGCCACAATTAAAAATCTCTAACCAAACTCCCTCTCAACAATCAACCCAGCTAATAGGCGACTACTAAAAAAGGACAACAAATCGGTTTCTATCAGCAAACGCCAGAGAAATTGGCGATAAAGAAATGAATTTTATCGATATTCAGCTCTGTCAGGACACTCTGAAAGCGGTCCACGACAGCTAAACAGATCAGCTGAGGCTGTTTTCGATTTGTTACGCTCACACAGACCGCTATCCGACTGTCCTAACGGAGGTGAGCATTGATAACACACATTCCTTACCCGACAGTTTCGTTGGAGCCACTCTATCAGCATCGGTTGATCTTTTCCGGAACTCCTCATTTTCCGCTCTGAAAGCGCTTATTTATACGCTTTTCTCCCCCGGAAAATTGAGTGATCCATGAAAAAGGGAACGCTCAGCTCAGCTCGGCACTCTCTCTGGACAGTCGTTTCTTTTGTGACCGTCGACCCACAAAGGGCTGCCAACATAAAAGGGTGACAACGGAATTTCTAAGGAATAGGACGGTCGGCTAGTGCTACTTGCCGAGATAAGAACGACCACTTTTCGCACAATCACTTCTTCTTTGCCATAATATTTCCTGCTCACGCCTGCTGGTTATTTCTATACTGAATTCCTCTATTCTCATACCATATTCTCTACCATTCCTTTCTTATTATACACTCTATACTTTGGTCTTTTTTCTTTATTCTCAGAATAATTCTTGAAGCATTCAAAGATTGTTTACATTAAGTATTCAGCCTACATTATTTGAAAGGCATTATATTCAAATCTTGAACTGATCAAATAACCCTTTTTTGATCTATCTATTAATGTTCATAAAAATTAATCTGAAATAAAACACTTTTAGATACACTTTTAAATAGAACACGATTGAGACCAAATCAATAATTTTTGAACCAATATTGACCGAGCTGGAGTCATTTTCTCATCTAGCCAGAGGGTTTTCTTTGCTTGGACAAACTGTACCAAGATCGAACTTTCTGTAAGGTACGAATTAAGTACCGGATCTATAATTTTGTTTTTGCGAAATAGGCTTGTAGAATACTAAATACAGTAAATCGTAAACAGTAAATCTCTGAAGCCGTCTTCAAATAGGGATTTCTGATACGCACTAGTGATACAGAGTCCAAAATTGATACAGGAAGGAAGCTCGTTGATACACGAGATATTTCCAATAAGATCGCCGCTATATTGGGAATAAGCTGATTCTATTTTGCAATGATTGAACATTTTGAGAGCATTTATAATTCATTGATGTATTATATTAAGTTAAATAAATAGAAAATAAAATAGTGGAACACCCCCACTTCAGAGAGCCAATAGCTATTTTCCTTGATTTTCGGATAAACTATTTTTCGCCGATGAGCCAACTTCATTTTGCGAATATTTTGTGTCGATGAGCTTCCTTCCTGTACGATTGCGTATCAATTTTGAAATTTGGTATCACTTCTGTG
Organism: Sogatella furcifera; assembly: GCA_017141385.1. Lineage (NCBI taxonomy): Eukaryota > Metazoa > Arthropoda > Insecta > Hemiptera > Delphacidae > Sogatella > Sogatella furcifera. The sequence goes on along the minus strand of CM029555.1, from coordinate 552,713 downwards.
TATCACAAAACCGCCCTTCAAAGAGGCATTAAGACACAATTTTAGAAAATTCAACAGTTTATTTCAGAATAGACTATTCAGTGTATAAAATTCTCTAATAGCTTTCCGCATACAATTTGAAAGAGTGAATAGGGGGTTTTCCATGCCCAGAATACGTGAAATAACACTGAAATCTCATATAAGGGTTGCGTGAAAGTCTGGAAAATAGGATTTGCCGCGTTAACAGGGTGGTGATAAAAGCGAAATTGAGAGAGAAATAATGTGATGTGCTTGCCAAACGAAAAGCAGGATATTATGTGAAAGACATTTCCCCCGAAATTTGACAGCCCGGCTCGAAAAAGAAAGCAGAAAGAGGAGAAGGAGGAGGAGGAGGAGGAGGAGGAGAAGAAGAAGAAGAAGAAGAAGAAGGAGAAGAGAAGAAGAAGAAGAAGAAGAAGAAGAAGAAGAAGAAGAAGAAGAAGAAGAAGAAGAAGAAGAAGAAGAAGAAGAAGAAGAAGAAGAAGAAGAAGAAGAAGAAGAAGAAGAAGAAGAAGAAGAAGAAGAAGAAGAAGAAGAAGAAGAAGAAGAAGAAGAAGAAGAAGAAGAAGAAGAAGAAGAAGAAGAAGAAGAAGAAGAAGAAGAAGAAGAAGAAGAAGAAGGAGAAGAAGAAGAAAAGAAGAAGAAGAAGAAGAAGAAGAAGAAGAAGAAGATAGAGGGAAGAAGAGAGAGAAGAAGAAGAATAGAAGACGGAGAAGAAAAGAAAGAATGAGAAGAAAAAGAAGAATGAGAAGAAAGAAGAAGAAGATCAAAATGAAGAAGAAAGATGAGAGAAGAAAAGAAGAAGGATAGAGCGATTAAAGTTAGAAGAGTATGAAAAAGAGGGAGAAGGAAAAAAGAAGAAGAAGGAGATGAAGATGAAGTAAATGGAGGGGAAGAAATAGTTGAAGAAGAAGAAAAGAAAGAATAAGGAGAAAAAAAAGAAGAAAAAGAAGGAGACGAAGATGGAGAAAATTGAGGGGAAAAAGAGTTGAAGAAAAAGGATGGAGGAAAGAAGAAGAGGAAGAAAGAAGAGTGAGAGTGTAATGATAATGATGAGAAGATGACAGAGAAGGAGACAGAGGAGGAGTTGAAGGGAATGAAGAAGAAGAGCGGAAGAACAAGAAAATTAGGATGAAGAAGGAAAATATGATGAATGCGGATAGTAAAGAATAAGAAGAAGAAGAGGAGAAGAAGAAGAGGAAGAAGAAGAGAAGAGAGAAGAAGAAGAAGAAGATGAAAGAAGAAGAAGAAGAAGATAGAAGGAGAAGAAGAAGAAGAGCGGAGGAACAAGAAAATTAGGATGAAGAAGGAAAATATGATGAATGCGGATAGTAAAGAATAAGAAGAAGAAGAAGAAGAAGAAGAAGAAGAAGAAAAAGAAGGAGAAGAAGAAGAAGAAGAAGAAGAAGAAGAAGAAGAAGAAGAAAAGAAGAAGAAGAAGATGATAAGGAAGAAGAAGAGAAAATTTCGTCATTGGCTGTGCCAGTGCTATTTGACGGAGAAGCGAGAAAATTAGAAAGAAGAGGAAAAGGATGGGGAATTAAGATAATGAAAAAGAAGAAGAAGAAGGGGAAGAAGTATTAGAAAAAAACGTTTGTGATAAAGTTGGTAGAAATGAGACGAAGCGAGAGTAAATGATATTATAAGAAAATGAAGAAGAAACAAACGTGAAATCTCATGAGGTGATTTCCATTTCACCGACTACATAAGCAGGAAGAAGTGTTTAAAGAGAAGAAATTCTGAAGAACGTTTGGGGAGTGAAGATGAAAGTAATAGAAGAGAGAAGATGTGGAAAGAAGAGAAGAAGAGAGAAAATAGTGACAGAGAGAGTATGTGAGTGAGAGATCAAGAGAGAATGAAAGTTGAGAGATAAGTGACATTTTATGAGGTTCCTTTCAGATACTCTGTTCACTCAATAAACGAAAAGTTATACTTCAAGATCAGAAGAAAGTGATGGATAAGAAAGTAAGTGGGTGCGTAATAGAGAGAACAAAACAGAGAAAGAAGGGATTGAGGAAAAGAATCTAGGAAGATAGGTGAGAGGAGAATTGTGGAAGAAGAAGAAGAAGAGAGATAACATATTGTGATGATGTGTCTTTGACAGTGCAAGCGACAAATTTTCTATTATAACGCCTTGTTCTGTCAAATCAGGGACACACGTGCCTACGAAGATTGCGAAGGAGGAAGAAAAAGAAGGAAAGGAGAATAATAGTATGGGAAGAAGACAAGGAGAAGAAGACGGAGAAGAAGAAGAAGAAGAAGAAGAAGAAGAAGAAGAAGAAGAAGAAGAAGAAGACGAAGAAAAAGAAGAAGAAATAAAAGTGGAAAAAATGTTAGAAAAATCGTTTAGAAATAGGGGTAGAGTGAGACATAGAAAGATTTTAAATGAAATAGATGAGAGCACCCTGATATGAGATAGCTTGAAGAGCAAAACAAATTCGGTAACAAGTGTGCCAACATTGCAAACTGCAAACAACAAGAGTTGCCAACTGCCATTAGTCAGCCAGCATAGCATAGCAGGACGTGCAAACATTTTGTTAGATTGCAATATGCCAGCTCAGCAAAACTTGCTAGAAAGTTGGCTGTATGTTCGTGGCCATTATCATTATTATCATCATCATCATCATCAACAACTTTAAATTATTGTAATTATAAACTCCCCTTACAACCTATATGTACAATTCTTTATTATTTAAACTTGAACTGATTTACAAGGAGTATTTTGTGTATTGTTTTAAATTAACTCTGCTATAGTCTGTTCAAGCAAAGAAGTCATTTTGAAGAGATGAAAAGCTTACTTCAGCTCGGTTAATATTGGTTCTAGAACTATGAATTTGGTCTCAAATTGTAGATCAGGGCCCTGGCTTATAAACATTTCACAATCCACATAACTCATAATTCGTGGATTTTATGGGCATTTCTGTCTCATAAACGTTTCCATTAAAACGATTATTCTACAGTATCAGCTGATTAAAAACATAACATGAAACCAATTTACCTCAAGTAAATAGAATCTCGGAATAGGTCAATGCTATTCCTTTTAAACCAAAACTTTGCTTCTAATTTATATAATTTTTATAAATAAATTGATTTATTATTATGAATATATTCAATAATAAATATCGATCATTATTGCTATAGTGAGATTTGAATAGGAATCATTTTTGTTGCTAAAATAATAACATAACCTACAAAGAAAATCGTAATAAGAAACCAAGTCAGAAGACCCTAGCCTTGTAATCTAAAATGGCCGTGATGGTACGAGTTTGAACAGCTGATATCGTGAATTTGTCGTTTGCACCAATTTACATGGCATTTCCTATTTCACTCGAACCATCGCGACCATTTCGATTTGAATGTTAGGGTCTTCTAGTGAGTTTTGGCTGATCGTTGATTCAACAGCTGATTCTTTCCAAAATTTGGAACATTGTAAATCGAGAGCTTTATTGGTGAATCTACAATCCCAATCACTTGTTTTCCATCAGATAAACAAGCTGTAAATGTTTATAAGCCATTTATTTTATTTTATTTTAATTTCAATAATTATTTATTAAAATAATTTATTTTATGATTTATTTATCTATTAAAATAATTTATGATTTATTTTAATAATTGTTTCTTATAATTTAAGGCAAAATGAATAATGTTTGAATCAATATTGACCGAGGAGCGAGCTGGAGTCATTTTATAATTTCTCCAGAATGTCTTCTTTGCTTCGATAGACTGTGGTACAGTATGTGTTAATCAATCACTGTATAAAAATGGGTAGCTGAGGCTGGAAAGCTAGACAGTTTTGTTAGTCTCTTGTACGTAATGTAGCCATCCAAAAGCTGATGTACATCATCTATAGTCTACTTTCATCTTTAAACATATTCTAAGCATAGCTAATAAACAACTCTTATTGACAACATCAGCTGTTGGAGCACATACGGAGCAGACGAGTCGGCCTAACTTTCCAGGCGTCAGCTATACAACCATCCATAACTCAAACTGAAACTCATGTAGTGGGAAGTAGTATATTGTGTATTGTATGTAATTAACAAAGTAATATTGGTAAGTTACCACAGTTTGTGGTGATCAATCACTGTATGACATGGGTTGGTATCTTCGTAATTGTAAAGTGTCTTGTAGAGGGTATTCAACTAATTTTAACTAATCAACTAAAATATAAGTTTAGGAACAAGTGAAGCACCAATATGATGAATTTCATCAATGATTTGCTTCTTAACAATTCAAGGTACTTAAATTTTGTTTTTCGAATATTGTTGTTGAATTACAAAGTGATATGAAAATATTTTCGATTACGAATCTCAGAAATGACGTTCAAAAATCGCAAAATTAACAGAACATAGGAAAAGTGATGAATTTGTGTTTATTAGCGATTTTACGATTTTCGATCGCCATTTCTGAGATTTGGGTAGGATTTACACAATCGCTGCCATTCAAATTTTCCGACTCTTTTAAACTTCCATTAATAAAAAATACAATTTTATGATTCCTTATCCAGTTATAACCCTTATTGTTGAAAAAATGACGTTTTATAGCATATTTTTCCAATTATCTCAAACCCCGTTAAAGTTACAAACTTGGAACTGGTTTCATTGAATTCCTCAGATAATTCTCCATAGGAATTGATTATTTTAGAACCTCACTAAAGCCTCTAAAAAATTAGAAAAATTAATATTTTTTGAAAAATCTTAATTTCACGCCAGTGTTATCTCGGTAACAAAGCGTTTTTGAAGGTTGGTCCCATGGAACTTTTTTGTCTACTTCGTGTGAGGAATCAGCCTGAGAAGTATTGCACATTCCTCCTGAAACATCCTGTAAAGACGTTCACAGCTCATAAATTAATGTGAACAATTACTTCTACGGTTTTTTATATTATCAGGCTATATAGGAACTATTCCACAGAGGAATTTAGTTTAAAAATGTAATTTAGAATTAGTTTCCACAAAGCATTGGATCAAAATTACTTTTTTTACATAAAAAATAAATAAATTGCGTTCATCTATTGCACTATCGTTGAAGGAGTCTAGTGGATAACTGATAATAATAGCTTCAGAACGTTTAAGCTTTTTGAATAATCATTTCATTATTTATTCAATTATTTAGCATATGGATTCAGTAGTGGGAAGTCCCAGGGGTTGTTCCACTTCGCCATATAACCTAATTTTAACCAGATGGAAACATGGAAAACCATGATGCATGTATCAAAGTAGAATATATGGATATATGGATAGGACATGGATAATTCAGCCTAACCGATTTCAAGATAGACGATCGAAAACTTCAAATCCAAGTCTCAGATAAATAACGAAATCATTCCACTCAACTTCCTTCCGCAGTCAAACTTCTACCTCGAAATTTCACGTTTTTGGAGGAAATTGAAAACCGAAAATATTTGAGGTTAGATAGATACGGTTCGTTGAGGGGTGAGGGGGGAGGGCTGCGTGGTTTTGCACCTTTTTTCAATTTTCTAATCCATTCATGAGAGCTTTTTCCTTTCTGCAGAACCGTCTCGTTTGACAGAAACGTTTCAAGAGAGTTCGAAACCCGGATGAATGATAGAGGGGGGTTTGAGTAGAAGTTCGAGCTTCAGCCAGCGTCCAAGCAAAGAAGACGTTCTGGCAAGATGGAAACATGACTCCAGCTCGGTCAGTATTGATTCGAAAAATTGTGAATTTTGACTCGAATTGTAGGAAGCATTCTGATCTATAAATTGAGACTAGATTGGTGATTTTTGAATCAATATTCACCAAGTTGAAGTAATTTTCCCATCTTGCCAGAATGTCTTCTCTGCTTGAACAGAGTAAATCACGATGATAAATCCGGCGTACGCCGACAGACGCCGCGTGTATTTTGAAAAGCGTTTAACTTGGTGCAGCCGTTCACACAGGAACGTGATTCCCCGGTTCGGTTTAATCATCACCAAGTTGCTTGGCACACTTTTTTGCAAATCCCGAATTAGACGGTGTCACTCCTCTATCACATTCTGTATTTTTTTCTCATTATTCTACTTCTTCTACTTTTTCTTCTTCTTCTTCTTCTTCTTCTTTTTTTCTTCTTCTCTTCTCCTTCTTCTCCTTCTCTTTCTTCTTCTTCTTCTTTTTCTTTCTCTCCTTCTACTTCTTCTTCTCCTTCTTCTTCTTCTCCTCCTCCTTCTTCTTCTTCTTCTTCTTCTTCTTCTTCTTCTTCTTCTTCTTCTTCTTCTTCTTCTTCTTCTTCTTCTTCTTCTTCTTCTTCTTCTTCTTCTTCTTCTTCTTCCTCTTCTTCTTCTACTTCTTCTTCTTTTCAATTAAATAGCGAATGCCATACTGTTGTGATACGATACGAGATGAGACAGCATGCTTTATAAATTTATTTTTCTACAGGAAAAATTCAATCAATATAAATTTTGTCTCGTCTGTCTCTTGTGCTTGATGTAACTTTCCAACATCTGATGTTGAGCATCTAATGTTCCTTCCAATTTCTAAAGTATCATGTAGGCATGGATAAATGTAAACTTTAGGCTAATAATTATTTAGTTAGCACAAGGAGCAGACAAAGCACAACGTTTTCGATTTTTGTGGTACTACCAACCTGACAACAATTAAGTTGTATCAGCATGCAATTTCCAGATCATGTTTTTGTTTCAATAGATAAATAATTTATACAATGATGAGATAATTATTGATTCAGATATTTATTTTGAATAAGTACATTTGAATATTCTGCTACTACTATCACATTTCAATACTTTCATTTGAACATTTTTCCACTTTGACACGGTGAAATAACGCTGATTTAACTAGTAGGACGTACGTGCAACCGGCCCTTAGATTTGTAGCAGGTCAAATGTGAGAACGCATACAAGAAACGCATCCATTAGAACAGCTGATTGGAAAATGATTGCAATGCTATTAAATAAACCCGATTTCCTACACTACATAGTTGTCAATTTTTATCCCATGGCCTTCTATTCAAGGAAGCTAGATAATACCCAAACTTCGTATGCTCACTTCCATTCATATCATTGTGTTCCATCACAACTGCTGAATATTAATATATTAATATTAATATTAATATATTATGAATATTAACAATAATATTTTATATTATGATATATTATGAGTAATATCCTCATTCTCATCTTCATCACTCAACCAACTATCAATGCACCCAATGCACTTTTAGTTAAGTGGACATTACTGTCCAAACTTCGCCACGTCATTATAATAAAGAAGTCATCCTATTCTATTCATTCCATGCAACAACAAGCTTAAATTCCTCAAATACTTCTATTTCGTCACATGAATTATTCCCGGCGTTATTCAAATTCCAATCTGTAACACAAATATAATCTTCAAGCATTGAATTCAAATAACATAATTTCACTTCAAATTTCATAATAAGTTGAAACACTGGAAACCATTTACCGTGTGAAACCCCCATGAAACTGTGTGAAAAGATCCCACCGACAAAACCTGTTCCCACTGAAACACTGGAAAATGAGAAACTGGGATGAAAAACGATCGAGACTGGAAAGAAAAGCGTCGGAAAATGGGAAATTGTCGGGAAATATCACGAGGAAGAAACCTGCGTGAAGAAAAGTCGGAATGTGTTGATGTGTAAAATGCGAAGGAATGTTTTTGTTGCAAGATGGGGAAGAAATAGATTGGTAATGGAATGGGGAGAGAGAGAGGAGAAGGAGAAGAAGAAGAAGAGGGAAGAGAAAAAGGTGGAAAAGAAGAAGAGGAGGAGGAGGAGGAGGAGGAGGAGGAGAAAGATAAGTAGAAAGAAAGAGATTTTCACAGCAGCTTTCCGGATATTGATTCTGTAGCTTGGTATAGTCTGTCCAAGCAAAGAAGACATTCTGACAAGATGAGAAAATAACTCCACCTCGGTCAATATTAATTCAAAATTAATGAATTCAGTCTTAAGTTGTACATTAGAATGTTCCCTGAAATTTGAAAACAGATTTATAATATTTGAACCAATTTTGACGGAGCTGGAGTCATTTTCCCATCTTGCCAGAATGTCTTCTTTGCTTGGACAGACTATACACCATTATTGGCCAACACGCTTTTTCCTATTACACTTTTTCTTAGAACGAAACAATTCCACCTTTCAACTTTAACTTCTCACTTACTTTTAAAGTTTTATTCCGTTTGAAGGTATCAGAAGGAGAAGATTATTGATATTTGTTGACATTTTATTATTGTATTGGAGTTGGAAAAAAATTCTAGCTACGTCAAGAATCTAGCACTGGCGGCTCGTGCCTACGAAACAGGTGAAGTGCTGTACAGTAAAAGATACAGGCACTTCACCTGTTTTGTGGATACGAGCTGTTAGTGGAATCTAGATTCCAAAGACGAGCTCATTTTGCTAATGGTGACAAAAATATCTTACTGTATATCTGAAGTTTTTTGGTAAAAGTTATTCATTGTTTTATTTTCAATAATTATTATTGATTGAGTCATATTGATTTGTTTAAAAGAACATCATTAGAAGAAAAATTGAAATTCTTCACGGATAAAATAAAAGGAATCATCTTAAATCTACCACTCTACTGAAAATCTACATGTTTCGACAAAAAATCTGTAACTAAATCAAAAGCAAGTTGAAGATTGCAGCCATTTTTACAGCATCTCATCCCCAACTATCTTCAAAAGCAGAAGAAAACATTCGAAAGCAAATGGTTGTAGCAATAAGGTGACTTGCCTTGACCTCCTTTGGACACGCCTCCAAGCTCCGCCTACTCTCTGATTGTTCAACGACATCGGTTCGAAAAGTTTCCAAATTCGACCAGTAGGTGGCAGCAGTTGACGGATGATGTTTCAGTTTTGACTTGGACACGCCTTCATGCCCCGCCTGCTGTTTTCTGGTTGGTTGACAGTGTTCCGTGAGTTCTGCCTTGAAAAATGGCTGCTAGCGAGAAAATGGTGGATGGCGTATCATTCACACAACAACGCTTACTTACCATCTTACACTTCTATAGTTCATCAATTTATTCAAGTTTGTAATCAAAGGATTCATTTATTTATAGAATTTATTGTGAAATTATTATAACTTTTATTGTGTCACTATTAGACCTTGACAGATTTATACTGTTAGAAATGAGATGGGACTCTCATTTTTATTCTTAATCTTTGCAATGATTTACAAAGCCTTGAATAGTGCCGAAGGCATTTCAGTTTTTCAGGCCAGACTTTAATCTCTCGAATATTTTCCTCTTCTTGTTTCTCCTTTTCCCCTTTGCTCCTCTACTTTCTCTTCCTCCTGTTATCTTCTTCTTATTCTTCTTCTTCTTCTTCTTCTTCTTCTCATCTTCTAATTTGTATTCATCTTCTTCTTCTTATGCTTCAACTTGTTCCTTCAACTTTCCTTCTTATCAATACTTGTTCAGTATTATCAATCAATATTGGTTCCTCATATCAATTCTTATCAATACTGGTTTAAATGGAATTTTTTCAATCTTGGACACTTCTGAGTTTCCTTCGCCATTTTCTTATTCTTTTCCTCATTCTCCCTCTTTTTTGTCTGTTTCTAATTTCGCCTCAATATTATTTCATTCCTTTCCCTATTTTCTTTTTTTTCCTTCTTTTTTTTCCTCCATGGTCTTCCTTAGAATCTTATCTCTCATTCAATCTCTTTCTCAACTATTATTCTTTCTACTTCTTTATCTTGTCCTCTTTATTAGGTTCTCCGCTCTTCATTTTACTGTTTTTCTTGATTCATACCATTATATTTGTTCCTTTTCCCCCTGTGCTTCTCTTATTTTTTCCTTCTCCTCCTCCTCCTCCTCCTCCTCCTCTCTTCCTCCTGTTCTCTTCTTCTTCTTCTTCTTCTTCTTCTTCTTCTTCTTCTTCTTCTTCTTCTTCTTCTTCTTCTTCTTCTTCTTCTTCTTCTTCTTCTTCTTCTTCTTCTTCTTCTTCTTCTTCTTCTTCTTCTTCTTCTTCTTCTTCTTCTTCTTCTTCTTCTTCTTCTTCTTCTTCTTCTTCTTCTTCTTCTTCTTCTTCTTCTTCTTCTTCTTCTCAGTCTCCTCCATTTGTCTTCTTCTTCAGATTCAACTATTTATTCTTATGAATAGCTTCGCCAATTTCTTCTTCTTTTCTCCTTCATCCTCTTTCTTGTTTGTTCTTCTTCTCAATATCATTTTCCTTTTTCTTTTGTTCTTCTTCTTCTTTTCCTCCATGGTCTTCCTTCAAATCTTATCTTCAACTATTGTTCTCCTTTCTTCATTTTACGGTTTTTTCTTGATCATCTTCCTTCATACTATCATATTTCTTCCTTTTCTCCGTTTGCTTCTCTCCTTTCTTTTACGCTTCCTCCTGTTCTCTTCTTCTTCTCTTACTTCCAACTTGAAGACGTCCATCTCTGGTCACCACTTTAACCATCAGTGATGCCAGCCAGCTTTACGGAAATTAAATCATTTGCATTTTGATTAAAACCAGACGACAGGATATTGTAGCTGTAGTGGGTTGGCTGCACTGTCCAGTGTGACACGAGACTTCACCAAGTGAAGAGACGGGTGGTTTTCAGTGAGGCCTCACGCAGTCAACTCTATAGAGTTCATTCACAATCACTTGAGACGGAATAAACAAACTTTTTGTGAGTGTGTGTGCGTGTAATGGAAGGTCTTCTTCTATGCGAAACATCAGTCGAACAGCTGACTCTTGCCTGGAGCTGTGATTGGATACAGTCCGACTTGTCTTGTCTCAAAACTGTAGTCTTGAGCTGTGATTGGCTACAGTCCGACTTGTCTTGTCTCAAAACTGTAGTCTTGAGCTGTGATTGGCTACAGTCCGACTTGTCTTGTCTCAAAATTGTAGTCTTGAGCTGTGATTGGCTACAGTCTGCCTTGTCTTGTCTCAAAACTGTAGTATTGAGCTGTGATTGGCAACAGTCTGACTATTGTCTTGTCTCAAAACTGTAGTCTTGAGCTGTGATTGGCTACAGTCCGACTTGTCTTGTCTCAAAACTGTAGTCTTGAGCTGCGATTGGCTACAGTCCGACTTGTCTTGTCTCAAAACTGTAGTCTTGAGCTGTGATTGGCTACAGTCCGACTTGTCTTGTCTCAAAACTGTAGTCTTGAGCTGCGATTGGCTACAGTCCGACTTGTCTTGTCTCAAAACTGTAGTCTTGAGCTGCGATTGGCTACAGCTGTTGGTCTGTGACCGAAAGCTTCGCATAGAAGAAGATCTTAATCCATTACACACACACACACTCAAAAAGTTTGTTTATCCTGTCTCAAGTGATCATGAATAGGGTATAGCTGCAGAGATGTCACTTTCATCAATTATTTTACTATTCATGTTGTGTATGACTGTAGGTAGATGTTTGCAGCATTATTACAGATAGTTAATTGTATGTTATACTCGTAATATGAGGAAGCGAAGAATACATTCTTGCTTGCAAGATGGTAAAACTACTCCATTCGGTCAATACAGGTTCAAAAATATACCAGAGATTGGTTCAGTTTACCAGAGAAGGAAATGGTGTAACAACCGAAACTGGTATCTCGATTTTCTAATAAATCAGTGGTTTGACAACATCTTGTCTTTTCATTTATTCAAAAATATATTTGGTCTAAGATTGTAGAGCAGAATGTTCTATACAAATTTATACCGAATATACAAACTTTTCAACAATACCAATATATTTTTATAACCAATTAATATTCCACAACTAATATTTTCATAATTTTACAATCAATATTCTTTCATGAACAATTAATTTCCATATAACCAATTGAGGAAGCATATCTTCATCAATCCGCCTTCCCCTACTACCATAATCCACCCAAAAATTCCAAATCCAGTAGAATCACATAATTAAATTATTCTTCCTTTCTCTTTTTTCGCCTTTCTTCCTTCAATCTTCAAGTATCAATAACTTTTCCTTCCAATAATTCAAATACATTTCTTCACTCGTCATGGCAATTTTAACGCTAAGAAACTTATCATTCTCTCACAGATTCTCTTCACAAATTCACAACGTAACGTATTTTCTGGGAAAGCGGGATAGGCTATGATATTCCCATCATAATCTTATCAGCCATCCAACGATGTATCAATTACTCCCTCTATCTACCTCTTTCGCACTGTTCTACTCTCGCTCCCTCATTCTATCACTGTTATCTCATCCTCTTCCTCTCACCTACTTCATAAGACAGCACACCTGTTATGAGTTTAGTCTTCATTTTCCGTTGCATTATCTTCGACATTTCAACGCCTGTCATCTAATTTCGGCACTTTCTTTGTTACGGTACTCTTCTCCCTCTCCGTTTTCTTCTTCTTCTTCTTCTTCTTCTTCTTATACTTTTTCTTTGAACTTTCCTTTTGTTTCTCATTCTTCTGTTCTTGTCATTCTTATTGAAACTTTGACGTCGTACAGCATAAAAACCAAGAGAACTGAGCCAAGGGTGGAGGCTAGCAGAAATGCGTCTTTCAGTTAACTTTTAACGAGAGTACAGTTTCAGAGAAGCAAACGCAGACGAAAAATTTAATGTTTATTAGTTTAAAAAAAAAACATATAATTATCCTTGCATCCTTAGGAAAGCACCCCTTCAACAGTTAATCAATTAAAATGACTCATAATCTCTTCCATCTTCAAATGTGAAGTTTTAGTATGGAGAACCAATTTCTCTCCAACTTTCCAAGTTTCGCAGCAAAAACTTGAAACAAACTAAGCCGGAATAGTGGGGGGGGGGGGAACTTGTCTAGTGTGTAGAGTAGTCAGTCCAAGCAAAGAAGGCATTCTGGCAAGATGGGAAAATGACTACAGCTCGGTCAATATTGGATCAAAAATCATCAATCTGGTTTCAAATTGTAGGAACCATTCTGCTCTACAATTTGAGACCAAATTGATAATTTTTGAAACAATATCGAACGAGCTGGAATCACATTGCCAGAATGTCTTCATTGGATGCACAGACTATACCCTAGTCTGACACGTGTGCTGACACTTATCAAGAGCGAGTTGTTGTTGAGTTGAATTTGTGTCATCAATCAACTGCGGCGCGACTACAGCGCCGACTGGTGGCAAACTTTGCAACTACACAAACGTCGAAAACACCAGCATGATCATCGTGCAACAGGCAAACAAGTTAAAGTTCAGATCAGAACTTGCTAGTTGTCAAGTTGGGAAGGATGGAGAGATTGGAGGATATCAAGGATAGAAAGAGAGGGCGTGAGAGCGAGAATGTATGTGTATAGTCTTCCCAAGCAAAGAAGACATTCCGGCAAGATGGGAAAATGACTCCAGCACGAGCAATATTGGTTCAAAAATTATAAATTTGTTCTTATAAGTTGTGGGAAACATTTTGATCTGAAGCTTGAGGTCGAATTTTTAATTTTTGAACCAATATTGATCGAGCAGAAGTCATTTCCCATGCAAGAGCTGTCAAGAGCAAGGGATGCCGCAGAAGTGTTGCTTTTGTTGTAGGCCTAATTGATAAAACCTGAGGTATCAGAGTTAGATGGATGGGGTTCTAGAAGACAAGAAGTTTAATTTTACACAATAGGTTTGTGGGGTGATATCACAAGCGGTATCAACGGAAAAACTCGATAATAGAGACATTCATTCACTCCCAATAATATATAATATCGTTGTCACGAAGAATACTTCCGCTTACTACTACTGCTCTACACATTTTCGTCTCATCCTATTTCCCGAAAATTGAAATAATTCGTGAAAGGAGAATGAAACAGAACAACGCTAACAAAATGTTCGCCAAGAATGCTTCAGCTCACTCTTGTTATAGTCTGTGCAAGCAAAGAAGACATCCCGTCAAGTTGGGAAAATGACTCCAGTTGATCAATATTGGTTCAAAAATTATCAATTTGGTCTTAAATTGTGGGGAAAATTCTAATCTACAATTTAAAACCAAATTTATTATTTTTGATTCAATATTGACGGAGCTGGAGTCATTTCCCCATCTTGCCAGAATGTCTTCTTTGCTTGGACAGACTATATCAATCAGTTGGAAACAAGCTTTACAGAATAACAAAAAAATTGTGTAAAAATAAGTGGAATCATGAAAAAAGGAGAATTATTCTTGTCTCTTCTTCTTTGTGCTGTGGAAAGTGTCATTAGAAACAGCTTTGTCCTCTCTCACCCTCTCCCTCTTTTGCAACCTATTCTTTTTGTCATTCTCATTCTTCTCTTGTCGAGAGTTGAGAGGAATGAAAAATTCAACAATGCGAAATTGTTTTCCTCTGCACCTCTTTCTACATTTATTCATTTATTCTCCAATCTGCTTTCAAGATTGTTTCTTCCTTTTTATCTCAGGTTTCTTCATTTTTCCATTTCTCCACCACATTCTTTTTCTGCACTCTAGAAATCTTATCTGGCAACTTGGAGAGTGAGATAGAGAAGAGGAAGAAGGATAGTGAAAAGAGAGATAAAGTAACAGACAGAGAGAAAGAGCTGAACAATATGAAAGAGAAAGGAAATAGAAAAGGGAGAAAAGAAGTGAGATATAGTGAATGAGAGACAGAGATTAGAGAGAGAGAGAGAGAGAGAGAGAGAGAGAGAGAGAGTGAGAGAGATATATATAGATAGAGGAAGATTGTAGCAAATAGAATGGTACATCTGTGGAGATCGTTGTATGTTTGAAAAGACAAGATAAAAAAATAATTCACCAGTTTTTGTTTGGCTAGTGAAGTTTTCACCCACGGAATTTTCTGAGGGATTAACTCAGTTGTTTTTCAACGTCCACTGAATTTTTTTCCCCAAGTGAACTTTTATTTCAAAGAAGAGGTCATCCGTGTATAACTAAATAGATGTTTTAGAAGGTGATGTTTCTCAATTACCTGTTATTGTGCTCACTGGTGCAAATTGAACTAGCTTTTAGGTGAATTATAAAGGTAATTGAATGAACTCTTCAATCAAAATGATTTGGTGAGACTCGTATATATTTCATCTCAAACTCAACTGTGACTATTATCAAGAGAGAACAGTGCCATCACAATATTTAAATTCTAATGTTTCATGAATATTTATCACATTTGACGTGCTATACTATGACCACTGGCGGCTTGTACCAGCGAAGCAGGTGAAGTGCCCGTATCTTCCACTGTACAGCACTTCACCTGTTTCGTGGGCACGAGCCGCCAGTGACTATGACATTTACGTCTGATGCCCTCTTTTCATGGCAAATTTCTTATATACAGTAATGATACAGAACTTTAAAACTTAGGGCTGTTTAAAATAATTGAAAAATAAATAAAAATCAAACACCCTTTTTTTGTGTTTTTTATAATTTTAAAGTTTTCAAATGTGTTTTTTTATAATTTCAAAGTTTTCAAAAAATGGGTGTTTGATTTTTATTTATTTTTCAAGTAATGATACACTTTACAATAGTAATATTGAGTTGGAAATTGATACACAGAATACAGTCCAAAATCGAACATTTCTATATCCATTCCGTATGTTACTGTAACTTTTCGTTAAGTTTTAATTATTAATAAGTTTTATAGTCTTAAATAAGTTTTAATTATGATTTAATATAAAATCATAATTAAGTTTGCTATTTGTATCGCCATTTTGTAACGTTCGTTTCAACTGCCAATCGGGGAGGGGCTGTTCTTGGCCAATGGCAGACGCTCACTGTGATTGGTTCAAACAACTACCAATAGCGGTTCTTAACCGTTAGTATAAATACTGCTTCTCTTCACTCCGAGTTTTAGTTGATCAATCAGATAATGATTGAAAAAGTCAAAAAATTATTTATAATGCAACCGATATTTTGGTTTTTAATAAATGTGTCGTCTGACAATATATTGTCTTCCAATTGATATAGATAGATGAATGCCTTTATTTACACTTTGTAAATATTTTACAAAAGTTTTATGGGCGAAGTTGAGGCATGCAAGCCCCCTTTTCCATCCACTTAACTCAGAAATATTATGTGGATGGATAACTACTACAATACCACCGTGACAACTACAAAACAAGAAACTAAGTACAGATTAACATTTCTGTTGATATTGAAATAACACACACAATTGATTTTGAAAGCTCAAGGAGCTGTTTCACCAGATTATTCTATTCTCACTTCCTAAACAAGTCGTGAAGCAAATATAATAATGATAATATTATACTGATAAATATAATAATATTATACTGATCGTATTAGACCACACTCAATCAAATACTTTGACCGATTCCTTCAATAGAACGATGATTTGACGTGGCTCGATCTATCATTAGTTTAGTTATACCATTAGTCATCTATTTTTACCATCTTGTATTTGGCACTGACGGCTCGTACCCACGAAACAGAAGAAGTGCACGTATCTTATAATGCAAGCACTTCACCTGTTACGAGGGCACGAGCCGCCATTGATCATTGGTTACCTGTATTTAGTCTATAAATATGCCAAATTAATCACGTTTCTTCAGCTTATTAGAAACTGTTTAGGTTAAATGGTTTGGTTAGATGGATTTTCAACAAAAAATTGGTTGGATGGTTTTGGATCGGGTCTGGTCTGGAACGGTCAGTGTAATGGGCTCTTGAGGAAGATCTATTCTGGTATCTTGGTTAGCTAGGTGTTGGGTTTAGTGAGGAAAATGCTGAGTCCAGCAATATTGATTCCAGAATTTGCTACTGCTGTTGCTGGGGCTATACAGCCGCCTTACTTAATCTCAGCTATAAGACCTTTCACGAAATAGGAAGGGGGTGAGGTGGAAGAAGAAAGAGGAAGAAGGTTAAAGGAAGAGGAAAAGAGAGGAGAAGGGGAAGCAAGAGAAGGGGTGGTTAAGAAGAGAGGAAGACAGAGAAGGAAAAAAGGAGTAGGAACACAAAGGTAGATGGAGGCAGGAGAAAGGTGAAGGAGAAAAAATGAAGATAGGATTATTTATTTATTTATTCAATATGACACAGTAATACATGAAGGTGAAAACACAGATATAGAGGGTGTTCCAGGAGGAATGTGCAATACTTCTTGGGCTGATTCCTTACACCAATTAGACAAAGTTCCATGAGACCAACCCCCAAAAACGCTTCGTTATCGAGATAACAATGGCGGAAAATTGAGATTTTTCAAAATATATTAATTTTTCTAATTCTTTAGAGTTTTTAGTGCGGTTTTAAAATAGTCAAATCCTATGTAACATTAGCTGAGGAATTCAATGAAACCAATTCCAAGTTTGTAACTTTAACGGTTATTGAGATAATTGGAAAAATATGCTAAAAAACGCCATATTTTAACAATAAGGGTTGTAACTGGATAAGGAATCATAAAATTGTATTTTTTATTGATGGAAGTTGAAGAGAGTCGGATTCGCAAAAATCGCAAAATTGACAAAACATAGCACAAGTGGAAAATTTGTGTTTAGCAGCGATTTTGCGATGTTTGATCGCTATTTTTGAGATTTGGGTAAGATTTACACAATCTCCGCCATTCAACTTTTTCTTAAGAATCCGACTCTCTTCAACTTCCATTAATAAAAAATACAATTTCATGATTCCTTATCCAGTTATAACCCTTATTGTTGAAAAATGGCGTTTTCTAGCATATTTTTCCAATTATTTTAATAACCGTTGAAGTTACAAACTTGGAACTGGTTTCATTGAATTCCTCAGCTAATTTTACATGGGAATTGATTATTCAAGAACCTCACTTAAGCCTCTAAAAATTAGAAAAATAATTATATATTTTAAAAACTCTCAATTTTCCGCCATTGTTATCTCGGTAACAAAGCGTTTTTGGGGGTTTGTCCCATGGAACTTTTTTTTCTACTTGGTGTGAGGAATAACCTGCATGAGAAGTATTGCACATTCCTCCTGAAACACCCTGTATAGATAAATAGACGAAGAAGATGACGAAGACGAAGATGTCGAAAAAGCAGAACAAGACAAGAAATAAGAGAAAGAAGGACAACTTCATGACAAAAATAAGTAGAAGAAGAAGAGGACGAAAATAGAAAAAGGAAGCACGAGGAAAACGCAGAAGAAAGGGTGAATAGGTATGGGTGTTAAGGGGTAAGTGAAGTAAATCCCCAAGATGGGATGTGGTCTGTGAATGGGATTAGTGCCATGAATGGGGATCAAAATCGGCCATAAATAGAAATATGACCCCGGAAAGGTCAGGCCGGTTGAACTTTGTCTGGCTTACAAAGATATTGTATCAGGTTTGTGTATGAAGCTTGATTTAAAGGTAAAAGTTCATGGATTTTAGTGGAAAATGAAGATTTTCATTTGGTGGTTGAATCTGATGGAATTATGAATCATTTCCGGACTGGAGCGTTATAACCTTCTGTCCGCTAGCGCTACCCGGTCGTGGGTTCGCATCCCCTTAGAGGCATGGTCGTTTTCCCATCTCATAAATCACCCTCGCACTTGCCATAATACCCACGCACAAGTGAAATTAAACACGTATGTGGGCATCGTCCTCAATAAAAAAAATTGAGAATTAATATCTTTCCAGTTTATTGTCATGAATTGGAATTCACTCTTAAAATTTGGAGATGAGTTGATTCCTGTATTATAGCCTAGACTAGAGATCTCATAAAATAATGATCAGAGTTTACAAATTTTCAACAAACATTCATAATCTTAAATACAGCCTCAAAATGAAAGAGTTCGCAAAAAATGAGAATGTAGTGCTTTGTTACAGAAAATTCTTAAAATAATAATCTGAAGTTTAAAAATACAGGTTGCGAAATGCAACTGAAACCTTGTTAGCCAAAAATTCAATGAAACCCACTCGTATATCTGACACCAAAAATTATGGGGTTTGGCGAATGACTGTTATAAATGCTCAGCTCTGTCAGGAAAGTCTGAAGCTGTCCTCGTTAGCGAATTAGTATAGCTAGGGTAGTTCTCGTTTCGACAAACACTTGCAGACAGCTAGCCGACTGTCCTTGCAGAGCTGAGAATCAGTTACAGGCGTTCTCCAACTGCCTCAGTTTATGAAGGTAGATTTAAATGATTCAACCTCATCTCATTCTGTCAACGGGAAGCAGACTCGGTTATGCCGGCACTGCATATTTGATACAGTGAAATTCATCAAGACTGGCGGTTGGAAATTGTGTATTATCAATGCTCAACTCTGTCAGGACAGTCTGAAACCGGTCCACAACATGAAAAACTTTAGCTGAGATCACCGTCGATCGGATATGCTGTTTCAAACTGCACGTCGACTGTCCTGAAAGAGCTGAGCATCAATTACAGCCATTTTTCAACTGCCAGCTTCGTTGGTTTTTGCTCAACACAAAGCCGGATGTGGGAAATAGCACAAGGAAGAATAGGACAAAAGGGAGAGGAAGAGAGGGAGAATGTAGGAGAGAGAAAGTAAAATATGGTGAAAGTGGAATAGTCCATGGGAAGTAGAACAAGGGAGGGAGGAAGGAAGAAGGAATAAGAGAAAGAGAAAGATGTTGAAAGAGAAATAGCCTAAGGGAAAAGACTGTTTCACACTGCTTCTGAATTCTTCAAAACATTCACTTTTGTGTAGAGTCTTTTGAAAAGATTTGGAACATAATGTTGTGTTGTGTTTGTTAGCCTGGTATTACATTTACATGCGTTGGCATACTGTAGGGACAGAAAAGCTGAATAAGGCTTTTCAAGGGCGAGAATTTGTTGAATGGAGGCTGGAAAGCTTATTTTAAAATGAGTGATAGAATAATCGTTAACAATTTTAAAGTTTTATAATAGTAGTACTTTATAATAGTAATAGTAGTTTATTATAATAGTATTTTGTTTGTAGGCTACTGTAGCTTGAGTTTGGGAGTAGCCTAATTTACTATTCAGTTAATTCAAACTTGGCACTTTTCTTCAGTCTACAATCCATAATATTCTTGAATATTATTTGTTATAAATCCTTCTCGTAGAGTAAAAAGGGTAAAAGTAATCATTCTTCAATTAAGTAATCATGAGAGTTACTTCAGATATTTCTGTAGTTCACCCACTCTTCATTTTCATTTCGAAATAAATGTGCTTTAATTGACAATGGAAAGTCTATTGCTTCATCAGAACAGACGTGAATATATGGAAGATATGTTTTTACGGTAGATGAACAGATGACTCTTGAATATTGGAATTATCGATATAATTTATAAATATATTTTTCAAGTAGTGTACATGAAGACTCAGTATTAGATAATAGAAGAAATCATTGTTATGATAATTTCTACTACGAAAATTCTTGGAAAAAACTTGACAATTTATTTCTTCTGTAAGTAGTAGGCTACTATTGCTAACTAGTCTTGAGACTAATGGGCAAAATTTATCTAACCTATCTTTCTAATCAAAAATAAACTCAACAATCATGATATTTTCCTGCATTAGAAATTGAAGTCTTCTTGCTCTTTATTATTCTTAAACTTTCGAGAGAATTCCCTTCAATCTCACTATAAAACAACATTCGTTATCACAAATTTTTGTTTCTTGATAGAAAAAATTGAAAAAAATTATCTATAATTCTCCATGTTTTTCCACTTCAATGTTTCCAAGGTATAAGTCCGCCATTATTTTCTTGATCACGGAAACATTCATCTATTTATTCATTTATTAGATTTACATTCATTGATGGACAAATCACGACCAAATCGCGTTTTTTCAATTTTAATGAAATCTTCCATCATTCATTCGAAATATTCCAAAGATATCAAGGTATGTTCTTCATCATGGAAAATTTCAACAAACTCTTGAATAATCAAATATTTCCTTCATTTAGATACACAGAAACCAATTTCAAGACCTATATTCCTTTTCACGTATCTTGAACATGATAATTACAACACAATCCCAAATGCTGAATCCACGAAACAGGTGAAGTGCCCGTATTTTTACTGTATAGCTTCATATGTTTCGTGGCACGATCCCTCTGAAATGTAAGTGGGAGTTAACCTATGTTCAGCCTTCAAATCCAGTCTTTGGTTCCACAAACAATTCGCACCCACGACTTTCAACGAAGCATTGTTCATGCGAAGACGATTTCCTCTGCTGAAAATGTAATCACGATAATATTATTCTCTAGCAGAATACGGAATTGATTTCAAGAGAATGTTGATGAGGAATAGTGTTGAGACCTATATCTATAGTTAAGGACCTTATACTTATATATATAGAGTGATTCGCATAAAGTTACCCTATTCTGGGAGCTGATTCTACAAGCGAAAATCAATAAAAATAGACTTTTCCTATAAGAAGGTGTCCAACCATAGTTACCGAGGTGATAATTGCGGAATATGCCACATTCCTCTTCAAAAAAGTTTTTTTCAATTTGGTGGTGTCATCATGAAAATATTGAAATCAACATTTCTATTGTAAAGTTAGCTGGAAAATCGAATAAACCTAATTACAAGTTTCAAGCTATATTGATTATTTATATATTGAGCATTTTCATGCTAAAGCTCATCAAATTTATGAAAACTGTTCAATCACTTTGGTGCTCTAAATTTTTCTAAATTCAATAATTTCTAGTCTCGGATTAATGATTTTGACTCATGTTTTAGTGTTTCTAGACTTTCTGGATCCAAATCACTGTGAACATTATAATGAACTTTGTCCATGTTTCCTATTTGCGAAACATGGCTATTTCGCGAGGTGGAACACTTTTAGGTCCCTCAGCCGAAAAAAGTCATAAGCTAGTAATAATAATGACTTTTCTGTCTATTCTTGAATTCTATTCCATTAACTCTATTTTAAAAGATACACAGATCACCTCAATCTATCTACACCCACACACCTTCATCCATCTATTTTTCCATCTTGTAATAACAAGGCCTCACTACACCACTCACCAAATACACTTACAACGACTCTAGCAGTCTACTATATGTACCTTATGCCTCACTAAACACTGTAAACTATAGCGAGGCCTTCCATCTAACCCCCAACTGTATATATTCATATTTCTATATCTTCATCCGTAGGCTATATAGATTGATAGTTCTATACCTTCATCCATGGACTAAATATATCTATATTGTTCTATGTCTTCATTCCGCCGCTTGTTCGTATTTCCAATCAGAGTTAGGTTATGTTGGGTTTAGGTTAGGTTAGGTGAGGTGTGGTGAGGTTAGGTGAGGTGAGTTTAGGTGAGGTGAGGTGAGTTCAGAGGCCTCCTCATTCACTGAGCAAACATCAGTTTCAACTTTGAGACAACACGGCAAAGCCGGTTCTCAGAAACAATGATTATTTCATGAGTTATTCAGTTTGAACAGCAGCTTCGTCTGGTCTTTTGATTATGTTTCTCTTGTTCTATCATGTCCTCATCATCAACTCTATTTCTCTCTTCATCTATATCACACTTTTTCTCCCCCTCTCTTGATTCGTCGGTTGAAGTTATTTTGATTTCCGTTCCTAAAATGAAGATTAAACCTTAGATTTCTATTTATATCTTTGAATCTGCTTCTTTAATAATATTGTTAGATGTTTTCGGTTCTTTTAAACAAAATAATTATGAATTCTAAGGCACCTGACAAATGAATGCATCATTGTTTACAACTAATTATGATGCTCAAAGTAGATAAAGGATGCATACTCTGTGTTAAAGAGACTCTTATCTCAAACTTTGAACATTTTATTATGTCCAAATAACATCTGTCAATCTATAATTATTGGACCACTTTCGTCATTTCAACTCATTGAACCTCCTTGTTTAGAAAAATTAATTATTTAAACAATAAACAAACAGCTGATTTGACAATCATAATTACAGATGAACAAAATCCAAATGAGTTATAATTTTGCCATTCTTTCAAAATGGCAGCTATTCAGTGCTGCCAGCAGTTCAAATGAAAATAGTCCTACTATCACATCTGTCTTTTATCACATTTTATTAGTTTCATGTTGGTACTAAGTGATTTTCCACTGGAATGTTCAGATCTTCGCATACATAGTTACACCATAGAGAAATGACATAAGTTTTCTACCAATTCCTCTATAGTGTTTACACTTTTGCCTCAATCGGCCATTTTGAAGGATTGTATACTTTGCTCGACAAGACTATATTTGCCTGAGTGGATTGTGTCACCTCGCAGTCCACAAAAGCCTGTTTGAAGATCCACAGAGAGTGTGAAACAATATAATGTCACCAACAACAGTGCAGCATTATTTCCTAGAAATCTTGAGTCCACCTGTGGCTTTTCAAACAGAATCCACCTGTTGCTTCTCAATCCAACTTACTACTTCTCTCTCTCTCTCACTCTGTCTCACTTCCCTACCCTTCCCTCCACAAGGCACCGATAATAACAACAATAGAGAGATTTCCTCCTTTTTCCTACCTTTCTAGAAACACAATAATCCATTGCTTTTGTCTTGAGTTACCTATTTAGTGAGTTTAGTTGGGGGGCCTGCAGGATTTTCTCCCAGGAGGGAGGCGAAGTAAGGTGTTCCATAACCTTTTATCTACTGTAATTTAAATGGAAAAAGGACAGTTTTAAAGGAAATATTTATTAATTAGTTTACTATATTACTATTCGCTATGAGCATCTACCGTGCTGCAGCTCTGGTGGATTATCGTGTGTACTTTTATACGCGTTTTAGCATACAAAGCATAGCGCTAAATGGGAAAAACGCATTTACAATTAGAATGGAATTATTTGCTGCTTCATGCATTTCTCAGTAATTAGAACATGATATTTAGGATAGGAATGTTAGTTATTGATAGTATTATAGCTCATTATATTAGAAAAATCCTAGTTTTCAAGTATTCGAGAGCAGACAACCACAAACAGATGTATTTGAGAGTCGACAAAAACTTTGAGATAACAGCTGATAAGTTATCTTACATGAAAATGAAAAATTGGCGCAAGCTCACATTTATTTGAAAAATTGAATGATATGAATATTCCTTATTAAAACACAATTAATAGAGTTTTTGCGTTGATAATAACAGCTTATTAGATTAACTAACATAAAAACTATTCATGTACATTACCTCATGTACAGGTTAGAATGGAGCACTCCATGGTCTTACTTGATCGACAAATTCTTTTGCACGTAAACAAAACAATAAGGTTAGCTTCACCTATCAATATTTATTCAATGCAGTGAACCATTCTTTTTATTGATGAAACTTATGTATGGCAACTGGAAAAGTGTAGAACTTGAAATTTCCATTGCGTGTTTTATTTTTACAATCCGGAACACAACAAATTCTCCAGGACATTATTTTAGGTTTAGCCCTATCTCCTCCAATGTTAATTCTCTCAATTTTTCGCCGAAATGATCCGCCAATAGCGCCTCGGTCGCCAAAAATATCCTTTCCACCCACTTGCACACAGCGAATACCTTTCTTAGGACTATTCTTCACTCTTGATACTAGTTTCATTTGTATTTTCTTATGCAACGAAACCAAGTTATTCATGGAATTAATAATAATAATTTATTCGACAAAAAAACACTTCACAAAATTGAATCCATTGAGAGAAAACTATTTTCATGAAAGAATGAATGTCTTTTGTCTAAGAAGGAGACCCCAAAGGTTATCCTGTCTGGGGATACAATTATTCATTTGTTCTTGAAAAGTATACTTCTTGACAATCCACTTTCCTACTATTTAATAATATCCATAGTTGAATTGATTTAACTTCTTACTTCGACTGGAGGGGAGTCCTCTCTTCAATGGGAGAGGGAGAGTCTGCTCAGCCAATAGAATCGAAACGCTAACCGGGCTGTTGTCAACTTTCCACTCCCATACGCACAGGTGCATTTTTAGAAATGCTCCGAGCAAGGAGGAACTACTAGATTAGCTTGTCTGTGTCTAGTGCGTGGATTGAGGCATTCAAGTAAACTGTCTTATCAATGAGGCAACGGCAACACTGCGCCAGCTCAATCCCCACATGTTGCTTCTCCCCAGATCCCCCCGAGTAAGAAGTATTTTCAAAATGACTATTAATATGAGAGATTTTATTATTTTTTTGAATAGTTTCATCGACTGTTATTATTCATCCCAGGAAGGTACTGTATTCTTTTCAACACTTATTACTTTGATGAACACTTTATTTCAAACTAATCCAATCTTTTATTCCACTTTTTGAGTAGTTGTGAATCTGGAACTGTGGTAGTTATTCATATTATCAAATGTGGAGACAGGATATTCAATTGTCTGCGGTTCGACAATATATTCCATTTAATTATTGGCTATTTATTTAGCTATTCA
Organism: Sogatella furcifera; assembly: GCA_017141385.1. NCBI lineage: Eukaryota > Metazoa > Arthropoda > Insecta > Hemiptera > Delphacidae > Sogatella > Sogatella furcifera. The sequence goes on along the minus strand of CM029555.1, from coordinate 527,598 downwards.
TTGATTCCCCCTTATAGAAAAATGTTAAATAGTCCAATAATTAGTATGTTCCACTCCAATTAAAAACAATACATAACTGAAAAACTCACTCCTATAAACCAACTTCCGCTATCTATCTCTGTCCAAAAACTGCATCTTTTCTTCCTGTTGATCCTGAAGCACCCCTTGCAAAGCTACCCCTCCCATCCCCTAGAATACTTACCCTGCAAATGTCTCCACTCCAAGTCTCTTCCTGTTGCTCTACTTCATTCTCCCTCTATCCTTCTTCTTCTTACTTTCACTCTCTATTTCTCTCTCTCTCAGCTGCATCTCCCAGTCATAAAGCACCTCACTCACTATAAACCAGCACCCCCTCCTCTTCCCTCTATCACCACTCTTTTGCAACTCACCCTGCCCCCCATTTTGCCACCAGCCGGAGGGGGGGGGGTCTTAAAGGCAGGGGACACACAAATCGATAGCCCTGGAGCTCCAGGCCCTGGTTAACACTCGCACGCGCGCACACACACGCACGCACGCACGCCGAGAGGATGATCTCTCGTCACTTCTAGCGTTAACCGCACGTGAAAGAGATGATTGCTGCGAAATATGACAGATTTCTTTGGATATTAATGGCATTGCCACTTTTTGTTCAGTTGTGGAAATGTTGATGTAGCAGTTATTCATATTGTATATGTTTCCTTTTCGTAAAGGGCTACTATCACTGTATTTTAATGCTCATCTATTTTGTTTTTCATTACGAACTGCCAGCAAATATTTCACTTAATAAATGAAAAGACAAGAAAGTTCTTTTATCATGGATAACTACCACAATATCAATTTCACAACTACTCAAAGAGTGAAATATTCCACTCTGAATTATTTTACACTTGATATAATTAATATTTGAGTGTTGAAAATGGAGTAGAATCCGAAAGCGCCCCATATGTGAGTAGTAGTTTATATTTAAACTAATATTCAAATTTATGACGACATTTTCGTGTAATATAATTCAGAGTGAAGTATTTTAATACATAGAAATCACAACCTATGATTATGATTAAGGGTGTGTCTACCCTTTATGTATTCGAACACAACATTTTTTTCTTCCCTAGAGGTAGCATCCCCAAGCGGCAGCTCAAGCTGGGCTATTCCATAAATACTAGGATACTAGAAATACTAGGTATTATAGTTACCGTAGGTTACTCTCTATCTTGAATAAATGAAAAGACAAGATGTCAAACTCAAATCAGTGGTTCGACAACATCTTGTCTTTTCATTTATCATGGATAACTACCACAATATCAACTTCACAACTACTCAAAGAGAACTCTCCATCTATTAATATATGAATGAATAGAGATAATAATGTACTGTTCTATCAATGGGAGTTTGAACGAAATTGATGAATAATCTAGGATTGAATCAAGCTATTAATAGTTTATTATAATGTGTTTTTGAGTCAGTTCTCATCTAGTGAAGATTTAAACTGAAATATTGGTTTGAACTACTTTGGTATAGCTGACGCTAATAAGTTTGAGTGGTTTTGTCTGCTCCTTGTGTGCCCCAATAGCTGATGTTGTACATAAGAGTTGACATTGCGCTAGGCCTAGTTGGAGTTGGAGAAGTCGAAAGAGACAATAGATGCTTTAAATCAGCTGTTGGTAGGTTACATCACGTACAAGAGACAGACGAAAACGCCTAACGTTATAGCGTTATAGTGTAACATGCTATTTTTTATTGAAAGCAAGGAGGATTGAAAGTAGTGTATTCATGCATCTCTGGACAATTCCCATACTCTGTTAAGAATCTCTTCAAAGCTATTTAAATAGTATATTACATAATGAGTTTGAAAGGAACAACTGAAAACATTAACAGAAGCCAACATAACCTCAACACAACACAAGCAGTACAAACAAACAAACGAATTACCAAAAAGCAACAGTTCAACTAAACAAGATGTTTACCAGAGATTGATAATGGTGTAACAACCGAATTCCGGTATCTCGGTTTTTTTAATAAATCAGTGGTTTCACAACATCTTATTTTTTCATTTAATAAACAGGATTTTAAAGAACGTATTTTCTTGTGATTGTTCATCAGTTAGTAGTATTTTAAATCAATTTAATCAATATTTGAAGGTTTTCGTTTTTGTGTAAATCAAATTATAAGTTGATATTTCACGATCATAATATAAGAAACCCTGTCTCCATTTATTCACGCATGAATGGTACAACAATATATGAATAGCAGCTTTTTAAGTTTTATAAGACGTGTGAAACCACTATTGTCTGTTATAGTCTGTCCAAGCAAAGAAGACCCTCTGGCAAGATGGGAGAATGACTCAAGCTCGGTCAATATTGGTTCAAAAATTATAAATTTGATCTCAAACTGTAGGAAACAATTAGATCTACTATCAAGACCCATTTACAATATTCTTGAACAGATATTGACCGAGCTAGAGTCATTTTCCCATCTTGCCAGAGGGTCTTTTTGATTGGACAGATTATAGCACGGCTCATTCATCATTGTTCTGACAGGTTGTCATGTCTGATGGAGCGATGTCTCTCACATTGTGTCAATTTACTGTTATTCTTATATTTATTGTCAATATTTACCAGG